>CM075958.1:346348655-346442881 GCA_038048745.1 Coluber constrictor foxii | reverse complement strand
CGACCCCCTCTGTGTTCCCCCCTTATGCCCATTTTCACCCTCCCCAGGCTCTAGAGGCTTTCTTGGAGCCTGGGGAGGGTGAAAACAGCCTTCCCCATGCCCCAGAGGCCCTCCGGAAGCCGGAAATGGCCCGTTTCCTGACTTTCGGTGGGACCAGAAGGCCCATTTTTTCGCCCTCCCCAGGTTCCAGAGCCTTTCTAGGAGCCTGGGACCAGAAGGCCCGAAAATCAGCTGGTCGGCGCGCTGGAGCTAAGCTAGGCCAACACTTGTGTGCCCACAGATATGGCTCCATGTGCCACCTCCATGCCATAGGTTCACCATCACGGGTATAGGGTTTACTACTTGAGTAGGGGACTGGAATAGAAGACCTCCAAGGTTCCTTTTAGCTCTATTCTGATTGATTGCAGTTGAGCTTCATAAATAACCATGAAAATATCCAGGTCTTACTCTCTATCACACCCTCTGAACATTGGGCACAAAGCCAGGTTATTTAACCCGGTTAAAATCAGTAGAGTTGGAGCTCAGCTAATCTCAGTTGAAATGAGGTTTCATACAGTGGGTTCCATGGCAAAAAAAAAATCTCTCTAAATTAACCTTTTTGTGGGGTAACTGTCAGGCATCTGCCAATTAACAATTCTTAGAAACAATGCATGTTTGTGCCACAGTGTTGTGGCAAAGTGTGAATTCAGTGCTTTGACCCTACATGTTATATAAATTGGAGCTTAATTCAAACTGTGATTAAGGAAATGGACAGCCATTGTAGCACGTCCCATCTCAGACGGGGATGAGTTTCATATTTATTCTAATATTAACTTACTTATGTCAAGTTTAAGATAAGTAGACTTCATTTCCCAGAATTTCTTATCATGTTTTAGGATGGGTGGACTTCCACTCCCAGAATTCTCCAGCCGGCATGCTTTAAGGGGGGTGGACTTCCACTCCCAGAATTCCCCAGCCAGCCATGTTTTAAGAGGGGAGGACTTCCACTCCCAGAATCCTCCAGCCAGCATGCTTTAAGAGGGGAGGATTTCCATTCCCAGAATTCCCCAGCCAGCATGCTTTAAGAGGGGTGGACCTCTACTCCCAGGATTCCTCAGCTGGCATGAAGTCCACCCTTTAAGATGGGTGGACTTCAGTTCCCTCAATTCCCCAGCAGCTTGTTTAAGATGGGCAGACTTCAACTCCCAGAATTTCCCAGCTACTGTGTTTGTTGAGGTAACCATGCTAGCTGGGAAATACTGGGAGTTGAAGTTCACCCCTCTTAAAGTTGTCAAATTTGTAAAACACTGGGCCAAAATGATCCTGAAGTTCCAACTCTTAGTGATAATTTTAAGTATTCCATTAAATACTTGGTAGCCTCTAAAACTGCTGCATTTTTCAAGGTCTTTTGACCTTTTAATTTGAGCATTGACAGACTCCCACATTCTTGTGCTGGAGTGGACATCTGGATTTATTCAACATAAATGGAAAGGTATTTCTCCAACTGGTCTTAAGTACGGTTACTTAGAATGAAGGCCTCCTGATTTTAACAGCGTTCTCTTCCACGTAAAAGTCTTATTAAGAATGGAATTGTGATTTGCAGATTTCTTCACGATGTTGTTATGCTTCAGGGGTGAAATCCGGCAGGTTCTCACAGGTTGTGGAGAACCGGTAGCGGAAATTTTGAGTAGTTCGGAGAACTAGCAAATACCATCTCTGGCTGACCCCAGAGTGGGCTGGGAATGGAGATTTTGCAGTATCCTTCCCCTGCCATGCCCACCAAGCCACACCACGCCCACCAAGCCACGCCCACAGAACCGGTCATAAAAAAATAAAAATTTCACCATTGTTATACTTGCCTTTTCATCAAAACATTTAAATAAGTAGGGCATCATTACTTTTTAAATAAATAATTGACCAACCAATCCTATGTTATATATTGAAGTAAAATCTTACAGCGATATATTTTGCGTTAAGTTATGTACAGGATTCCTCTCCCTGGCAAACTTCCAAAGTTTATATAACCCATGCATGACTAATCTTAAATTTCCAGAAAGTTTCTTTTTTCTGCAGCCAAATTTATGCTGCTCTTATTGTCTGTTGATTTGCAAACAAAGAGGAAGAGAAATTAGAGAGGATTTGCCAGTGAAATTTCTGTTCGGTGGTAGAAAGGAAATTCTCCATTTCCATTTGTGCTTAATTTAGGAAAAGGTCCTTATTGTGTAATCATCCTTCCCTTCCTGACAAAATTTTACAAAGTCTTAAACGTTCTCGCTGGAAATCTAAAACCCTCCCAAACATTCTGAAGTTGTGTTTTCCACTTGGTGGAGATACTGTTTATCCATTTAAATATAACATTTATTTGAAGACATTTTACACACTGCTGCTCAGGCCAAAGAGGTTAATCAGACATCTGACAAAAAGGAAATGAGAGGCAGTCTGCCTAGTGGATAAGGTGCTGAGCTAGAGACCAGGAGATGGTGAGTTCCAGTCCTGCCTTAGACATGAGAGCCAGCTGGGTGAATTTGGGCCAATCACCAGAAGACAGTGAGTTCTAGTTGCATCTGATGCATGAAAGACAGTTGCATGATTTTGAGTCAAAGAACCAGGAGACGGTGAGTTCTCGTTCTGCCGTGAAAGCTGGTTGGGTGACTTTAGGGTTAATCACACACACTCAGCCCCAACCAACTTCCTCACAGGGTTGTTGTTTTCAGCAACATAAGCCAAAGAAGGAGTATAACATCTTTACCACCTCCAATAATTTCTAAACTAATAAAGATGAGATAAAAATCTTAATAAATAGACTAAAACGGGATATCTCCTCTGTTTGCTAGGCATAGCTTTGAAGTCAAATATTGTGCAGCTGTCTTAATATCTTTTCCTGATCAGTTTACTCCAAGCCATCCCAATTTAAGTCAGTTAGGAAAAAAAGACTCTTGATCCACGGTTAACAAAAGTACAGTTTACTAAAGCCAAGTGGTTATAATGAGGCAAAGCCGGATCTGAAGATTTGCACCCAAAGCATCTGGTTCACTTTTCCTTTCTCCCCACCTTTCTCGTAAAGGTAAAGGTTCCCCTCGCACATGTGTGCTAATCGTTCCCGACTCTAAGGGGCGGTGCTCATCTCCGTTTCAAAGCCGAAGAGCCAGCGCTGTCCGAAGACGTCTCCGTGGTCATGTGGCTGGCATGTCTCAACGCCAAAGGCTGTTCCCTTCCCACCATAGGGAGTCCCTATTTTTCTACTTGCATTTTTTTTTCACCTGCTTTCGAACTGCTAGGTTGGCAGAAGCTGGGACAAGTCACGGGAGCTCACCCCGTTAACGCGGCACTAGGGATTCGAACCGCCGAACTGCCGACCTTTCGATCAACAAGCTCAGCGTCTTAGCCACTGAGCCACCGCGTCCCTTTCTCCTAGGTATCTTTTAATTGTCCGTGCACCTCATGCATGCACGCGTGCCCCCCCCCCCGCATGCCCCACGCCCCCCTCGCATGTGCGGCAGAGACCCGAGGATTACCTGGCCAGTGGGAGGCGCGTGCACACGTGCAGCAGAGCTGAACTGGGGTGACAGCTCCCATGCCCACAGAGAGGACGCTGCGTGTCACCTCTGGACACGCATGCCATAGATTCGCCATCACAGCCCTATATCATTTCAGACAAATTTTATACCTATTAAGAAAGACTGGGCCAATCTATTCATTTATTTATTTATTTATTTATTATTGTGATTTATATATTTATAGTCCAGGTGTGGCCTTACTAAGGTTCCTTCCTTCCTTCCTTCCTTCCTTCCTTCCTTCCTTCCTTCCTTCCTTCCCTCCCTCCCTCCCTCCCTCCCTCCCTCCCTCCCTCCCTCCCTCCCTCCCTCCCTCCCTCCCTCCCTCCCTCTTTCTTTCTTTCTTTCTTTCTTTCTTTCTTTCTTTCTTTCTTTCTTTCTTTCTTTCTTTCTTTCTTTCTTTCTTTCTTTCTTTCTTTCTGTGATTTATATGTCGCCCTTCTCCCTGAGAACTCAGGGCGGCTTACATACAACAATCATCAATACAAATCACAGTAAAGCAAAATTAAAATAAATTAAAATCCCCATTAAACCATTCTAAAAATTATAAAACGATACAACCCCTCGATCAGATTATTGTTGGAACAGCCACGTCTTTAGTCCGCGGCAAAAGGAGAGGAGGTCGGGGGCCGTCCTGAGGTCGGGGGCCAAACTATTCCAGAGGGTCGGGGCTCCGACAGAGAAAGCCCTCCCCCTGGGGGCCGCCAGCTGACATTGTTTGGCTGACGGCACCCGGAGGAGGCCCTCTCTGTGGGAGCGCACCCGACGATGGGAGGAAGGCAAGAGATGGTCCTGTAAGTACCGCGGACCTAATCCATGTAGGGCTTTATAGGTAAGCACCAGCACCTTGAAACGGACCCAGAGAGCAACCAGTACCCAGTGCAGCCCGCGCAGAAGAGGTGTAACACGGGAGTAATGAGGAGCCCCCGTAACTACCCGTGTGGCCGCGTTCTGAACTAACTAGAGTCTCCAGATGCATCCCAAGGGCAGCCCCATGTAGAGGGCATTACAGTAATCCAACCGGGAAGTAACGAAGGCATGAGTGACCGTGGCGAGGGCATCTCGGTCTAGGAAAAGGCGCAACTGGAGCACAAGGCGTACTTGTGTGAAGGCCCCCCTGGTTACGGCCGTCAGATGGTCATTCAAGGATAGCCGAGAATCCAGGAGGACACCAAGTTTGCGAACCCTATCAGATGGGGTAGGAGTCTTCCTACCGATCACTAGCGATGGTATCTCTAGATCCCGAGATGCCAGCACCCACAGCCACTCAGTCTTGGAAGGGTTCAGTCTGAGCCTGTCCTTACCCATCCAAATCCGCACTGCCTCCAGGCAACGGGACATCACGGAAAGAGCATCCATAAACAAAACATCTTCAGCCCAGAGATGGGATTCACTTACCTTCCCTACCGGTTCGCAAATGTGGGCACACGCTCACTTAGCAGCCAGTTTAGTAACTTATCAACAGTAGCAGAGGTGGGTTTCAGGAGGTTCTGACCAATTCTGGAGAACCGGTAGCGGAATTTTTGAGTAGTTCGGAGAACCGGTAGTAAAAATTCTGACTGGCCCTGACTCCATCTATTCTCTGCCTCCCGAGTCCCAGTTGATCGGGAGGGAATGGGGATTTTGTAGTAACCTCTCCCTGGAGTGGGGAGGGAATGGAGATTTTACAGTATCCTTCCCTTGTCACGCCCACCAAGCCACACCCACAGAACCGATAGTAAAAAATTTTGAAACCTACCACTGGACTGAAGTAATTCATTTAGCAACAGTAGCCAGAAAGGTCGTATAAAATTGAGGCAAAACTCACTTAACAATTGTCTCGCTTTGCAAAATTGAGAAATGTTGAGCTCAATTATGGTCACAAGTCGAGGACGCCGTGTAGGGCGTATAAAGCTGTAAATCTTCTCTTGCGTCACGTGTTGTTGCTGATATGCGATGTGTGTCCTGTTCTAACCAACGGGATCCACTGTTTGTTTTAAGACTGTAAAAGTATCCCGAATCTAAAAAGTTTGAGAAGATCTGTTTCTATTGGATCGAGCCATCCAAAGGTCCATTTTAATATCACCTGCTGGTGTTTTTTTTAAAAGGCCGCAACTGCAACCTAATTTGAATGCTAATTAAAATATATATATATATATTTGTAGCATACTTCATACCCTGCGGGCATGAAGCTGCTTTTTTGTCAGTAACTCTTACTGGGTTCATTTGGGCTTCTTTGCAGGCCGGTGGATATGTTGTCCCCAATTCCTGGTTTAGCTCTGCAGACTAAAGCACCGTAATTAACATCCAGCTGTCTGCAATTACACCAGTTCGAATCTCCCCAGGCTCAAGGTTGACTCAGCCTTCCATCCTTTCTAAGGTAGGTCAATTGAGGACCCAGTTTGTGGGGGCAATAAGCTGTCTTTGTATAAAATATACAAAAGTATGAAGGCTGTTGCTTAATGCATTGTAAGCCGCCCTGAGTTTTCGGAGAAGGGCGGCATATAAATCAAATTTAAAAAATAAAAAATAAAAAATTTGGGCCTGGACCTGGTGCTGAAGCCAATGATGGGCGCCAGACACAAGGTGCAGCTTTTAATTGGAGTACCCCAAGGAAAAGGAGCCTGTGTAGCGTAGAGGGCTAATGCCTCCTACTAAAGGCAGCAATTAACACCAGCTGCCTGTAATTTCTCTGAGTTCAATCCTAGCCAGGCTCAAGGTCGACTCAGCCTTCCATCCTTTCTAAGGTGGGTCAATTGAGGACCCAGTTTGTGGGGGCAATAAGCTGACTTTGTATAAATATACAAAAGGATGAAGGCTATTGCTTAACGCATTGTAAGCCGCCCTGAGTCTCCGGAGAAGGGCGGCATATAAATCAAATTTAAAAAAAAAAGGGCTCCTGGCCAAAATGCCAAGAACCAAGAACAAAGGATTTAGTAAGCTTGATACATTTTCACTACAAGAGAAATTGGGACAAGGCGAGATAGTAAGAAATATCATCTAATAAACCTTGGCTAATGAATGTCCCAGGAGTTATCTAATACAAATTTTATTGGCTGCAGGCCATCTGTATTCCTAATTTTTAACGGAGGCCTGCAAGTTGTCTAACTCTTGTTACTTTTATCAGCTTTCTGACTACCCAGAATTGTTACAAGCTTTACACATGCATATTTCCTGTAGATAAGCATTCCTTGTTCTTGGCAGACACCTTCCAAAATGACAGTCTTCCTTATTTACTTTCAAGCATGTGCCATGATCTGGCTTTATTGTAGCAGGCAGCCCATCAGGAATTCCACCCAAATATACGTGGTTGGAACTGAATGATCAGTTTATATTACACATACACTTTCCTTGTGCACATACACTTTCCTTGTGCAATGCAAATTGTTTAAATGTCATCAAAGAGGAGCCTAACTACATTTTCCTTCTCAGTCGTACGATGTTGATGAAAACAACTGAAGATTCATAGCGTTCGATAATTTGAATCACATTCCTTATCCCTGTAAACCAGGGGTGTCCAATGTTGACAACTTTAGGACATAGAAATAAATAAATAAATAAATAAACTTTATTGTCATTGTATGTGTATACATGGACTTCAACTCCCAGAATTCCCCAGCCAACATGGTTTAAGATTGGTGGACCTCAACTCCCAGAATTCTCCAGCCAGCATACTTTAAGATGGGTGGACTTCAACTCCCAGAATTCCCCAGCCAGCCATGCTATAAGAGGGGTGGACTTCCGCTCCCAGAATTCCCCAGCCAGCCATGCTTTAAGATGGGTGGACTTCCACTCCCAGAATTCTCTAGCAAGCCATGCTTTAAGAGGGGTGGGCTTCCACTCCCAGAATTCCCCAGACAGCATCCTTTAAGAGGGGTGGGCTTCCACTCCCAGAATTCCCCAGCCAGCCATGCTTTAAGATGGGTGGACTTCCACTCCCAGAATTCTCTAGCAAGCCATGCTTTAAGAGGGGTGGGCTTCCACTCCCAGAATTCCCCAGACAGCATCCTTTAAGAGGGGAGGACTTCCACTCCCAGAATCCCCGAGCCAGCCTGCTTTAAGAGGGGTGGACTTCCATTCCCAGAATCCCCCAGCCAGCCTGCTTTAAGAGGGGTGGACTTCCACTCCCAGAATTCTCTAGCAAGCCATGCTTTAAGAGGGGTGGGCTTCCACTCCCAGAATTCCCCAAGTTTACTGGGGATTTCTGGGAATTGAAGTCCACAGATCTTTACTTTGCCAAGATGTAAAATACTGTATTTTTTGGCTACAGAGTAGCATGGTGTTTGTGTGTGTTGTGTTTGAACTTGCCAATATGGTTAAAAGTGAAGCCAAAATCCTTTGGCAAATTGCTAAATTCAAACCAACCTATATAATTAACATTGTGCAAAAGAGTTTTTGCTGAATTCCAATTAAGGGCCAATGAAATTACCTTGCCCTTTAATTCCAGGAGACTTCGCCCCGCCCTTTTCCTTGTCTTGATTTCTTAATTAACTTCAGGCAAGAATACTCTATTCTAATTGGTTGAAAGGGGGACTGTTTCCCCACCCTCTAATGGCGTTGGGGAGGGCTGCTCACCGTTTGTGTTCTCTGATTGGACGTGACGTCATCCGCGAGAAGATCCGGAAGTATCCAGCCCATAGATTTAGAAAAGGTAAGAGGGTTATCTCTTGCTTGGATACAAATGCAAAGTCTACAGAAGAAGCCATATTTTTATTTATTATCTCGGGGAATAGAAATGGCTTTAAAGAGGTTAAGCAAAAATTGCAATATTTTTTCCAGAAACAATAATCTTATTTCTAGTCGACCGTATAGCAAAGAATTATTTTAATTATTTTTCTTTGAAATAAAAGAATCCTTTGCATTCTTTTGCATTCCTTTGCATCTTCCTTTATTTTGATTGCAGATGTACTTAAATAATAATCAGCAAAAGCTAATACAAGTCTTCAAAGCAGAGCTGGCAAGCGTTGGAAAATAAAGTGATTTTTTGCAAAAAGCAAATTTTCTAGAGGATCATGTCGCAATATCTTTCGCACGTGTCTCTCTACACTTTTCCTATGTCTATAGTTTACCAGGTCCCTACGAAGCCCCCCCACCCTTTTCGCCTTCACCTCAGAGGCCGCCTGAGTTGCTCCCTCCCATTGGCTGGATGCTCGGGGCCACGCCCCCTCCACCTTTGCATCCCTATTGGCCAGCGCGCCTCTCCGACTCTTTTCTCCCCCCTCCCACAGAAGCGTCCCCTCCGTAGAGTTCGCTTAATTGGTGCCGCACGGTCCTGGAAGGGGTGTAGTGAATTTTCCTACGGTCGAATCGGTCCCCGCGCTTCCTAGGGAATTCAATCTCCCCGTTCCAAGAGTTAACCCAGAGCGAGAGGCATCCGGATGAACCGGACGGGAGAATTTTAGAGCGCTGCCCGCGGTGAGGTTTTAAAGAAATAGGCGAAAGGGCGTCGGCGGTGCTGCCAGGACCCGCGTTAGTGAGGGCGAGGGGAGAAAGGGGGCGGAGCCTCGCGTGAGGTGGGGGGGGGGAGAGCCAAGATGGCGGCGGCTGAGGAGGAGGAGGTCTCGCTGCCACCGACGCCGACGAGGAATTGCAGGATGAGGTGAGGCCAAACCGAGCCCGGCGCGGTTCCTTCACGGGCGGGGCACTTTCGGCCTCCCGGGAAGCGGGGAGCGAGAAGGAAAAAGGGGCGGGGGTGCGGAAGAGGCGGGGGGCGAGGCCGGCTTGAGGGGGCGGGCGGCAATCTGACAGGTCGAGGAGGGGAGGGGGAGGCCGAAGGGGAAGCAGACGGACCCCCACCCCCCTCCGCTCGAGGGATGCTGAGGCGCCGCCGGACTACACCTCCCATCGCTTCCCCGCCAGGCCTGGTTCTGTGCGCGTGCGCCGGGACTACACCTCCCATCGTCCACAGCAGCCGCAGCGCCCCCCCCCCCCGCCTTCCCCATATCTATATCCATTCGACACCCAGACGGCAGCCCTGCCTATATATACCTTGTTTTGTTCCTTTCACCGGCCTTGGGTTTTGTTCCTGGGATTACAATTCCCATCGTCCCCCAACCTCAGGCTCCCCCAGAATCTCGATGTAAAGGTTGGGGAGCCCATCATCCCCAACCTCACGTTCCCCCAGAATCTTTGTAGGCGTAGAGGTTGGGAGGATGGAATCCCATCATCCACAGCCTCACGTTCCCCCAAAATCTCTGTAGATGTAAATGCTGGGGAGCCCATCATCCACAACCTCACATTCCTCCAGAATCTCTGTAGGCGTAGAGGTTGGGAGGATGGAATCCCATCATCCCCAACCTCATACTCCCTCAGAATCTCTGTAGATGTAAATGCTGGGGAGCCCATCATCCCCAACCTCAGGCTCCCCCAGAATCTCTGTAGGCATAGAGGTTGGGGAGGATGGGAGCCCATCATCCACAACCTCATGTTCGCCCAGAATCTCGGTAGATGTAAATGCTGGGGAGCCCATCATCCCCAACCTCACGTTCCCCCGAAATCTCTGTAGATGTAAATGCTGGGGAGCCCATCATCCCCAACCTCAGGCTCCCCCAGAATCTCTGTAGGCATAGAGGTTGGGGAGGATGGGAGCCCATCATCCACAACCTCATGTTCGCCCAGAATCTCGGTAGATGTAAATGCTGGGGAGCCCATCATCCCCAACCTCACGTTCCCCCGAAATCTCTGTAGATGTAAATGCTGGGGAGCCCATCATCCCCAACCTCACGTTCCCCCAGAATCTCTGTAGGCGTAGAGGTTGGGGAGGATGGGAGCCCATCGTCCCCAACCTCAGGCTCCCCCAGAATCTCTAGGCGTAGAGGTTGGGAAGCCCATCATCCCCAACCTCATGTTCCCCCAGAATTTTGATAGATGTAGAGGTTGGGGAGGATGGGATCCCATCCTCCCCAACCTCACTCACTCACTCACACACACACACCGACTCTGCCCCATATTTTTGCTGCTTCACTTGCAATTCCTATCCTGGCTCTTGGGTGGTCCATATTCATCTGGGTGCCGTATCCCATTATCCCCAACCCCTATCCCCATTATTTTTTCCCGCCTTTGAGAGTTTCGAGATAGTTCCCATTATCCCCACTGCTGCACTTTTCCAGCCTTGGGTGCTCCTCTGTGGAATTGGATGCCGTTCTGCCTTGAATGCCCATCGTCCCCTGCCCTGACTGTTTTAATCGGCGGTAGCTCCCATCATCCCCGGCCAGCCCGCGTTCCCTTACTTGTGGTGTCAGATTGCAACCCCAGAATTTGCTCTTGCCGTTTCCTTCCTTCTTGTGGTTGTAATGGAAAGCCTCACCTTGCCTGCATGCAGGCTGTGGTCGCTGGGAATGATGGATATTAGAGTCTTTCTGGAGCTGACAAATGTTTAGATTGCTAGAAGGGAAAATAAGTGGCTGGTGTAGGCGCAACCTTTATTGATTTATTTGTATCCCGCCTTTATTATTTCTACAAATAACTCAGAGGAGTTATCCAACACACCTTCCTCCTACTATTTTCTCCATAACAACAACCCTGTGAGGTGGGTTGGACTGAGCAAGAGGGACTGATCCAAGTTCACCCAGCTGGCTTTCATACCCAAAGCAGGACTAGAACTCACTTTCACCTAGTGATTGACCCAAAGTTACCTAATTGGCTTTCATGCCTAAGGCAGGACTAGAACTCCCAGTCTCCCGGTGATTGGCCCAGAGTCACCCATCTGGCTTTCATACCCAAAGCAGGACTAGAACTCACTTTCACCTAGTGATTGACCCAAAGTTACCTAATTGGCTTTCATGCCTAAGGCAGGACTAGAACTCACTTTCACCTGGTGATTGATCCAAAGTTACCTAATTGGCTTTCATGCCTAAGGCAGGACTAGAACTCACTTTCACCTGGTGATTGATCCAAAGTTACCTAATTGGCTTTCATGCCTAAGGCAGGACTAGAACTCCCAGTCTCCCAGTGATTGGCCCAGAGCCAGGCTTTCCTTCTAAGGCACAACTAGAGCTCCCCGTCTCCTGCTTTCTAGCCACTACTAGACCAAATTTTAGGCCTCAGTGCTCCCGGGTACACTTTGGGGCAGCCCCTCCCTCCCAGCCCAATGATCTACCCTCGCAAATAATGATCATGGGACTCAGGCCAGGCTGCAACAGTTGTAAATATACACTAATTGTCATGTGTCCAAACGTTGATGCTGTTATCCTGCCGGTGTTGTGATGGTTGTAAGTCTTTTTTTTTTCCAGCATCGTTGTCACTTAAAACTATCGTTAAATGAATGGTTGTAACTTGAGGATTGCCTTTAAACCTAACCGGAAAAGGGGGAACGAAAAGAGAAATTTTGCAATGGTCTTGAGGGGTTTTTAAAGGTGCTTTTACAAGTCACCCTCGACTTACGACCAGCATTGAGCCCAAAACTTCTGCTGTTAAGCGAGACACTTGTTAAGTGAGTTTTGCTCCATTTTACAATCGGTCTCGGTCTTTCTCAACCTTGGTAGCTTGAAGATGGGTGGACTTCAACTCCCAGAATCCCCCAGCCAGCAGCCAGCATCCTGTTCTGGGCCTGGAAAGCCACCTGCACCAACCTAGAAGCAAAAAATGCGTGGGGGGGGGCGCTAGTCGTGTGTGGGAGGTGGGGCACGCGGGGTGGGTGGATGTTGCATGCACATTGCATTATGGGTGCGGTGTGCGCAGGGGCGCTCGCTTTTGGCACACAACGACAAAAAAGCCATCACTGTCCAATACCATGTCAGACAAGTGGCTGTCCAGTCTCTTCTTAAAAACCTCCAGTGATGGAGTTTTCTGGTGGCAAGTAGTTCCACTGATTAATTGTCCTCGCTGTTAGGAAGTTTTTCCTTAATTCTAAGTTGCTTTTTTCCTTGATGAGTTGCCACCCGTTGCTTCTTGTCCTGCCTTCAGGTGCTTTGGAGAATAATTTGACTCCCTCTTCTTTGTGGCAAACATTGGAAGACTATCGTGTCACCCCTGGTCCTTCTTTTCATTAAACTAGACATACTCAAAACTCTCTTCCCTCCCGTGTCCCATTCTGTGTCTGTGCAGCTTACAAGAATTAGGGACGTCAAGCTGGACCGGTCAGGAAAATGCTGGAGACGGGACAGAATTGATGGTGAAAACAGGTTGGGAATGGCTGACCAAGGGCATGAATGAAGAGTGGGGGAGAGAAGCAGCCATATAGGAGAGATTGGAAGCTCAGGAGTGAATAGCTTTACTAGAGGTTGTGTAATTTACAGGTAGTTCTTAACTTAGGACCGCAAGGGAGCCTCAAAATCTTCTTTTTGCTAAGGGATCCCAGGCTGTTGGCTGGACCGAGAAACTCGGCAAAATATCTAGGACAGTGTTTCTCAACCTTGGTAGCTTGAAGATGGGTGGACTTCAACTCCCAGAATCCCCCAGCCAGCAGCGCTGGCTGGGGGATTCTGGGAGTTGAAGTCCACCCATCTTCAAGCTACCAAGGTTGAGAAACACTGATCTAGGAGGAAAAATTGGGTTGGCCCATTTCTGAATTCTTACTGAAAAAAAAAATGCTATTGGTGGTCGTCTTTCCATCCTAGGAGCTCAGCGGCAGTTTTACCGAGATGACATTTTTAGCAAGAGTTAGTCCTTGACCTAACAACCATTCGTTTAGGGGACCGTTTGCAGTTACGACGGGACAGTAAAAGGGACGCGTGACCATTTTTTGCATTTTGAAACCATTGCGTTCACCTGATCAAAATTGGGACACTGGACAACTGGTCTCTATTGAAGATGTTCGCCGTGTCCCAGGGTCACCCTACCTCCTTTTGCGACCTCCTGACAAGCAAAAGTCCATGGGGGGGGGGAGCCAGATTCACTTAACAACCGTTTTCCTAACCTAACAACTCCAGTTACAGACTTAACGACTGTAGCCCCGTCGTAAAATGGGGCAAACTCACTTAACAACTCCTTTGCTTAGCCGCAAAAATGTTGGCCTTCATTGTGGTCGTAAGTCGAGAACTAGCTTGAATTATTTTCCAATTTGCTTCTTTACTCTTTCCAAGGAGAGGTAATCCTCAACTTAACGACCACAACGGAGCCCACAATCTCTGTGGCAAAGTGAGAAATTTGTTGAAATACGTTCTTTGGCCCCGTTTTACGACATTGGTTAAGTCAATCCCTGCGGCGGTTAAAATAGTAACACTTGTTGTTAAATTGAATCGGGCTTCCCCGTCGACTTCGCTTGTCAGGAAGCCACAAAAAGGGGATCCACAAGCACCTTTGGGGCACTGCGGCCGTCATAACTATGAATCAGTTGTCAAACCCATAAATGTAAGTCAGGGGGCCATTGCAAGCGTCATAAGTCATTTTTTTTCAGTGCCAGTGTAACTTCAAATGGTCATAAAGCTGAGGACTCACTGTAGCCCAGAGATGCCTTATCAGCGATAAAGACAGCCTATAAATTCAATAAATAAATGAAAGAATGAATAAAGGCTGTAGGGAGGGCGGAGTTTATATTATATATTTAGAATCATTTTGTTTTTAGAATAACAGAGTTGGAAGGGACCTTGGAGGTCTTCTAGTCCAACCCCCTGCTTAGGCAGGAAACCCTACACCACTTATGGTTATCCAGCATCATCTTAAAAACTTCCAGTGTTGGAGCATTCACAACTTCTGGTGGCAAGTAGTTCCACTGATTAATTGTCCTCACTGTCAGGAAATTTCTCCTTAGTTCTAAGTTGCTTCTCTCCTTGATTAGTTTCCATCTATTGTTTCTTATCTTGCCTTCTGGTGCTTTGGAGAATAGCTTGACTCCCTCTTCTTTGGGGCAGCCCCTGAGATACTGAAGACTGCTATCATGTCTCCCCTGGTCCCTCTCTTCATTAAACTAGACATACCCAGTTCCAGCAACCGTTCTTCGTATGCTTTTAGACTCCAGTCCCCTAATCCTCTTGGTTACTCTTCTCTGCACTCTTTCTAGAGTCTCCGCATCTTGTTTTACATCGTGGCGACCAAAACTGAATATATTTTAATTGGAAGCCGTGAACTGATGCAAGGTACAATCTTACGCCGGACTGACAGAGAAATCTTACACACCCACGTGTAACGTTAGCCTCCCGAGTGCGACAGCCTCCAGGCGGGATTAAGGCTGGGGATACAATTCAATCCTACGCAGGGTTCAGCCCAGGATCATGGGCCTTGTAATCCAGTGCATATGGAAGGCCCTCCCTTGTGGAGTGGGAGGAAACTGTCTTAAGCACTTGGCGCGCTTACGCAAAAGTGATGATGTACAAAATACCGTTTGTAAAATACATGTAGTCCTCAATTTACAACAATTGATTTAGTGACCGTTTGAAGTTACAACAGCCCTGGAAAAAAAAGTGACCGTTTTTCACACTTACGACCGTTGCAAGCATCCCCGTGGTCACGTGATCAAAATTTCAATACGTGGCAACTGGCTCGTATTTATGACGGTTGCAGAGTCCCGGGGTCACATGATCCCCTTTTGCGGCTTTCCGACGAAGCAAGTCCACGGGGACGCCAGACTCGCTTCCCAACCCTGCAACTCACTTAACAACCGCAGTGATTCGCTTAACGACGGGGTGAAGAAAGGTGGTAAAATGGAGCAAAGCTCACTTAAACCGCTGCCTCGCTTAGCAGCGAAAATTTGAGGGTCAGTTGTGGTCGTAAGTCAAGGACTACCGCTAAGAATCAGAGCCGGTTACGATGCCTGTGAGATGGGCGGATTCTGGGCAAGGGAAAGTCCCCCGTCACCCATCTTCCTCAACCTGAGGGCCTTACTTCCTGATTTGTTTGAAGGTTTCTTTTAAACCTTGCAAGTTCTCCCGTCTTCCGCCCTAAAAATGAAACCTCGGCTGGCTGCTTAGTAAATGCACTTCTTTCCCTGCGAGCCTGTAGAAATTCTCCGTCATCCAAGTCCCGGTTGTCCCCAAAAGTGCTTTTTTAGGAGGCAACTGGATTTTTTTTGTTTTTTTCTTTTGAAAACATTTCCCTTCTCATCCAAGAAGCTTCCTCAGTTCTGACTGGATGGTGGGGAAGGGAAGGATTGATACGCCTTGCAGACAGCTGGTCATTTGCATCCTTTTAGAGCAGTGTTTCTCAACCTTGGAAGCTTGAAGATGGGTGGACTTCAACTCCCAGAATCCCCCAGCCAGCAGCGCTGGCTGGGGGATTCTGGGAGTTGAAGTCCACCCATCTTCAAGCTTCCAAGGTTGAGAAACACTGTTTTAGAGGGTCTTTGAATCCACTTGGAGGTTTCTGTGTGTCCTCAGATTCACCTGAGTGGTGCAGATGGTTCCTGTAGTCTGCAATTTTTCCCCCTCTGGCAATCCCTCTGTCTAAAACAACAGCAGTAAAATGAGAATACTGCTCTGAATATAAATGATAAAAACAGTTGAAGTTGCAGGAATTAAAAGAGAAAGAAGAAAGTATAAGTAAAGCCCTTTCCCTCCCCAGTTGCAGCTTTTGATCAATATTGAAGTTCGATGAAAATTATTGTCTGCCCGCCCCATCCTTTTTTAATCTAGCAAAAAGAAAAGGGGTATTTTTTTTTTTTGGTGTGCTCAGTATCTATTATTACCTCCTGTTATTTCCTCTTAAAATTCAGAGGAACTTAAGCGGTGACTTTGATCTTCGTGTCACCGTTAGGATGTTTGATTTGAGTGGTGAGAAGGGGATTTAATTTTGAACCGGGTGTTTGTAAATCTCAAGTCCAATGCTGCACAATTGAATTAAAAAAAAATTAAAATTAAAGAAGAAATTAAATTAAAATTAAAATTAAAGAATTAAAAAAAATATCATTTTATACAGGTAGTCCTCGACTTACAACAGCTCTTTCACACAACGGTTGCAGCATCCTCATAGTCACGTGATCAAAATCCGGACGCTCGGCAACTGACTCGTATTTATGACGGTTGGAGTGTCCCGGAGTCACGTGATCCTCTTTTGCGACCTTCTGACAAGCAGAAGTCAAATGGAGAAGCCAGATTCACTTCACAACCGTATTATTAACTTAAGAACTGCAGTGATTCGCTTTACGACTGTGGCAAGGAAGGTCGTAAAATGGGGCAAAACTCACTTAATAAATGTCTCACTCAGCAACAGAAAGTTTGGCCTCCGTTGTGGTCGTAAGTCAAGGACTAGCTGTAATTGATGGGGAGGCCATGCGTTGCTTGGAAAATTATTATTATTTTAATAACTCAAGGAGGAAACATATGTAATATTCTTCCTTTTATTCTCCTCACCACAACAACCCTGTGAGGTGGGCTGGCCCGAGAGAAGGTGACTAGTCCAAAGTTACGGTACCTACCCAGGTGTCATGCCTAAGGCGGGACTAGAATTCACCGTCTCCTGGTGATTGGCCCAAAGTCACACAATTAGCTTTGGTGCCTAAGGCGGGACTAGAACTCACCGTCTCCTGGTGATTGGCCCAAAGTCACACAATTAGCTTTGGTGCCTAAGGCGGGACTAGAACTCACCGTCTCCTGGTGATTGGCCCAAAGTCACACAATTAGCTTTGGTGCCAAAGGCGGGACTAGAACTCACCGTCTCCTGGTGATTGGCCCAAAGTCACACAATTAGCTTTGGTGCCTAAGGCGGGACTAGAACTCACCGTCTCCTGGTGATTGGCCCAAAGTCACACAGCTTTGATGCCTAAGGCGGGACTAGAACTCACCGTCTCCTGGTGATTGGCCCAAAGTCACACAGCTTTGATGCCTAAGGCGGGACTAGAACTCACCGTCTCCTGGTGATTGGCCCAAAGTCATACAATTAGCTTTGGTGCCTAAGGCGGGACTAGAACTCACCGTCTCCTGGTGATTGGCCCAAAGTCACACAGCTTTGATGCCTAAGGCGGGACCAAAACCCTTAGTCTCCTATTCATTGGCCCAAAGTCACCTACCTGGCTTTCATTCTTATGGCAGAACTATAACTCCTGACTTCTAACCTGGTGCGTTAAACTCTAGGTCAAACTGACTGATATTGTGACATTTTATAGCATGACGTGCTTTGACACGCCTGTGTGCATACATATATGTAGATATTCTGAAATTGCATTTATCAGTATTTTAAGTACATCTGAGAAATTGTGTTAAAACAATGTATGTGAAGAAAAGTCGGTAATTCTTTAAAAGTCTGAGAAAGTTGACTAATACACAAACACACTTTCTAACCAAGTGTATTATATACATTTATATAATAAATGTATAATATTATTTGTATAATAAATATATAATACTATCCACATATTATCTACACCTACATATACAGAGCTGTCCTGTTTCAACATGCAGACCAATATATGAAATACTTTAATTATGACAGCCTTTTTTCAAGGTGGCTTCTGTGAAAATATCTGTGGTTATGTGGAAATACACATAAAAATTTTTTGGTCGGCAAAATTTAACAGTACAACCGGCCACAAGAATATGAATTGAAGCAAATCTATTGCAAAGCTATGAAATTACTCATAATAGTAGTAAATATTATTAATCCACTTAAGCAGACAACGCCTTTTGTGGTTTGGAGAATAGGAAGTAAATTTGGTAAATGCCAGATAGTCCTCTTCTTACGACCGCAGTTGAGGCCAAAATTTCCATGGCTAAGCAAGACAGTTGTTAAATGAGTTCTGCCCCATTTTATGACCCGTTATTAAGCGAATGGCTGGAGTTGTTAAGTTGCTAACACAGGTGTTAAATGAAGCTAGCTTTCCCATTGTCAGAAGGTCCCAAAATGGGGATCGAGTGACGCTGGGACACTGCAACCGTCATAGATATGAGTCAATTGCTGTCATAAATTATGAATCAATTGAATTTTGATGACGTGGCCATGGGGATGTTGCGAGAGCTTAAATATATTTTTTTTTAATTTGATTTATACGACGCCCTTCTCCGGAGACTCAGGGCGGCTTACAATGTGTTAAGCAACAGCCTTCATACTTTTGTATATTTATACTAAGTCAGCTTATTGCCCCCACAAACTGGGTCCTCAGTTTACCTACCTTAGAAAGGATGGAAGGCTGAGTCAACCTTGAGCCTGGTGAGATTTGAACTTACAGTAATTGCAGATAGCTGAATCTTCCTTCCTTCCTTCCTTCCTTCCTTCCTTCCTTCCTTCCTTCCTTCCTTCCTTCCTTCTTCTTTCTTTCTTTCTTTCTTTCTTTCTTTCTTTCTTTCTTTCTTTCTTTCTTTCTTTCTTTCTTTCTTTCTTTAATTAGATTTATATGCCACCCTTCTCCGGAGACTCAGGGCGGCTTACAATGCGTTAAGCAATATCCTTCATACTTTTGTATATTTATACAAAGTCAGCTTATGGCCCCCACAAACTGGGTCCTCAGTTTACCTACCTTAGAAAGGATGGAAGGCTGAGTCAACCTTGAGCCTGGTGAGATTTGAACTTACAGTAATTGCAGATAGCTGAATGTTCCTTCCTTCCTTCCTTCCTTCCTTCCTTCCTTCCTTCCTTCCTTCCTTCCTTCCTTCCTTCCTTCCTTCCTTCCTTCCTTCCTTCCTTCTTTCTTTCTTTCTTTCTTTCTTTCTTTCTTTCTTTCTTTCTTTCTTTCATTAGATTTATATGCCACCCTTCTCCGGAGACTCAGGGCGGCTTACAATGCGTTAAGCAATATCCTTCATACTTTTGTATATTTATACAAAGTCAGCTTATGGCCCCCACAAACTGGGTCCTCAGTTTACCTACCTTAGAAAGGATGGAAGGCTGAGTAAACCTTGAGCCTGGGGAGATTCGAACTTACAGTAATTGCAGACAGCTGGATGTTAATTAGGGTGCTTAGTCTGCAGAGCTATCCAGGCTCCTTTGATCATCTCAGTTGCTCTTCTCTACGCTATTAGCTACAGGGACCAAAGCTACAGCTACAAAGTCAGCTTATTGCCCCCACAAACTGGGTCCTCAATATGTCGTAAGTGTGAAAAAATGGTCATAAGTCACTTTGCCACTTTGATCGCAGAATGAATTGCTGGAGTAGATCAAAAACATTAAGGCAGAGGTCCTCAAACTTGGCCGCTTTAAGAGTTGTGGACTTCAATTCCCAGAATTCTCCAGCCAGCTGGCTGGAGAATTCTGGGAGTTGAAGTCCACAACTCTTAAAGCGGCCAAGTTTGAAGACTTCTGCATTAAGGCAACCTGGTTACTTATTTAGACTTATTGAAGGAGAAGATCCTAAGCTTAAGATCCCGAAATAGAATGGAACAGAATAGAAACTTCCAATGTTTGCTGGAGTCCTTTGTCAGACTGACAGAGCCAAAAGGCAGGTAGTCCTCGACTTACGACCGCAATCGAGCTCAACGTTTCTGTTGCTAAGTGAGACATTTCTTCAGTGCTAAGTGAAACATTTCTTCAATTTCTTCTTCATTTCTTCACTTTCTTGCCCCCCCCCGTTGCTAAGTGAATCACTGCAGCTGTTAAGTTAGTAACGCGTTTGTTAAGTGAATCTGCTCTCCCCATTGACTTTGCTTCTCGGGAGGTCGCAAAAGGGAATCACGTGACCATACCGGGACACTGCAACCGTCATAAGTACGAGTCAGTCGCCAAAAAACGCCTGAATCCTCGGTACCGCGGGGAGGTTGCGACTGCCGTAAGTGTGAAAAACGGTCTTAACTCGCGTTTTCAGTGCCGTTCCAACTTTGAACTTTTAAGCTAAATGAACTTTTGTAAGTCGAGGTCTACCTGTATTGTAATACCAAATAAATAAATAAATAAAATTGCAATAATACACATTTTTGTAAAGATATGGCACAGGAGAAGCCGCGAGGCTGCATTTAGTCCCGGTTCTCGTGAAATATAAAACTCGGACGCCAACCGGTTTCAGATTGTACCCCCGATTTCCCCCATTTTCTTGAACCCCAAACACGAAAAACCCTCTGACGTGTGAACTCAAAAGTTTCCTTTATTAGTACCGCCGGCAGCCCCGGTAAAAACGTTTCACTCTCAGGCTAACAAGTCCATCCGGCAGGAAGATGAATAATTGTCTGCCACATCTATTCATCTCCGCCCCCTGCCTTTTATCCCCAGAGCTAGGGGATGGGGCTTCATTAGCAGCAGTGACTCTTCCGTCCCGAGGACCGGCCCATAGATTTCCACTGCTCTCCTCTCCTCTGCACATCCTTGTGTCAGGCACCGGACCCAGCTGTTCCTCCTCCTTCCTCATCAGCCACCTCCAGACCTGGAAGCTGTTGACTCTCCATCTGAGGGCTGGCGGACGGCCCACCTCCATCTCTCTCTCTCTCTCTCTCTCTCTCTCTCTCTCTCTCTCTGCCAGCTCCATTCCCTCTTCCCCCTCCCTGATGCTGACCCTCACTCCCACGCCCCCCCCCCTCCGATTCAGCTGGCGGAGGGGCCAGCAGCCGACAGGCCACAACACCCACCTTCTCCCCCACCCCTCAGCTGGGGCAAGGAAGGCAGTTAATAATGGCTGCTCTCTCCTTTCCGGCAATCAATCAAAACCTACCTGACACATGGAACCGCCGAGCTCACCTTATTTCCCTTGCTGGATTCAAAACAGGAAGGGAGAAGCCAAACCATTGTGGCATTCATTTGCATATTCAGGTGTCAGTCCCAACAAGTTTTGTGGCTTTCAGAGAGGCAGGACACCACATCCTGATTTAAACGGCCCCCCTGAATGTAAACACATTTGTGGGGTTCCTGGTGCTCTCTGAGCTGGGTGGTTTTCTTCGCAGGCGTTTCATAACCCAGCCAGGTTACATCCTCAGTGCTAGTAGGGAGTGGGGTTTGCTCTCTTTTCATGCACAAGTGGCTTTTCTCTGTCCTTGTTGGGAGTGTCTTTGGTATTTCCTCGATTAGGATGTGGTTAATTGTTTGATTGTTTGTCTCAGTTGGGAGTTCCTGGACTGAGGTATTGTTTACTGCTTGATAATCTGATGTTAATCTTTGGTGTAAACTCTGTTTATCCTGTTGCGATTGTTAGCAAGGAGATGTTTTGGTTTCTTTCTGTTTCCTTTTTAGAATTGTACTTTCCTTCTCAAATGAAATGTACACCTGGGTTATATCTTATTAAGGAGCCTCGGTGGTGCAGCGGACTAAAGTGCTGTTAAGTAGCACTTAGCTGCCAGCTGCCTGCAATGACTGCGAGTTCGAATCTCACCAGGCTCAAGGTTGACTCAGCCTTCCATCCTTTCGAGGGAGGTAAAATGAGGAACCGGTTTGTGGGGGCAATAAGCTGACTTTGTATAAAAAAAAAACACCGCTTGGGGGGCCCCCGAAAGCCCTACTAAGCAGGTATATACAAAAGTATGAAGGCCATTGCTTAACGCATTGTAAGCCGCCCTGAGTCTCCGCAGAAGGGCGGCATATAAATCAAACCTATCTATCTATCTCCGCCTTCTGATGTCTGACATTTATATATAAACAGAGCAAACTGCCTTCCCATTAACACTGATGATGTTCCCTAGTTGGGTGATGAAACATCTGCAAGAAAGCAACTAAACTCAGAGAGCACCAAGGACCCCACAGTCCTCCTCCTCTTCCTCCTCCTCCTCTTCCTCCTCCCCCTCCTCCTCTTCCTCCTTTTCCTCTTCCTCCCCTCCTTCTCCTCCTCTTCCTTCTCCTCTCTCCCTTCCCTCCTTTCTTCTCCTCCTCCTCCTCTTCTTCCTCCTCCTCCTCTTCCTCCTCCCCTCCTTCTCCTCTTCTTCCTCCTCCTCTCCCTCCTCCTCTTCCTCCTTTTCCTCCTCCTCCCCTCCTCCTTTTCTCCCTCCTCCTCCTCTTCCTCCTCCTCCCCCCTCTTCCTCCTCCTCCCCTCCTTCTCCTCTTCTTCCTCCTCCCCCTCCTCCTCTTCTTCCTCCTCTTCCTCCTCCCCCTCCTTCTCCTCCTCCTCCTCTCCTCCACAAACCCCTCTCCTTTCCAGCAGTGATGATGTTACCTAGTTGGGTCATGAAACGTCTGCCACAAAAGCCACCAAGGCAATTGTGAGGACCATTAACCCGTGGAACAGCTGACCACCAGAAGGTGTGGGTGTTTCATCATTGGAGGTTTTTAAGAAGAGACCGGACAGCCATTTGTCTGAAATGGGAGTGTTCTCCTGTTTGACCATCAGGTTGGGCTAGAAAACCTCCAAGGTCCCTTCCAACTTGGTAATCCCTCCCTCTCTCCCTCCCTCCCTCCCTCCCTCCCACTGGAGGCTTTTAAGAAGAGACTGGGCAGCCATTTGGAATGGTCGGGTCTTCTGCCTGAGGGGGTTGGACTAGATGACCTCCAAGGTCCCTTCCAACCCTATTATTATGCCTCCCTCCCTCCCTCCCTCCCTGTCTGTCTGTCTGTCTTTCTTCCTTGCTTGCTTGCTTCTCTTTCTTTCTTTCTTCCTTCCTCCCTTCCTCCCTTCCTGTCTGTCTTTCTTCTTGCATTTCTTTCTTGCTTTTCTTTCTTTCTTTCTTTCTTTCTTTCTTTCTTTCTCTCTTTTCTTTCTTTCTTTCTTCCTCCCTTCCTCCCTTCCTCCCTTCCTGTCTGTCTTTCTTCTTGCATTTCTTTCTTGCTTTTCTTTCTTTCTTGCTTTTCTTTCTTTCTTGCTTTTCTTTCTTTCTTTCTTTCTTTCTTTCTTTCTTTCTTTCTTTCTTTCTTTCTTTCTTTCTTTCTTTCTTTCTTTCTTTCTTTCTTCCTCCCTTCCTCCCTTCCTGTCTGTCTTTCTTCTTGCATTTCTTTCTTGCTTTTCTTTCTTTCTTTCTTTCTTTCTTTCTTTCTTTCTTTCTTTCTTTCTTTCTTCTCTTTCTTTCTTTCTTTTCTTTTCTTTCTTTCTTTCTTTCTTTCTTTCTTTCTTTCTTTCTTTCTTTCTTTCTTTCTTTCTTCCTCCCTTCCTCCCTTCCTGTCTGTCTTTCTTCTTGCATTTCTTTCTTGCTTTTCTTTCTTTCTTGCTTTTCTTTCTTTCTTGCTTTCTTTCTTTCTTTCTTGCTTTTCTTTTCTTTCTTCTCTTCTTTCTTTCTTTCTTTCTTTCTTTCTTTCTTTCTTTCTTTCTTTCTTTCTTTCTTTCTTTCTTTCTTTCTTTCTTTCTTTCTTTCTTTCTTTCTTTCTTTCTTTCTTTCTTTCTTTCTTCCTCCCTTCCTCCCACTGGAGGTTTTTAAGAAGAGACTGGACAGCCATTTATCTGGAATGGTGGGGTCCCCTGCCTGAGGAGGGGGTTGGACTAGATGACCTCCAAGGTTCCTTCCAACCCTGTTATTATGCCTGCCTGCCTGCCTGCCTGCCTGCCTGCCTGCCTCCCTCCCTCCCTTCCTTCCTGTCTTTCTTCCTTTCTTGCTTGCTTCTCTCCCTCCCTCCCTCCCTCCCTCCCTTCCTTCCTTCCTTCCTTCCTTCCTTCCTTCCTCTCTCCCACCCACCCACGGGAGGTTTTTAAGAAAAGACTGGACAGCCATTTTTTATTTTTTTATTTTTTTATTATTTGATTTATATGCCGCCCTTCTCCCGAGACTCAGGGCGGCTTACAATGCGTTAAGCAATAGCCTTCATACTTTTGTATATTTATATTTTTTATACAAAGTCAGCTTATTGCCCCCAACAAACTGGGTCCTCCTCATTCCATTTGTCTGGAACAGTATATGGACCAATACGCTCCCATAGAGAGGGGCTTCTCAGGGTGCCATTGGCCAAACAGTGTAGACCGGCGGCCCCCAGGGGGAGAGCCTTCTCTGTGGGGGCACCTATCATCTGGAACGAGCTCCCCCCCGGAGATACGGAGGATTCTGGATCTGCGCACTTTCCGCCGTGCTCTCAAAACGTTTTTATTCCAGCAGGCTGGCCTGGCCTAACTTTCCCTTTTTAAATTGCTTTTTAATCTGGCTTTTAACCTGTCTTATAAATTGGGTGTTTTAAATTTGTTTTTGGGCCAAAACATTTAATGTATTTTAACGGGTTTTTAAACGTTTGTATTGTCCGTATTTTATCTTTCGCCTGTTCACCGCCCTGAGTCCTTTGGGAGTAGGGCAATATATAAATTTAATAAAATCAAAAATCATATCAAAATCCTGCCCGAGGAGGGGGTTGGACTAGAAGACCTCCAAGGTTCTTTCCGGCTCTGTTAATTCGTGAATAAAAACCCCACTGGAAACTCTTTCACTGTTTTTATTTTGTCTGTAAAAGATAGGCAGTTTGGTTTTACGAAGGCCCTCGAGATAATCTTCCAGCTTTCCGAGGGATGAAAAAAGCCAAGGTCATAAACCTGCCCACAGAGAGATGAAACTGCTGAAGTGAGTTGAAATGGCCGAGTTAGAAAAACTCCCCATTTAAAAGAATTTAAAAAGAAAACTCCCCATTTAAAAGAATTTTCTGGGTTTTTATAAGGCAAACTATGCCTGAAAAACTCTTTGTATTTTTGGAAGCCCAGATGGCTAGTCCTCAACTTACAATCAGCATTGAAGCCAATATTTCTGCACTGGGCAAGAAAGTCGTTAAGGGAGCCGTTCTCCCTACTTTACGACCTATCCTGCCACAGAGGATCACTGCCGTCGTTAAGTGAGTCACATGGTCGTTAAGTGAATCTGCCTTCCCCGTCGGCTTGGCTTGTCAGAACGTCGCAAAACGGGGATCACATGACCCCCGGGACTCTGCGACCATCATAAATACAGGTAGTCCTCGATTTACAACCACAGTAAGCCCAACATTTAGGTTGCTGAATGAGAAATTCGTTCAGTGAGGTTTTGCCCCGTTTTACGACTTTCCTTCTCACATTCGTTAAGCGAATCCCGGCTTCCCCATTGCCTTTGATTTGTCAGAAGATTGCAAAAGGACCGTCATAAGTATGAGTCAGTTGCCAAGAGTGAATATAAATCATGAGACCATGGAGAGGGGGGGATGCTGCAACTGTTGTCGGTGTGAAATTTCGGTCGTCGGTCGCTCTTTTCAGTGCCATTGTAACTTCAAACGGTCACTAAACGAAGTGTTGTAAGTCGAGGACTGTTTGAATGAGTCCGTTGCCAAGCATCTGAATTTTGATTACATGCTGAGATGCTTGTTAAGTGTGAGTAACTGGTTGTAAGTCACTTTTTTCCCCCAGGGCTGTTGCAACTTCGAACCATTGCTAAAACGAACGGCCGTAATTCGAGGACGACTGAAAATGTGCGGAGGGCCGAGTTTCTTGGCTCGCATGTTAGTTGCTTAGCTTGTCTCGGCTGCTGTATGGATCCTTTGGATATTTTTATTGTTTTAGAATTTTAGAATTGTAAACAGCCCAGAGTCACTTGGCTGAGATGAGCAGGTACAAAAATTGGGTGGGTGAGTGGATGGATGGATGGAGGAAGGAAGGAAGGAAAAATGAAGGGAGGAAGGGAGGGAGGAAAGGACGTTGAAGGAAGGAAGGAAGCAAAGATGGAAGGAGAGAGGGAGGGAGGAAAGAAAGGAAGGTAAGTAACTTAGCTGAGGGAAAGAAGGAAAGATGAATGGAAGGAAGGAAGGAAAGAAAGAAGAGAGGGAGGGAGGAAAGGAAGAAAGGAAAGTAAGTAACAGTTGAAGGAAAGAAGGGTAGATGATTGGAAGGAAGGAAGGAAGCAAAGATGGAGATAGGGAGGAAAGGAAGAAAGGAAAGTAAGTACCGTAAGTAACTTAGTTGAAGGAAAGAAGGAAAAATGGAAGGAAGTTGAAGGAAGGAAGGTAGCAAAGATGGAAGGAGAGAGGGAGGGAGGAAGGAAAGGAAGAAATGAAAGTAAGTAACTTAGTTGAAGGAAAGAAGGAAAGATGAATGGAAGGAAGTTGAAGGAAGGAAGGTAGCAAAGACGGAGAGAGGGAGAAAAGGAAGAAAGAAAAGTAAGTACCGTAAGTAAGTAACTTAGTTGAAGGAAAGCAGGAAAAATGGAAGGGAGGAAGGAAGTTGAAGGAAGGAAGGAAGGAAGGAAGGAAGGAAGGAAGGAAGCAAAGATGGAAGGAAGGAAGCAAAGATGGAGGGAGGGAGGAAAGGAAGAAAGGAAAGTAAGTAAGTAACTTAGTTGAAGGAAAGAAGGAAAAATGAAGGAAGGAAGGAAGTTGAAGGAAGAAAGGAAAATGAAGGGAAGGACAGAGGAAAGAATGGAAGTTGAAGGAAGGAAGAATGCATGGAGGGAGGGAAGGAAGGAAGGTAAGTAAGTAAAGTTGGAGGAAGGAAGGAAGGAAGGAAGGAAGGAAGGAAGGAAGGAAGGAAGGAAGGAAGGAAGGAAGGAAGGATACAATCACAAGGTTGGAAAATCTGACTTAGCAACACAAGTGACTTGCCAACCATAACAGCACGCAAGGCATTTTGAATTTTGAGTAGGGATTTTTTCCCCTTCTGCTTAAAGGCTGTTTCACTCATAAAGGAAATATTCTTGAATTAGAAACGGGTATTTTGAGCTTTAAGTGAGATAGTTTCATTCTCAGGGCCCTTCCCGGGTGATCAGAGCAGCTGTTTTTTAAGCGAGAAACTGGATTTTGAACTTGAAACCCTTTCGAATTCAAAACATGCCATTGACTTCTAGCTACCGGTGATCGAGATAGGGGAAGATTGACAGGCCATTCTTGTGGCTGTGGTTTACAGATGAACAGGGTGGGAAAGGATCTTGGAGGTCATCTAGTCCAACCCCCCATCCAAGCAGGAGACCCAACACCATTTCTGACTGAGGGCAGTCCAGTCTCTTTTTGAAAGCCTCCAGGGATGAAGCTCCCACAACTTCTAAGGGCAACTTCTGTTCCATGGGTTGATTGTTTTCCCTCCTTATTTCTAGGTTGAATCTCTCCTTGGTCAGTTTCCATCCATTATTCCTTGTCTGGCCTTTGGGTGCTTTGGAGAATAGCTTGACCCCCTTCCTCCTCTCTGGGGCAGCCCCTCAAATATTGGAAGATGCTCTCCTGTCTCCCCTGGTCCTTCTCTTCACTATTTTTTATTTTTATTTTGTAGTACTGAAATTCAGTGCCTCTGTTCATGGGGGCGTGTGAGCGGGGCATTCTTTTAAGAGGTCTGATAACACCACCTCCCAAATTTGGATTGTATTTCTCGTTAAGACCCAACCAGCAGGATCGCTGCTCACGATTGTAGCCTTTGTTCTCCAGAACACAGCAGGACCCTCAGATTGTCCACTGCTGAATGAGAAACGAGCAAGATTTCTGTGGACCCCCCTCTGTCCTTGAGTTTCGCTCACCATCGGTGTGGAAGGGCCCCTCCTGCCTGGTGTTGGGTCTTACTTTTCTTCGTCCCTTGGCTTCAAAGCCTTTGAGATATGGCTGAGGGACCACGTCTACCTCTTCATCTGGTTCTGTTCCCGGCCTGGTGGAAAGTTTGCAGTAGAGCAGTAGATCTGTTCTGTCTGTCTGTCTGTCTGTCTCTCTGCCATCCATCCATCCATCCATCCATCCATCCATCCATCCATCCATCCATGTCTATCATCTCTTTTTCATCTCTATATGTCTATCATCTCTGCATCTATCTCTAACTATATTTCTCTTTGTAATTATCTATCTATCTATCTATCTATCTATCTATCTATCTATCTATCTATCTATCTATCTATCTATCTATCTATCTCCATCCATCCATCCATCCATCCATCCATCCATCCATCCATCCATCCATCTCAACTAGCAATAGCAATAACACTTAGTCTTATATACCGCTTTATAGTGCTTTACAGCCCTCTCTAAGCGGTTTACAGAGTCAGTATATTGCCCCCAACAATCTTGGTTCTCATTTTACCCACCTCGGAAGATTGGTAGCCTGAGTCAACCTTGAGCCGGTGAGATTTGAACTGCCAAACTGCAGCTAGCAGTCAGCTGAAGTAGCCTGCACTCTAACTACTGCGCCATCTCTCATCTATCTCATCTGTCTCATCTATCATCTGTCTTCCTTCCTTCCTTCCTTCCTTCCTTCCTTCCTTCCTTCCTTCCTTCCTTCCTTCCTTCCTTCCTTCCTTCCTTCCTTTCCATCCTCTCTATCATCTCTATGTCTTTGTCTACAGCTGTCTTTGGCTGTCTATCATACCCTCTTCTATCATTTATCTGCCTATCTTCACTTCTATCTCTATCGTCTATCTCCATCTATCATCTCTATATCTCTTTATATCTCTGTTTCTCGATCTCTATTTCCATTTATCTCTCTACACCTCTACGTCTCCATATCTATCCATCTCTCTATCCACGTCTATCTGTCCCTCTTTCTATCCATCTTTCTCAATCCATTTATGCATCCATCCATATCTTATCTGCCTGTTTATCTTCCTATCTATCCATATGTGTCTATTTTATTTTATTTTATTTATTTGTCAAGCATAGATAAGACAAGAGGTAAAAGTATAAACATAATTTGAATACATGAGAAGAGTAAGAGTAAAAAGGAATATTAGGACAGGGATGGTCTTTTGATCTACCCATATCCATTTTCAACATTTTGAAAGGGGGGCATTTGCACAGGTTCGCCGGTGCGCCAGTTACGCCTTTTTCTAGACAGGGACGCCCTCCGTACGGTCACTCTCATGATAATGATAATGCTCTCATTATCTCTCGGTTGGATTACTGCAATGCCCTGTACATGGGGCTGCCCTTGGGATGCACCCTGAGGCTCCAACTGGTCCAGAATGCGGCCGCGCGAGTAGTTACGGGTGCATCCCTCTACTCCCATATAACACCACTATTGCACGAGCTGTACTGGTTGTTGTTGGTCCTCTGGATCCGCTTCAAAGTGCTGGTACTCACCTATAAAACCCTTCATGGCATGGGCCCAGGGTATTTGCAGGATCACTTCCTACCGGCCTCCCTCTGCCCATTGCCCTCACATAGGGCTGCTCTCCTCCGGGTCCCTCGGCCAGACAGTGTTGGCTGGCGGTCCCCAGGATGAGGGCGTTTCTGTGATTGTACCAACCCTTTGGAATGGGTTGCCCACCGGGCTCCGGACAGCCCCCGACCTCCTCACCTTCCGCACTGACCTAAAGACATGGCTCTTTCAGTAACTTCCCTGATCTGCCGTGGATTTTATTTATTTATTTATTTATTTATTTATTTATTTATTTATTTATTTATTTATTGAATTTCTATACCGCCCTTCTCCCAAAGGACTCAGGGCGGTGAACAGATTAAGATTTCATATACATATAAATATATTTTATAAACAGTAAATAATAAATTGAGTCAACTTGGTGTATCTACTAAGACCTTGGCATAGAATTTTGATGTTTATGCTGGGGATTTGGGGATTTTAAATTGGCTTTTAATATTATTTGATTTTGTCTATTGTTGGGTCGTTTTATTGCTGTGAGCCACCCCGAGTCCTACGGGAGAAAGGTGGCATATAAATCTAACAAACAAATAAATAAATAAATAAATTTTCTTAAAACTGAACCATAAATTAATCCCGGAATCTGGGTGTTCCCAATGGTTTTTTGGGGGCTTCCTAACGCTCCCCTGGTTTTTCCTAGGCCGTTTCCTGGAGACCTGGTCTCCCAGCACTCTTGATCCCACAACTTTGCAAAAACGCCTACGACAATGTCCAGCTCAAGCTATCCTCCCAACCAAGGAGCCTTCAGCACGGAGCAGAGCCGTTATCCGACACATTCGGTCCAGTATACCTTTCCCGGTGGCCGGCACCAGCAGGCAAGTAGCAGCGGGCCCTGCAGGGGGCGGGGATTCTGGGTAATCCTGCAAGGCCCTCTCCTGGATTTCTGGCTTCTACAAACAGGAAGTCCTCAACATATGACCGCAATTGAGCCCCACATTTATGTTGCTAAGTGAGACAGCCGGTAAGCGAATTATGCCCGTTTAACAACCTTGTCTTGCCACGGTTGTTCAGTGAATCAACTGCGTTGTTGAGTTAGTCACATGGTTGTGTGACGCTGTGGTTAACCAAAGTGATATGCACGTTTTCAAATTTTTCACTGAACAACGTAAATTTTGGGCTCAACTGTGGTCTGTTTTGATCTAGGCTTCCTGAGTCAGTAAAACACACGAGGAGTCCCAAAAATCTCTTTTATTGCAACAGCTGTGAATTCTGTTCATTCACAGATGAGTCCCAAATAGTTGTAAAGAGTCCTTTGGGATAAGGCTAATAATCACCCACCTTCATCTCCCTTGACACGATGCCAAAGGCCTCATTGGCAAAGCCACAAGGAGTCCAGAATCAAACAAAGCTGAATCTCTGCCTCTGGCACCACATATTCTTCAGCCTCCTCATTGTCCGACTCGAGTGCCAGCTGCACAGGTTGCTGACGCAGCACCACACCAGCCTCCTCGCTGTCCAAATCAGCCACCAGCCGCACAGGCCGCGTACGGGCCACAATAGAAGGCAGGGCAGCTAAAGCAGAGAGGACGACTCGGGAGTAGGGCCAAGAGTTGATCGGCTGCTCCCATGAGTCTTAAAAGATCAGCAATGGCTCTTGGCCTCTTTGCTGGAAAACAACGTTGAGAGATTTGCTTCGTGTTTGGATGTATTTCTTTCTTGTCAGCGTCTTCTGTTCCTGAACTGTTGCTAAGAAAAGCCTTTGGCAGTTTGCCTAATTATCCCAAGGTCAGAGATAAACTGAAGACTGGTGTTTTGAGGGCTTTGCTTTCATTTCATTTAGAATAAGATGAGAATGAGTTAATTCTCAGTTGTTTTAATAAAACCTGTTTGTTGTTTGGGACTGTTTTGCATTTAATATTAACTACGTGGGCTTGGGTCACAACACTCATCCTTTCGGTCTTGAGGAATACGACTCTCTCTGTCCTCACAGTGATTCCTTTCACTCCTTTCCTTCGTAGGAATTTGCGGTCCCGGATTTCCGCACTTCTCACTTGGAAGTCAGCCAGGGTAGCCAACTTCTGCAGCAGCAGCAGCAACTCCGCCGTCGCCCCTCTTTGCTCTCCGAATTTCATCCTGGCTCGGACCGGTAAGCGTTGGCGTTTTCTCTGGCCAGTATTGGTTGTTGTTTTTTTTCCTTTTTTAACCGGAAAACTTTCCGAAGAGCTCCAAGTCTGTTCTTGTTTCAAGTGTGCAGGATAAAGTTGTGGTTGCATTGGGTGTGGATTTGTAACTGGGCAATCCATCTTGCCGTGTTTCCCCAAAAATAAGACCCTGTGTTATATTTTTTTTGCCAGCAATAGTAATAGCACTTAGATTTATATACCGCTTCACAGTGCTTTTACAGCCCTCTCGAAGCAGTTTACAGAGTCAGCATATTGTCCCCCAACAATCTGGGTCCTCATTTGACCCACCTCGAAAGGACGGAAGGCCGAGTCAACCTTGAGCTGATGAGATTTGAACTGCTGAACTGCAGCTAGCAGTCGGCAGAAGGAGCCTGCAGTACTGCACTCTAACCACTGCGCCACCTCGGCTCGCCACCAAAAAAAAGGCACTAGGTCTTATTTTTTGGGGGGGATGTCTACTGACTCATCTCACTTGCATGCGTCGCCCCTGGCCTCCTTTTGGCTGTCAGAGTCCTTCAGGAACTTCTTCTGCGGCCAGCAAGCCTTTCCTGAAGGCCTCTGCAGCCGATAGCAGAACTCCGGATCGATCCGGAGCTTTGTTATGGCCTACAGAGGCCTTCAGGAAAGCCTTGCCGGCCGCAGAAGAAATGGGTCGGCAAGGCAGGTGTCGAGGTGTGCGAGACCTGGCTGCAACTGTCCGAAGATAAGTAGTAGGGCAGCTCTCAACCTCCCCATCCCCACCCTAGCTTAATTTTTACCCGTGCACCCTGGAGTGGGCAGGGTCCTAATTAGGGCTCATTGGGGTGGTGGTGGTAGGGCTTATATTGGGTGCAAATTGAAAAATGAAGCTAGGACTTACTTTTTGACTAGGTTGTATTTTCGGGGAAACACAGTAATTGAATCTTTTTGTGGGGTCCTTGGTGGTTCCTGAGCTGGGCAGTTTTCCTACAGACATTTCGTGACCCAGCTAGGTAACATCATTAGTGCTAGAAGGGAAGGGGGTTTGCGAGGAGGAAGGGGAGCAGGAGGAGTGGGGACTGTGTAATCATGGCTGCTCTCTGAGCTTCTTGTTTTCTTGCAGCCGTTTAATGACCCAACTAGGGAACATCATCCTTGCTAGAAGCGAGTGCAATGGACTGATTGGTCCTCATCAGTTAGCCACACCCTTACCATATGACAAGAGAAGAAAGCAAATCCTTTTTTTTTTAATATGATTTATATGCCCCCCTTCTCCTGAGACTCAGGGTGGCTTACAATGCACCAAGCAACAGCCTTCATACTTTTGTATATTTTACAAAGTCAGCTTATTGCCCCCACAAACTGGGTCCTCATTTCACCTACCTTAGAAAGGATGGAAGGCTGAGTCAACCGTGAGCCTGGTGAGATTCGAACTTACTAATTGCAGACAGCTGGAGTTAAATTACAATGCATTAGCCTGCTGAGCTATTCCAGGCTCCTCCAGGCCCCCTACTTAGCCTCTACGGGGAGGGAACATATGGTAAGGGTGTGGCTAACTGATGAGGACCAATCAGTCCGAAATAGATCTATATTAGTCTCCGAACAGGCAGCAAAATGTTTGCTTGCTGTCTGAAAAAGCCTAGGCTAGTGGATGTGATTTCATTGAGCTACGGCTGCAAGTTGAGAAATTTGGTTTGCGTAGGAAAATACCTGGCTGAAACCACCAAGCTCAGAGGGAACCAAGGCATCCCCCCTTCTCCTCCTCCTCCTCCTTCTCCTCTCTGTAAACCCCACTCCCTTCTAGCACTGATGATGTTACCGAGGTGGGTAAAGAAACGCCTGCAAGGAAATGACCAAGCTCAGAGAAACCAAGACACTACTCTCCTCCTCCTCTTCCTCTTCCTCGCCCCTTCCTCCTCTCCGTAAACCCCTTTCCCTTCTAGCATTGATAATGTTACCTAGTTGGGTAATAGAAAATGTCCAAGCTCAGAGAGCACCCAGGACCCCACGGTTCAACCCCCGAGCTACAAATATTCTCTTCTACCTTATCTTTTTTGCTTAACTTTCCTTGCGCTGGTTGAGGGAGACCTTGGATCCAGGCAGCTCTAGCTGCTGTTTTCCCCCAGCTCCGAGCTCCTTCCTCACTCTCCCATCCTTTTTTTTTTTTAATTTGATTTATATGCAGCCCTTCTCCAGAGACTCAGGGGGGCTTACAATGCGTTAAGCAATAGCCTTCATACTTTTGTATATTTTATACAAAGTCAGCTTATTGCCCCCACAAACTGGGTCCTCATTTCACCTACCTTAGAAAGGACAGAAGGCTGAATCCACCTTGAGCCTGGTGAGATTCAAACTTACAGTAATTGCAGACAGCTGGATGTTAATCACAGGCTTTAGTCTGCTGAGCCACTAAGCCCGTTCTTCCTTCCTTCCTTTCATTTTCCTTCCTTCCTTCCTTCCTTCTTCCCTCCCTCCCTTCCATTTTTCCCTTCATTTCCCTTTCTTTCTTTCTTTTCTTCCTTCCTTCTTTCCTTCCTTCCTTCTTTCTTTGCTCCCTCCCTTCCATTTTTCCCTTCATTTCCCTTTCTTTCTTTCTTTTCTTCCTTCATTCTTTCATTTCTTCCTTCCTTCTTACCTTCCTTCTTTCTTTCTTTCCTCCCTTCCATTTTCCCTTCATTTCCCTTTCTTTCTTTCTTTTCTTCCTTCCTTCTTTCCTTCCTTCCTTCTTTCTTTCCTCCCTCCCTTCCATTTTCCCTTCATTTCACTTTCTTTCTTTCTTTTCTTCCTTCCTTCTTTCATTCCTTCCTTCCTTCTTTCTTCCCTCCCTTTCATTTTCCTTTCATTTCCCTTTCTTTCTTTCATTTCTTCCTTCTTTCCTTCCTTCCTTCTTTCTTCCCTCCCTTCCATTTTCCCTTCATTTCACTTTCTTTCTTTCTTTTCTTCCTTCCTTCTTTCATTCCTTCCTTCCTTCTTTCTTCCCTCCCTTCCATTTTCCCTTCATTTCCCTTTCTTTCTTTCATTTCTTCCTTCCTTCTTTCCTTCCTTCTTTCTTTCCTCCCTCCCTTCCATTTTCCCCTTCATTTCCCTTTCTTTCTTTTCTTCCTTCCTTCTTTCATTTCTTCCTTCCTTCCTTCCTTCTTTCTTTCCTCCCTCCCTTCCATTTTTCTCTTCATTTCCCTTTCTTCCTTTCTTTTCTTCCTTCCTTCATTTTTTCATTCATTCTTCCAGGCCTCAGGAGAGGAGATCGGGCTACGAGTCCCAGTTCCACGCTGGCCCTTCCCAAGCCGATCATGATGCACTCGACTCCAAGCGGCCGCGCCTGGACCAGATTTCTGACTCGCATTACCAGCGGCTCAATGCCACCGCGGTCCTGCCCTTGGCCCATCAGCTCCAGGAAGGCCTGCGTTCATCGGACTTGAAGAAGGTAAAGCAGCTTTTCGGGCAGCCAATCAATGGATAACACAGGGCGTCCTTGACTTACGACCGGTACTGGGCCCAGAGGTTCTATTGCGAAGCGAATTAGTTGTTAAGTGAGTTTTGGCCCGTTTTACTTGCCACGGTTGTTAAGTGAATCCCTGCAGTTGTTAAATTAGTCAACGCGGTTGTTAAGGGAATCCGGCTTCCCCATCGACTTCGCTTGTCAGAACGCCGCCAAAGGGGATCTCGTGACTCCGGGACTCTGCGACCGTCATAAATGTGAGTCAGTTGCCAAAGCGTCTCAATTTTAATCACGTTTAGTTGAGTTTTCTTTATTATTGTACCTTGTAAAATGAAATGTATACATCACACATAAGAAAACTATCAAATAAAACACAAGCACGCATCCTTTGCATTCTATACAATTGAATTGAAAAACCCTTGATACTGCATTAATATTGCACTATATTGTAGAAGTCAAGATGGTTACTGTCCTGGGATAGAAGCTGCTTTTCAGCCTATTTGTCCTTGTTTTTATTGTCCTGTCCCGTCTGCCAGAGGGACACGGTGGCTCGGTGGCTAAAGACGCTGAGCTTGTCGATCGAAAGGCCGGCAGTTCAGCGGTTCGAATCCCTAGTGCTGTGTAAACGGGGTGAGCTCCCGTGACTTGTCCCAGCTTCTGCCAACCTAGCAGTTCGAAAGCAGGTAAAAAAATGCAAGTAGAAAAATAGGGACCCCCTTTGGTGGGAAGGGAACAGCGTTCCGTGCGCCTTTGGCATTGAGTCATGCCGGCCACATGACCACGGAGACGTCTTCGGACAGCGCTGGCTCTTCTGCTTTGAAACGGAGATGAGCTCCACCCCCTAGAGTCAGGAACGACCAGCACATATGTGCGAGGGGAACCTTTACCTTTTACCGTCTGCCAGAGGATAATAGTTCAAAAAAAAAAAAAGGATGTCCAGGATGGCCCTGCGGGGATGCTGCAACGGTCGTTAAGTGCGAAAAACAGTCATAAGTCGCTTTTTTCAGTTCCGTTGTAACTTTGAACCAGGGGTAAAATCTACTTGTCTTCCCAAACAGTTCAGAAGTGCATGCGCCGGGCGTGCATGCCCGGCATTAAAACCAGGAAGTAACGACAGCCAGGTGGGTAGGCGGAGCCTCACGCTACCATCGCTATCGGCTCTCCGAAATGGTAGCGTTTCACTCCTGCTTTGACTGGTCAGTAAATGAACAATTGTCTGCCTGTATTTATTCGAGTGACCAGCACAATTTAAAAAAAACAACCAACAAAATAACCAAAAAACAGTGAAATAAACAATTCGCTAATATCTTGCTCTGTTAATACAGGGTTTGGATTATTTTAATGTGTTTAATATGCGTATGATATGTATTTTAACATGTTTTATCTGGTTTGACTCTCAATTGTTGTGAGCCGCCCTGAGTCCTATGGAGATAGGGCGGCATATAAGTCAAATCAAATAAATAAATAAAATAAATAAATATTAATTCAGGTGATAAATCTAATAATAAAATAAGATTAAAATCTAATTTCATCCAAAGGTATAAGGTAAACATAAAAAATAAATAATCCCAGGAATTAATTAAGAAATATCAAGCACAGTGGTGGGTTTCTCCCGGTTCGGCCTGGTTCGGCCGAGCCGGTAGCGGTGACGATATGACGTCACTGAACCAGTTCTGCCCCCCCGCCTCTCCCAGGTTATTCTTACCTTTTATTTGGCCCCACCCCCAATCTGTTGCTGCCTCCTGGTCCCAGCTGATAGTCTAGAAGGAAAAAAACTGTTTAAACTCTTGCCGCAGGGCTTCAAAGGGCCACCCTACAGCTGATTAGTGTTAAAAGGCAGTTTGGTGGTAGACCAGTGCCCTCGAAAAATGAATGGGTAGACCGGTGTCTCCAAAAACAAATGGGTAGACCGGTGCCTCCAAAAACAAATGAGTAGACCGGTGCCTCCAAAAACAAATGGGTAGACCGGTGCCTCCAAAAACAAATGGGTAGACCGGTGCCTCCAAAAACAAATGGGTAGACCGGTGCCTCCAAAAACAAATGGGTAGACCGGTGCCTCCAAAAACAAATGAGTAGACCGGTGCCTCCAAAAACAAATGGGTAGACCGGTGCCTCCAAAAACAAATGGGTAGACCGGTGTCTCCAAAAACAAATGAGTAGACCGGTGCCTCCAAAAACAAATGGGTAGACCGGTGCCTCCAAAAACAAATGAGTAGACCGGTGCCTCCAAAAACAAATGGGTAGACCGGTGCCTCCAAAAACAAATGGGTAGACCGGTGTCTCCAAAAACAAATGAGTAGACCGGTGCCTCCAAAAACAAATGGGTAGACCGGTGCCCCGAAAAACAAATGAGTAGACCGGTGCCTCCAAAAACAAATGAGTAGACCGGTGCCTCCAAAAACAAATGGGTAGACCGGTGCCTCCAAAAACAAATGAGTAGACCGATGCCTCCCAAAACAAATGAGTAGACCAATGCCTCCAAAAACAAATGGGTAGACCAGTGCCTCCAAAAACAAATGAGTAGACCAATGCCTCCAAAAACAAATGGGTAGACCGGTGCCTCCAAAAACAAATGAGTAGACCGATGCCTCCCAAAACAAATGAGTAGACCGATGCCTCCAAAAACAAATGAGTAGACCGATGCCTCCCAAAACAAATGAGTAGACCAATGCCTCCAAAAACAAATGGGTAGACCAGTGCCTCCAAAAACAAATGAGTAGACCGGTGTCTGCAAAAACAAATGAGTAGACCGGTGCCTCCAAAAATTAAGGGGTAGACCGGTACAGCTCTGCAACCAGTTAAAAGCCTGCCAGTACCTCTGCTAAATCGTAAAGAATTGTCACATGACCATCAAGCCACGCCCACAAAATAAGCCACGCCCACAGAACCGGTAGTAAAAAAATTTTAGAACCCACCCCTGATCAAGCCAACTACTACTTAAAAAAGGTCAATACAGATAATCCTGAATTTACAACAGGTCACTTAGTGATAGTTTGAAGTTACAAGGGCACTGAAAAACGTGACGATGGCCATTTTTCACACTTATGACCAGTGCAACATCCCAGCGGTCGGGTGATTAGAATTCAGACGCTTGGCAAATGACTCACATTTATGACGGTTGCAGTGTCCCAGGGTTACGTGATCCTCTTTTGCGACCTTCTGACGAGCGAAGCCAATGGGGAAGTCAGATTCACTTAACAACAAAAATATCACATGCTGGTGGTGTGAATTAAACTCTGTTTCTCACGTATGGCTAGTCTAGAGAAAAGAAGGATGGGGGACGATGACATGATAGCCTCTTCCAATATTTGAGGGGCTGCCCTAAAGAAGAAGGGGTCAACCTATTCTCCAAAGGAGAATAGAATAGAATAGAATTTTTTTATTAGCCAAGTTTGATTGGACATACAAGGAATTTGTCTTGGTGCCTACGCTCTCAGTGTACATAAAAGAAAAGATACGTTCATCAAGAATCATAAAGTACAACACCTAATGATAGTCATAGGACACCACGGAGGCAGGAGAAGAAGCAACGGATGGAAACTAATCAAGGAGAGATGCAATCTGGTGTTGCGGTCCGCCAGCAGCCTGCGGACAGTGAGGAGGCTGGGAGGCCAGTCCTGGAGTCTGGGGAAGGCAAGAACAGTTAAAACAAAAGGGACGACTCGGGAGTAAGGCTTGGAGATGATTGGCCCCTCCCATAAGACATAAGGAGCAAAGGCAGATGAGCCTTTGCAGGAAGCAACTTTGTTTGTGCTGGTCGGTTTAAATTCTGAAGCTCCGTTTAATCGGCTAATTGCCAATTAAGTCTTTGGCAGCGTGTCAAGGGAGATAAAGGTGGGTGTTTATTAGCCTTCTCCCGAAGGACTGTGGCAGACTTCCGTTGGACTCTTTACCAATTATTTGTGACTCATGACGGGCTGTGAATGAAGAGAATTCACAGCCCTTGAAATAAAAAGAGGGGATTTTGGGACTCATGGTGTGCTTTTTACTGTCTCAGGAAGTCTTGGTCAGAACATCTGGAATTAAGGAAAAACTTCCTAACAGTGTAGACAATGTAGACAACCCGTGGAACAGCTTGCCACCTGAAGTTGTGGGCGCTCCCATCACTGGAGGCTTTCAAGAAGAAATCGGGCAGTCATTTCTCCAGAATGGTATAGGATCTCCTGCCTGAGCAGGGGGATGGACTAGAAGACCCCCAGGGTCCCTTCCGACTCTATTCTGACTTAAACTCCCAGAATTCCCCAGCCGCAAACCACCCTTGCTGAGAATTCTGGGATTTGGGAGAGCCTGGATGGGAGAAGGCGATCCCGCACGGCTTAATTTTTTCCTGGCTGACTTCAGGTCAAGTTTAAAAGTCCTCGCGGGTGATTAATGTTTAACTTGGGTTTGCCGAGCAAAGGTTGAGAGAGGGCAGGGCTGGTTTTCGCCGTTTGTTGACACCTGGCCTCCGCTTTCCAGCCCGTTGCCAGTTCTTCCTGCTCTTATCTGGTCCCGGGACTGTTTTTTGTGAGCCAGTTCTCTGGACGGGCATTGTAGTAATCAAGAAAGCTTTCCCATGGGCATCAGAGCTATACCCGGAGAGCCAATTTGGTCTAGTGGTTAAGGCATCAGGGTAGAGACCGGGAGATGGGGAATTCTAGTCCCGCCTTAGGCATGAAAGCTGGTTGGGTGACTTTGGGCCAATCAACAGGAGACAGTGAGTTCTAGTCCCGCCTTAGGCATGAAAGCCGGCTGGGTGACTTTGGGCCAATCACCAGGCGACAGTGAGTTCTAGTCCCGCCTTAGGCAGGAAAGAAGGCTGGGTGACTTTGGGCCAATCACCAGGCGACAGTGAGTTCTAGTCCCGCCTTAGGGCTGAAAGCTAGCTGGGTGACTTTGGGCCAATCACCAGGCGACAGTGAGTTCTAGTCCCGCCTTAGGCCTGATAGCCAGCTAGGTGACTTTGGGCCAATCACCAGGCGACAGTGAGTTCTAGTCCCGCCTTAGGCCTGAAAGCCAGCTAGGTGACTTTGGGCCAATCACCAGGCGACAGTGAGTTCTAGTCCTGCCTTAGGCCTGAAAGCCAGCTAGGTGACTTTGGGCCAATCACCAGGCGACAGTGAGTTCTAGTCCCGCCTTAGGCAGGAAAGAAGGCTGGGTGACTTTGGGCCAATCACCAGGCGACAGTGAGTTCCAGGCCTGCCTTAGGCCTGAAAGCTAGCTGGGTGACTTTGGGCCAATCACCAGGCGACAGTGAGTTCTAGTCCCGCCTTAAGCCTGAAAGCCAGCTAGGTGACTTTGGGCCAATCACCAGGCGACAGTGAGTTCTAGTCCCGCCTTAGGCAGGAAAGAAGGCTAGGTGACTTTGGGCCAATCACCAGGCGACAGTGAGTTCTAGGCCTGCCTTAGGCCTGAAAGCTAGCTGGGTGACTTTGGGCCAATCACCAGGCGACAGTGAGTTCTAGTCCCGCCTTAGGCCTGAAAGCCAGCTAGGTGACTTTGGGCCAATCGCCAGGCGACAGTGAGTTCTAGTCCCGCCTTAAGCCTGAAAGCCAGCTAGGTGACTTTGGGCCAATCACCAGGCGACAGTGAGTTCTAGTCCCGCTTTAGGCTTGAAAGCCAGCTAGGTGACTTTGGGCCAATCGCCAGGCGACAGTGAGTTCTAGTCCTGCCTTAGGCCTGAAAGCCAGCTAGGTGACTTTGGGCCAATCGCCAGGCGACAGTGAGTTCTAGTCCTGCCTTAGGCCTGAAAGCCAGCTAGGTGACTTTGGGCCAATCGCCAGGCGACAGTGAGTTCTAGTCCTGCCTTAGGCCTGAAAGCCAGCTAGGTGACTTTGGGCCAGTTCCTCCCAGTCCAATCCACCTTAAAGGATCCTTGTTGTGGTGAAAATAAGAGGAAGGGAGTATTTTATGTGTTCACTGTCTTATAATTAATTACTTGTTAAAAAAGGGACAAAAATAGATAAAATAAAAATAAATATACCTTTTTTGGGGGCGAAATACAGATAGTCCTCAATTTACAGTTCAATTAGTGACTGTTTGATCTTACAACGGCACTGTCTATGGAGATTTTCTGTCATCCAGATCATGATTGTCCCAAAGATACTTTTTTCCAGAGACAATGGGATTTTCTTGTTTGTTTCTTTTGAAGACGTTTCCCTTCTCATCCCAGAAGCTTCCTCGGCTCTGACTGGATGCTGAGGAACGGAAGGATTTCTACTCCTTGCAGACAGCTGGTCATTTGCATCCTTTTAGATGGCCATTGAGGCCCCTTGGAGGTTTCTCTGTGTCCTCGGGGTCACCTGAGTGGTGCAAATGTGTGTGGAGCCTTCTTGGAACGGCCGAAAGGATCTGTGTTGTAGACTGAAGATGGGTGGTGTGGTATCCCTCCCCTTCTGTTGAGAGAGGGTTGTACAATTTTGACATACTGTAGATGGCCTCTTGGACCCCTGTTTCAAACCCGTGAGCAGATGGGTTGCTGAATGTCGTCCTGATGGGTTTGTTCTCTTATGCTGCGCCATGCGTTTGTGAAGCGGTTGTTTTGTTTCCCCCATCTGCACACGTCTCGCTGCATTGGACTCCCTATACCACGCTGCTCAGTTCGTGTCTGGGTGTTTTATCCTTGGGGTGGCCTTAGTGTATTCTTGAGTTTGTAGCGTCCACGTAGGTTGTGTTTGGCTGAAGATCCTCCTGAGCTCTTCCAATTTTCCTGCAACGTATGAGAATGACAACGTTGCTTCGTTCATTGTTCTAGTCATTGTTATGGACGAGCTCCTGTAGGGTCTGTTTTTAGATTTGATGAAGGCCCACTTGGGATAGCCATATTCTGAGCCATATTCCTTGATGTCTTTTTGCTCTCCTGTCCCCCCCATCTTTGCTGGTAGGTAGGACTTCAGCTCGGTTGTGTAGGGTAGGGTTCAAATAAGTCCCATTTTGTGCTCCAGTGTGTGGTGGAAATCAAAATAGGGGGGGAAATCAAAGTCCTTCCATTCCCCACCATTGTTGTGGCCCCGTCCTCTGAGCCTATCCCTTTGGAGGAAGGAAGCTCTGAGCAGGAGGAAGAGGAGCCAGCCAGATCTCCCAGCCCCCCCCCCCTCTGGCACCGGCTCAGGTGCCAGCTGAAAGAGAGCCAAGTAGTGGGGAAACAGGTGTCTCAGATGAGAGTGAGGGAGAGACGTCATTCCTGGATGCACGCCAAAGAAGGCGAGACAAAAGAGTATTGCAGCTGCGGCGTATGAGGAAATAGTTCTGAGTCACTGATTGGAGTCATGGGATCAGTGAGTCACTGGACCACACCCAGAAGCCTGTCTATATAAGACAGGCCAGTGAGTCACGAAGTTCGTGACGAACAAAGCTAAACAAACGGAGCAACCTCGTAGTCTTGGAAGCTAGATGAACGGCAAAGCTACGTAGGTGATTTTCTTGTTTGTGTAAACCAATAAAGTCCTTGGCAGACGGTGTGCATATCGCTGCCAAGGTTGAGATAAGAACTGCGGAGTGTGCCAAGTGATTATTAACCCTCGGCTGGCTGTGGTTTTGTGGGTCTCTGGAGGGGGGGGGGACAGATCAACCATCCAGTCAGAGCTGAAGAAGCCTCTTGGATGAGAAGCGAAACGTCTTCAAAGAAAAACCAGAAAGTTTCAGACCAGCGGCCCTCTCCGTCCAAACTGTGGACTTTTGCCGTCTTCAAAAGATTGGCCTTCGTCTTTTTTTAAAATGCAGATGGGTTGCCGTATGTTGTCCTGATGGGTTTGTTCTCCTAGGTTGCGCCATGGGTTTGTGAAGCGGTTGTTTTGTTTCCCCAATCTGCACGTGTCTCGCTGCATTGGAGGGCCTATGCCTCGTTGCTCAGTTCGTGCCTGGCGTTTTATCCTTGGGTTTATTATTCGTATTGTATTATTCGCGTTTGACATTTTATCTTTGGTTGTGGTCGTAAGTCAAGGAGAACCTGTAACTTTTTATAGCTGGGGTTTCTCTTTCATCATCAACATTACAACATCGAATTCACCCCACTTTCTTTTTCTCTCTTTCTCCCTCCCTCTCTCCCTCCCTCTCTCTCTCTCTCTCTTCCTCCCTTCCTCTTTCTCCTCCATCTCCCTCTCCCCCTTCACCCCTTTTCCTCCCTCTCTCTCTCCCCCTCCCTCCCTCTTTCCCCTCCCTCCCTCTCCCTCCGCTCTCCCTCCCCATCTCCCTCTTCCCCACACCCTCCCCCATCTCCCCTTTTCCTCTTTCTCCCTTCCTCCCTCCCTCCCTCTCTCTCTCTCCCCTCTCCCCTTCACCCCTTTTCCTCCCTCTCTCTCTCCCCCTCCCTCCCTCTTTCCCCTCCCTCCTCTCCCCTCCGCTCTCCCTCCCCATCTCCCTCTTCCCCCACACCCTCCCCCATCTCCCCTTTTCCTCTTTCTCCCTTCCTCCCCTCCCTCCCTCTCTCTCTCTCCCTCTCCCCCTTTCACCCCTTTTCCTCCCTCTCTCCCCCCTCCCTCCCCTCTTTCCCCTCCCTCCCTCTCCCTCCGCTCTCCCTCCCCATCTCCCTCTTCCCCACTCCCTCCCCATCTCCCCTTTTCCTCTTTCTCCCTTCCTCCCTCCCTCCCTCCTCCCATCTCCCTCTCCCCCTTCACCCCTTTTCCTCCCTCTCTCTCTCCCCCTCCCTCCCTCTTTCCCCTCCCTCCCTCTCCCTCCGCTCTCCCTCCCCATCTCCCTCTTCCCCACTCCCTCCCCCATCTCCCATCTCCCCTTTTCCTCTTTCTCCCTTCCTCCCTCCCTCCCTCTCTCTCTCTCCCTCTCCCCCTTCACCCCTTTTCCTCCCTCTCTCCCCCCGTCCCTCCCTCTTTCCCCTCCCTCCCTCTCCCTCCGCTCTCCCTCCCCATCTCCCTCTTCCCCACGTCCCTCCCCCATCTCCCCTTTTCCTCTTTCTCCCTTCCTCCCTCCCTCCCTCCCTCCTCCCATCTCCCTCTTCCCACTCCCTCCCCCATCTCCCCTTTTCCTCTTTCTCCCTTCCTCCCTTCCTCCCTCCTCCCATCTCCCTCTCCCCCTTCACCCCTCTTTTCCTCCCTCTCTCTCTCCCTCCCTCTTTCCCCTCCCTCCCTCTCCCTCCGCTCTCCCTCCCCATCTCCCTCTTCCCCATTCCCTCCCCCATCTCCCCTTTTCCTCTTTCTCCTTCCTCCCTCCCTCCCTCCCCTCCTCCCATCTCCCTCTTCCCCACTCCCTCCCCCATCTCCCCTTTTCCTCTTTCTCCCTTCCTCCCTTCCTCCCTCCTCCCATCTCCCTCTCCCCCTTCACCCCTTTTCTCCCTCTCTCTCTCCCCCTCCCTCCTCTTTTCCCCTCCCTCCCTCTTTCCCCTCCCTCCCTCTCCCTCCGCTCTCCCTCCCCATCTCCCTCTTCCCCACTCCCTCCCCCATCTCCCCTTTTCCTCTTTCTCCCTTCCTCCCTCCCTCCCTCTCTCTCTCTCCCTCTCCCTCCCTCCCTCCTCACATCTCCCTCTCCCCCTTTCACCCCTTTTCCTCCCTCTCTCCCCCTCCCTCCCTCTTTCCCCTCTCTCCCCTCCCTCTCCCTCCCCCATCTCCCTCCCCCATCCCCTCTTCCTCTTTCTCCCTTCCTCCCTCCCTCTCTCTCTCTCCCCTCTCCCTCCCTTCCCTCTCTCCCTCCTGCTGTTTCACTCCCTCTCTTCCCTCCCTCCCCCTCTCAGGAGCCCCTCTTCGGAGGCAAGCATGAAGGCCCTCCATCGCCCATGTCGAGCCAGTCCTGTGGAGAGGACCAGAACGCCTCTCCCTCCAAGCTGTCGAAGGAAGAGCTCATCCAGAGCATGGACCGGGTCGACCGGGAGATCGCCAAAGTGGAGCAGCAGATCTTCAAACTGAAGAAAAAACAGGTCAGCCGTTTGCGGAGTATTTTTGATTTCACGGGGTTAAGAAATCGATACGGCCGCCCAACTCGTTCGCATTGACTCCGGAGGGCTTCACAAAGATTAAAACCCAGCATCGCTAATCCACCAGACGGATCTCCTCAGAGGGGAGACCCATGGACATCTTATTTCCAAGAGCCTTGGTGGCGCAGCAGCTTAAAGTGGTGTTAAAGTGACACCAGCTGCCTGCCATTACTGCGAGTTCGAATCTCACCAGGCTGAAGGTCGACTCAGCCTTCCATCCTTTCTAAGGTAGGTCAATTGAGGACCCAGTTTTGTGGGGGGAATAAGCTGACTTTGCATAAAATATACAGAAGTATGAAGGCTATTGCTTAACGCATTGTAAGCCGCCCTGAGTCTCCAGAGAAGGGCAGCATATAAATCAAATTAAAAAAAAGAAAGGAAGGAAGGAAGGAAGGAAGGAAGGAAAGAAGAAAGAGAAAGAAAGAAAGAAAGAAAGAAAGAAAGAAAGAAAGAAAGAAAGAAAGAAAGAAAGAAGAAAGAAAGAAAGAAATAGGGAGGGAGGAATATTCAGCTGCCTGCAATTACTGTAAGTGCGAATCTCCCCAGGCCTCAAGGTTGACTCAGCCTTCCATCCTTTCTAAGTAGGTCAACTGAGGACCCAGTTTGTGGGGCAATAAGCTGACTTTGGATAAATATACAAAAGTATGAAGGCTGTTGCTTAACGCATTGTAAGCCGTCCCGAGTCTCCGCAGAAGGGCGGCATATAAATTAAATTTTTTTTAAAAAATAGCTCTTTAGCTATTTTATATTATATATATATATATATTTCTAAGCTTTCTAAGTTTTCTAAACCGTGCGAATGCGTGCAAATCCTGCAACTGTTCTTCATATAGTTGTATTCCCCGGGCCTTTTTTTAAAAATTTGATTTCTATGCCGCCCTTCTCCAGAGACTCAGGGCGGCTTACAATGCGTTAAGCAACAGCCTTCATACTTTTGTATATTTATACAATGTCAGTTTATGGCCCCCACAAACTGGCCTCCTCAATTGACCTACCTTAGAAAGGATGGAAGGCTGAGTCAACCTTGAGCCTGGGGAGATTCAAATTCACAGTAATTGCAGGCAGCTGAATTTTTCTTTCTTTCTTCCTTCCTTCCTTCCTTCCTTCTTCCTTCCTTCCTTCCTTCCTTCCTTCCTTCCTTCCTTCCTTCCTTCCTTCCTTCCTTCCTTCCTATGCCGCCCTTCTCCAGAGACTCAGGGCGGCTTACAATGTGTTAAGCAGTAGCCTTCATCCTTTTGTATATTTATACAAAGTCAGCTTATTGCCCCCACAAACTGGGTCCTCAATTTACCCACCTCAGAAAGGATGGAAGGCTGAGTCAACCTTGAGCCTGGTGAGATTTGAACTTGCAGTAATTGCAGACAGTTGGTGCTAATCACAATGCTTTTAGTCTGCTGAGCTATCCAGTTCACTCTTCGGTTATCTGAGTTGGCAGTTCCTTTGGGATACTGCTTATTACTTGATTGTCAGTCTGGTATTAATCTGGGTGTTAATCTCTGCTTATCGGGGCGTTGATTGCTGGCAAGGAGGCGGTGTGGCCTTTGAGCTTTTGATTGTGTCTCTAGATGGCTGATTTGCCAGAGTGCCCGGACTCCAGGAATTTCCTAGCAGTTTTAGATTTAGCTTATTCTAGGATGCTCAACAGTTTTCCAGCCTGAATGCGTTCTCTTTTCTACCTTTTGTCTTTTTTGACCTGAAAACTGATAGAGTTGAGAAAACGTGGAGCCATATAAGTGGGCATGCAAGCATTGCCCTAGATCAGCTCCAGCGGGCATGCATGAACCAGTCAGCTGATTTCGGGCCTTCCGGGCCCACCGCAAGTTGGGAAATGGCCGTTTCTGGCCTCTGGTGGGCCCTCCATGGGGATGGGGAAGGCCGTTTTCGCCCCTCCCCAGGCTCCAAGAAAGCCTCTGGAGCCCTGGGGAGGGTGAAAAACGGGCCTTCCTGGGCCCACCGGTAACTTTTTTGCCATTGCGTGCCAAATGCGGGGGGGGGGGGAGAGCACAGGGGTGGCATTGAATTATGGGTGTGGGCACACACGCGCACGACCCCACCATGCTCTCCACATTTTCACACGCAACAGCAAAAAGGTTAGCCATCACTGGAATAGAGCATTAAATAGAATAGAATTAGAATTAGAGTTAGAGTTAGAGTTATGAGTTAGAGTTAGAGTTAGAGTTAGAGTTAGAGTTAGAGTTAGAGTTAGAGTTAGAGTTAGAGTTAGAGTTAGAGTTAGAATTGAATTAGAATAGAATAGAATGGAATAGAATCGAATCGAATCGAATAGAATAGAATAGAATAGAATAGAATAGAATAGAATAGAATAGAATAGAATAGAAATAGAATAAGAATAGAATAGAATAGAATAGAATAAGAGTAGAAGAATAGAATAGAATAGAATAGAGAATAGAATAGAATAGAATAGAATAGAATAGAATAGAATAGAATAGAATAAGAGTAGAAGAATAGAATAGAATAGAATAGAGATAGAATAGAATAGAATAGAATAGAATAGAATAGAATAGAATAGAAATAGAATAGAATATAGAATAGAATAGAATAGAATAGAATAGAATCAGAATAGTCTATTGCTTAACACAATAGTCTTGAGTCTTCGGAGAATGGTAGCATATAAATCAAATTTTAAAAAAATAGAATAGAATGGAATGAAATAGAATGGAATAGGAATTTAGAATAGAATAGAGTACTATTCACTAATATTATATTTTATTTGGCAAAGTGTGATTAGAGACACAAGAAATTTGTCCCCAGCACAGACGCTCTCAGTGTACATGCAAAGCAACGGAGTAATCATCATCATAATAGTGACACTAATAAGTAATAGAGTAATAGAGGAGGTGAGCAGGATAGTAACAATACTACAGCCGTACAACCTGGATGAATACATTTAGACCTTAAGGGGAGTGCCCTGGGAATTAGGTGCTCTTGCAGAGCGATGGCACGAAGGAGAAAAAACCGTCCCCTGCGTCTAGTTGTTTTGGCACATCACGCCTATGGCGGGGGTCCCGAGGGGAAGACTTGAGACAAGGTTATTATGTCCAGGACGGAGGGGTCTGCAGTTATTTTCTCAGCCCTCTTTTTGACCCCCTCCTCTCCACAGTATATACAGGTCTACTACAGAAGGCAGGCTGGTTGCAGTTGTATTTTTTTCCTGCAGTCCCTACGGCGATATTTGCAACGGCTGGGCCCTCCCTCTCCTTTCGAACTCATCAAGGCAACATCTGGCCAGTCCAGATGTTTGCGTTATCTCTGACTCAGTGCCTACGCGTGTGGTGCGGCTGACGTCCTCTCCCCCTCCTCCCTCTTGTCTCTTAGCAACAGCTGGAGGAAGAAGCGGGCCAAGCCTCCCGAACCGGAGAAGCCCGTCTCCCCTCCGCCGGTGGAGCAGAAACACCGCAGCATCGTCCAAATCATCTACGATGAGAATCGGGTAACGCTCCTTTCCTCCCTTCTCCGGTTCGCCGGGTCTGCACTTTGCTCAGTTTTGCTGCGAACTTTCCATGGAGAGGATGGTTGGAGGGAGAACCTCGTTCCGTCTTGAGATCCTCCACTCAACAGGTTCTCCTCCTTTCCTCCCCCCACCTCCTCCCGACCTCTCTCAAACTCTCGCGATTCCTGGAGCTCCAGGGTTGTGTTTTCTTGTTGTGCGACATTGGGGAAAAAGTGGGATCCCTCACGGCCTGGGGGGGGGGGAGAGAGATAATAGATGTAATTGTGGAGGGGGGGGAGAGCGAACAGCTAATAGTGCAAAGAAGAGCAACTAAGAGGATCAAAGGCCTGGGGACAGTTGGAGAATTTGGGTCTGTCTAGTTTAATGAAAAGAAGGAGCAGGGGAGACATGATAGCAGCCTTCCAGTATCTCAGGGGCTGCCCCAAAGAAGAGGCAATCAAGCTATTCTCCAAAGCACCCAAAGGCAGGAGAAGAAGCAACGGGTGGAAACGAATCAAGGAGGGAAGCAAACTGGAATTAAGGAGAAAATTCCTAACAGTGAGAACAATTAATCAGTGGAACAATTTGCCTCCAGAAGTTGTGAATGCTCCAACACTGGAAGTTTTTAAGATGATGCTGGATAACCATAAATAGTGTAGGGTTTCCTGCCTAAGCAGGGGGTTGGACTAGAAGACCTCCATGGTTCCTGTAGCTAATAGCGTAGAAAAGAGCAACTGAGATGATCAAAGGAGCCTGGATAGCTCTGCAGACTAAGCACCCTAATTAACATCCAGCTGCCTGCAATGACTGCAAGTTCGAATCTCCCCAGGCTCGAGGTTGACTCAGCCTTCCATCCTTTCTAAGGTAGGTAAAATCAGGACCCAGTTTGTGGGGGGCAATAAGCTGACTTTGTATAAAATACACAAAAGTATGAAGGCTATTGCTTAACGCATTGTAAGCCGCCCTGAGTCTCCAGAGAACGGCGGCATGTAAATCTAATTTTTTTAAAAAGGCCTGGGGGGCTACAAATATATGAAGAACGGTTGCAGGATTTGGGTTTGGCCAGTCTAGAGAAAAGGAGGATTATATGGGGGAACATGACAGGTAGTCCTCGACTTACAGCAGTCTGTTTAGTGACCGTTTGAAGTGACAACTGCTGAAAAAAAGTGATTTAGGACCCTTTTCCACACTTACGACTGTTGCAACAGCATCCCCGCGTCACGTGATTTACAGACCCACTGACTCACATTTATGACGGTCACGGTGTCCCGGGGTCACACGATCCCTTTTTGCGTCCTTCTGTCAAGCAAAGTCAAGGGGGAAACCCCATTCGTTTAACAACCGGGTTACTAATTTAAGAACTGCAGCGATTCATTTACCGAATGTGGCGAGGAAGGTCATAAAATGGGGCTGAAACTCACTTTACAAATTTCTCACTTTGCCGCCTACATTTTGAGCTCAATTGGGGTCGTACGTTGAGGACTACCTATAGCAGTGACGGCTAACCTTTTTTGCCGTTGCGTGCCAGGAGAGGAGGCGGGGGGGAGGTGTCGCGCATGTGCGTGCCCACACCCATAATTCTATGCGTCCCGCCCCTGCGCATGCGTGAACAAACCCCCCCTTCCCCCCCCCCCCTCTTGGCACGTGATGGCCTGGTAGTCCCCGTTTTTCTCTCTCATCTGGCTTCAGAGCCTCTCTAGGAGTCTGGGGAAGGAGTAAATGGCCTTCCCCACCCCTCCGTAGGCCAAAAACATCCTGTTTAACAACTTCTGGAGGACCTCCGGAGGGGTGGGGAAGGCCGTTTGCATCCTCCCGAGACTCCTAGAGAGGCTCTGAAGCCAAGTGAGAGAGAAAAATGGGCTTTCCCCCACTACCCACTTGGCCCAGAAGATCTGAAAATCAGCTGGCCGGCTCACGCATGCACGCCGGAGCTGAGCTCCCGTGCCCACTGATTATCTATTTATTTATTTATTTTTATTTATTTATTCAATTTTTATACCGCCCTTCTCCCGAAGGACTCAGGCACAATAAAACAATATAAGATACAAAATTTAAAAGCAATGAAAACAAATTAAATACTTTTGGCCCTTCCATTAAAAAGCCCCAAGTTTAACTCACCCCCATCCATACGCCTGCCATAGGTTCACCATCACAGACCAGTGGTAGGTTCCTCCCGGTTCGGCCCAGTTCTGCCGAGCCAGTAGTGGTGACAATATGATGGTTCTTTCCCCCCACCGGCTCCCGTCCCACCCCCCGTGTTATTCTTACCTTTTATTTGGCTCCACCCCCTATCTATCGCTGCCTCCTGAGTCCCAGCTGATGGCCTGTAAGGAAAAAAACTGTTTAAATTCTTGTCTCTGGCCTCAAAGGGCCGCCCTACAGCTGATCAGCGGTAAAAGGCAGTGTGGTGGTAGACCTGTGCCTCCAAAAACAAATGAGTAGACCGATGCCAGCAAAAATAAATGGGTAGATCAGTGCCTGCAAAAAATAAATAGGTAGATCGGTACAGCTCTGCAAGCAGTTAAAAGCCTGGTAGACCAGTACCTCTTCTAAATCCTAAAGAATTGTCACATGACCAAAAGCCTATGCTCCTAGTCCTCAGTGAGGTACTTCTGCTGAGCCTCCTTCTCGGCCAGATCCAATTTGAACTGAGCTGTTTGGCCAACTCTTTAGTCTGGTGGCTGCTTAGCTCCAACAACTGCTTCCTGTTGGGGCCCTAAGGAGCCCCGGGCGGGCAGGTGAGGAGTGGCTGGGAAGGGGAGGGGTGAGTAGAGGCCGGTGAGGCGCCCCTCGACCTGAGTGACATCGAGTTGGCCACGCCCACCCCAGTCACATGACCACCTAGCCACGCCCACCCAGCCGGTCATTAGGCAGATCTTTTTTTTTTTTATTATACTTTATTAATTTTTATAGATACAAAAAGTTTTCATTTTCTATTTACATCGGATACGCAGTGTTTATACATATATACATAAAATTGCTTGGTGTCACTTTTACATTTGTTATTATTTATTTAACACACCTTTTACTCCTGTTTTTTGGTTTTCATTCATCCATTCGTACCACCTTTCCCACACAGTATAGTACTCTGAGTTTTCATCATTATTTAATTCATAAGTTAATTTGCTCATCTCTGCGCACTCTAATACCTTCCTAAGTACGAGTTCTTCTGGTGGCAGGGTTTTTTCCTTCCAATATTGGGCATAGGCCAACCTGGCAGCTGTAGTTATATGTATCGTTAAGTGGTCTTTGTTTGTGACATCGAGTTAGCCACGCCCACCCAGCCGGTCATTAGGCAGATCTTATTAGTGGTCCACGGGATTTAAAATCATGAATTGAGTGGTCCCTGAGGTCCGAAAGGTTGGGGGACTAAAAAACCTCCAAGTTTCTTCCCAACTCTCTTATTTTGTTAAATAGTTCACTTTCCCCATCCGCAAACAGTTAACAACACGAGGGACTGACCGACCTGTGGGCGAGATTTAGAAAAAGAAAAAAATTGGCAGCCTTAACGGCTATGATCAAAGTGGATCTAATAACGCCCTTCTGTCGAACTCCGGCTTCGGGGACTCTTCTTTGCCGTTTTCTTGGGAGCGTTCAAAAGTCGTTTCCGCCTTCGTCTGGGATATATTTTTCATCTTCCTGGTCTAGCAACAGCTGGAAACAGCCTTCCAGGTGGTCTCCCCTCCTCCAATTCTGGCCTCAGCAGACCCCGGTGAGTTTCGGAGAGCAGCCCAGATGTGTTTTGGTAACATGGGCCGTTCCTCTTGGGTCGTTGAACCGTCGCCCTCTTTTGCAACGTGCTGGCCAGCTGAGTGAGGAAAGGCCAACGCTGAACCGTGGAGTGTCGGCACTGGTCGTTGTTCTTATTTATTTATTGACATTTACGGGCCACCGAACTGCGGTGGATTTTGATCAGTTGGCAAAAGGAGGGGGGAAAAAAATATGAAAGAGAGCCAGTTAAGTCTAGTAGTTAAGGCACCAGGCTCGAAACCAGGAGGCAGTGAGTTCTAGTCCTGCCTTAGGCATGAAAGCCGGCTGGGTGATTTCGGACCATTCACCAGGAGACTGTGAGTTCTAGTCCTGCCTTAGGCATGAAAGTTGGCTAGGTGATTTTGGACAAATAACCAGGAGACAGTGAGTTCTAGTTCCATTTTAGGAATGAAAGCTAGCTGGGTGATTTTGGGCCAATCACCAGAGACGGTGAGTTCTAGTCTCACTTTAGGCATGAAAACTGGCTAGGTGATTTTGGACAAATAACTAGGAGACTGGGAGTTCTAGTCCCACCTTAGACATGAAAGCTAGCTGGGTGATTTGGGCCAATCACTGAGAGACTGAGTTCTAGTCCCGCCTTAGGCATGAAAGCTGACTGGGAGATTTTGGGCCAATCACCGGGAGACAGTGAGTTCTAGTCCTGCCTTAGGCATGAAAGCTGGCTAGGTGATTTTGGACAAATAACCAGGAGACAGTGAGTTCTAGTTCCATTTTAGGAATGAAAGCTAGCTGGGAGATTTTGGGTCAATCACCAGGAGACAGTGAGTTCTAGTCTCACTTTAGGCATGAAAACTGGCTAGGTGATTTTGGACAAATAACCAGGAGACTGGGAGTTCTAGTCCCACCTTAGACATGAAAGCTAGCTGGGTGATTTTGGCCAATCACTGAGAGACTGAGTTCTAGTCCCAGCCCTAGGCATAAAAGCTAGCTGGGTGATTTTGGCCAATCACTGGGAGACAGTGAGTTGTAGTCCCACTTTAGGCATGAAAGCTGGCTAGATGATTTTGGACAAATAACCAGGAGACAGTGAGTTGTAGTTCCATTTTAGGCATGAAGCTAGCTGGGAGATTTTGGGCCAATCACCAGGAGACAGTGAGTTCTAGTCCTGCCTTAGGCATGAAAGCTGGCTAGATGATTTTGGACAAATAACCAGGAGACAGTGAGTTTTAGTTCCATTTTAGGCATGAAAGGTAGTTGGGTGATTTTGGGCAATCACCGGGGAGACAATGAGTTCTAGTCCCACCTTAGACATGAAAACTGGGCTAGGTGATTTTGGACAAATAACCAGGAGACTGTGAGTTCTAGTCCCACCTTAGACATGAAAGCTAGCTGGGTGATTTTGGGCCAATCACTGAGAGACTGAGTTCTAGTCCCGCCCTAGGCATAAAAGCTAGCTGGGTGATTTTTGGCCAATCACTGAGAGACTGAGTTCTAGTCCCGCCCTAGGCATAAAAGCTAGCTGGGTGATTTTGGGCCAATCACTGAGAGACTGAGTTCTAGTCCCGCCCTAGGCATAAAAGCTAGCTGGGTGATTTTGGGCCAATCACTGGGAGACAGTGAGTTGTAGTCCCACTTTAGGCATGAAAGCTGGCTAGATGATTTTGGACAAATAACCAGGAGACAGTGAGTTGTAGTTCCATTTTAGGCATGAAAGCTGACTGGGAGATTTTGGGCCAATCACCAGGAGACAGTGAGTTCTAGTCCTGCCTTAGGCATGAAAACTGGCTACATGATTTTGGGCCAATCACCAGGAGACAGTGAGTTCTAGTCTCTCCTTAGGCATGAAAACTGGCTAGGTGATTTTGGACAAATAACCAGGACACTGTGAGTTCTAGTTCCCACCTTAAGCATGAAAGCTAGCTGGGCCAATCACCAGGAGACGGTGAGTTCTAGTTCCATTTAGGCATAAAAGTCAATGTGGGACACCGGCTTTTGCCTAATGGCTTCACATTTCCCTTAACAACATGCTTGACTTAACAACAGTGGCCACAACTCACTTTACAACTCTCTAGCCCCAGAAATATCGGGCTCCATCGTAATCGTAAGTCTTCCTGAATTGAGGGGAATTATTGTCGTTCGGTGTCCAGTGGACGCTGCCCGACTTTCGCAAGGCTTCGCTGTTTGACATCGAATGAACCCAGCGAGGATTGTGACTGGTTTCCTTTTCTCATTGCTGGGGTTGTGTTTGTGTAATGTGGGGTGGGAGGTTGTGTATGTGGGCCGTTTCTGCTCCGTCAGAGGGGAAAGATCAGTTAGCTTGGATTGTTTCCCTGGTTCGAAAGCTCAGGGGATTTGGGGAAAAGGAGGGGGGGGTCAGAATACAGGAAGCCCTCAACTTACGACCAGAGCTGAGCCGAAAATTTCCGTTGCTAAGTGAGACCTTTTCCCGCCACATTTGATCAGCGATTCGCTACATTTGTTAGGCTAGTCACCTGGTTGTTAAGTGAATCCAGCTTCCCCCCTGTGACTTTGCTTGTGGGAAGGTCGCAAAAGGGATCACGTGACCCCCCCCCCCCCCCGGGAGACTGGGACCGTCATAAATATGAGTCAGTTGTCAAGCATTCAAATGGAAATCATGTGACCATGGGGGATGCTGCCACAGTCATAAGTGTGAAAATTAGTCATAGGTCACTTTTTTCCCAGTGCCGTTGTAACTTCAAACTGTCATTAAATGAACCCCCACCCTCCTCGTTTTGGGCCTAGTAGGCCTCCCTGAATCCTCCGGAGGCCGGAAACAGCCCATTTCCAGACTTTTCGGTAGACCAGCTTTTCGTCCTCCCTAGGCTCCGGAGTCTTTCTTGGAGCCTCCGGGAGGGGTGAAAATGGCTTCCCCTGGCCCTCCGGACATGCTCCGGAGGCCGGAAATGGCCCGTTTGAGCCCTGTGCTTATCTGGCATCCAAAACAGGCTGTGGGGAGAGTCCTGGGAGGGGACGGGTAGTATGGGCAGGCCAGAGGAAAGTCAACTGGCCGGTGCACGAGCATGCGTAGTGGAGCTGAGTTGAGCTAGGGCAATGACTCCTGTGCCTGCAGATATGGCTCCGTGTGCCATAGCTTCACCATCACTGGACAAGAGAGTAGAGTAGAGTAGAGTAGAGGAGAGTAGGGTAGGGTAGGGTAGGGTAGGGTAGGATAGGATAGGATAGGATAGGATAGGATAGGATAGGATAGGATAGGATAGGATAGGATAGGATAGGATAGGATAGAATAAAATAGAGGAGAGGAGAGGAGAGGAGAGGAGAATAGAATAGAATAGAATAGAATAGAATAGAATAGAATAGAGTAGAGTAGAGTAGAGTAGAGTAGAGTAGAGTAGAGTAGAGTAGAGTAGAGTAGAGTAGAGTAGAGTAGAATAGAATAGAATAGAATAGAATAGAATAGAATAGAATAGAATAGATAGAGGAGAGGAGAGGGAGAGGGAGAGAGAGAGGAGAGGAGAGGAGAGGAGAGGAGAGGAGAGGAGAGGAGGATAGGAATAGGAATAGGAATAGGAATAGGAATAGGGTTAGGGTAGGGTAGGGGTAGGGGTAGTGGTAGAGTAGAGTAGAGTAGAGTAGAGTAGAAATAGAACAAGAAAGAATAGAATAGAATAGAATAGAATAGAATAGAATAGAATAGAATAGAATAGAATAGAATAGAATAGAATAGAATAGAATAGAATAGAATAGAATAGAGGAGAGGAGAGGAGAGGAGAGGAGAGGAGAGGAGAGGAGAGGAGAGGAGAGGAGAGGAGGATAGGGATAGGGATAGGGATAGGGATAGGGATAGGGATAGGGATAGGGATAGGAGTAGAGTAGAGTAGAGTAGAGTAGAGTAGAGAAGTAGAGTAGAGTAGAGTAGAGTAGAGTTAGAGTAGAGTAGAGTAGAGTAGAAATAGAAAGAACAAGAAAGAATAGAATAGAATAGAATAGAATAGAATAGAATAGAATAGAATAGAATAGAATATTTAGAATGGAATGGAATAGAATGGAATTAAGAATAGAGTAGAGCAGAGCAGAGTAGAGTAGAAAGAGCTGGAAGGGACCTTGGAGGTCTTCTAGTCCAACCCCCTGTTCAGACAGGAACCCCTATGCCATTTCAGACAAATGGCTGTCCGATCTCTTTTTAAAAACTTCCAATCCTTTGGGTGGACACGGCAGGACTCGAAGTTCAGGGCTTGGAGCTACTTAGAGACCAAACAGACTGTTGAGATCCTAGTCCGTTTGCCAAGTTTTCACTTCCATCTCTCTCTCCTCACCCTCCCTCCCTCTGTTTACTCCGCTGAGTAGAGGTCTTAGGCAGATGCAAAGAGAGACCCACAACCCCTCCCAGGGTCTCAGGGGGACGAAAACGAGGGGAGGGCCCAAATCCTCATTTCCCTCCCCCCTCCCTATCCGAACACAGGTACGGCTCGTCCTCGACTTGCGACCGGAGTTGAGCCAAAATTTCTGTTGCTGAGTGAGACGTTAAGGGACTTTTGCCCCATTTTACCACTTTTCTGGCACCGTTGTTAAGTGAATCGCCACAGTTGATAAGTTAGTCACCCGGTTGTTAAGTGAATCTGGCTTCCCCGTTGACTTTGCTTGTCCGAAGGGCGCAAAGGGGAATCGCGTGAAACCCCTCCCCCGCCCGGGGACACTGCGACCGTCATAATACAAGTCAGTTGCCAAGCCTCTGAATTTGGATCACATGACCCTGGTCGTAAGTGTGAAAAACGGTCGTAATCACATTTTTCAGTGCCGTTGTACCTTTGAGCGTCACTAAACGAACTGTTTTCAATCCAAGGTTACTTGTAGTCCTGGACTTACAACGCTTCATTTAGTGACCATTTGAAGTTGGAATGGAATTGAAAAATGTGATTTAGGATTGGGCCTCACATTTATGATCATTGCCGCATCCTCACGGTGACATGATTCACGTAACACCGCAACGATTCGCTGAACAACAGTGGCCTAAAAATCGTGCACGGCTCATTGAGCCCTGACTTGCTAGCAATGGAAATTCCAGTTAGGGTCGTAACTGAGGATCCCTGGCCATTTATAAAAGACTTCCTTGTGTTTAAAAGGAGCATTTTCCTTGGTGCATTCACTGAGGCTCGGAAAAAAGTTTGAATTGCCGAGATTTTAGAAACGTTTATCTGAAATTCTGGATAAAGATTTTTTTTCCCTTTTCCTGTGTTGCAGAAAAAAGCAGAGGAAGCTCATAAGATTTTCGAAGGGCTGGGCCCCAAGGTGGAGTTGGTGAGTACTACTACTACTACTACTACTACTACTACTACTTTTTCTTCTCCTCCTCCTCCTTCTCCTCCTACTTCATCCTTCTCCATTTTTCTTCCTTCTCTTCTTTTTCTCCCTTTTCTTTCTTTCCCTCCCTCCACCTCCTTTTCTTCCTCTTCTCCGTTCTTCTTCCTTTTCTTCCTCTTTATCTCAAACTTTTCCTTCTTTCCTCCCTCCCTCCCTCCCTTTCCTCCTCCTCCTCCTCCTCTCTTCGTCTTTTTCTTTTTTCTCTTCTTTTTCTTTTCCTCCTCCTCCTCCTCCCTTCCTCCTCCTCCTCGTCCTCCTTCTCTTCCTCCTTCTTCCTCCATTTTTCTTCCTTCTCTTCTTTTTTCTCCTTTTTCTTTCTTTCCCTCCCTCCACCTCCTTTTCTTTCTACCTTCCTCTTCTCCATTCTTCTTCCTTTTCTTCCTCTTTATCTCAAACTTTTCCTTCTTTCCTCCCTCCCTCCCTCCCTTTGCTCCTCCTCCTCCTCCTCCTCCTCTCTTCGTCTTTTTCTTTTTTCTCTTCCTTTTCTTTTCTCCTCTTCCCCCTTCTCTTCCTCCTCCTTCCTTCTCCTCGATTTTTCTTCCTTCTTTTTCTCCCTTTTCTTTCTTTCCCTCCCTCCCTCTACCTCCTTTTTTTCTTATCTTCCTCTTCTCATTCTTTCCTTTTCCTCCTTTTTATCTCAAACTTTTCCTTCTTTCCTCCCTCCCTCCCTCTCTCCTTTTCCTCCTCTTCCTCTCTTCGTCTTCCTTTTCTTTCTCCTCTTCTTTTTCTTTTTCTTTTCCTCCTCCTCCTCCTCTTCTCCTCCTCCTCCTCCTCCTCCTTCTCCTCCTCTCCTCGTTGGCTTTCATCCCCCTCTTGGAAGGGACTTTCTTCAGAAGCAGGAAGAGAAGCAAAGATCTCTGGTCTAACCATGTTTCCTTGGGTTGGAAAGAGCAGTCCCGGTTTGCTTGCTAAATAAAATCCTAATTTTCTCCGGTTGCTTCCAAATGTTTTCTCAGACGAGAACGGTGTGGTGTGTTTGTGGAAATACAGTGCTTTCCATCTCTTTGTTTTTCTCTTTCTAGGTTATTAATTCTTTTATTATTATTTTTTATCCTTCCAATCTCGGAAGGAGCTAAATGAAGAGAAATGTGAAGTTTCTGGCTGGGAGCCCTAGCTTGTTTCAATAAAATAATAATTTTTTATCTTGGGATTGAAATGAGGCTCTCTGAACTTGGTCGTTTTTTTTTTTGTAGACATCTCATGACCCAACTGAGCAACATCATCAGTGTTAGAAGACAGAAGGATATGCAGGGTGGAGGGAGGAGGAGGGCGGCTATGGGGTCCTTGGTGTTGTCTGAGCTGGCTTGTTTTCTTCCAGATATTTCATTACCTAACTAGGTTATGTCATCAGTGCTAGAAGAGAATAAAGGAGGAGGAGGAGGGTGGGGTATTCTCTGAGTTTCGTTTTTTTCTTGCCAACGTTTCATTACCTAAGTAGGTAACATCATGAGAGCTAGGAGGGAGCGGGAGTTTGCTCTCTGTTTAACTACCAAGAAGAAAACCCACCCATTCACCGACACCGATAAGGCAAGCCCCCCCACTCCAGGGGTGAAATGCTCCCGGTAGCGACGGAGGCAGGTTTTTCGGAGAACCGGTAGCACAAATCCCTGCTCCACTCCCATTGCGCAATCATCAGAGGCTTTTTTTAAAAAACTTTTAAAAGCATTTTTTCTACAACCTCCTCGAGGTTGTAGAAAAAATGGTTTTTAAAAGATTTTTTTTAAAAAAAGTTGGACATATTACCCCTCACCACCACCAAGCCATGCCCACAGAACCGGTAGTAACAATTTTACATTTCACCACTGCTCCCCTCCGTATAAAAACAGAGAGCAACCCAGTGTATCTTGTTTTTTATTTGGCTGTTCACCGCCCTGAGTCCGCAAGGAGAAGGGCGGTATATAAATCTAATAAAATCAAAAATCAAATCAAACCCTCCCTTCTAGGATTAACGTAGCTGGAGAAATGGGGAAAACTCTCTGGAACGCGGTCCATAAGCCAAGAAAGTTGTGTCATGATTCAGCTTCAGATCAGACGTAAAAGCAGCTAAATCTCTCTCTCTCTCTTTTTTTAACAGCCTCTTTACAACCAGCCTTCCGACACAAAAGTGTACCACGAAAACATCAAAACGTAAATATGGATAATATTTCATAAAATTTTCAAGGTTTGGGGTGGGGTGGGAAGGCCCCCTAATTTTTTGAGACGAAATTTCTGCCTTAGATTATATTTATTCTTTTACAGACGGTCCTCGGCTTATAACCGTTCGTTTAGGGACTGTTCAAAGTTACGACGGTGCCGAAGAGTGACTTACGACCGTTTTTCTCACTTAATGACCATTATTAGCATCTCCCATGTTTACGTGACCAAAATTCAGACGGTTGGAAGCCAGCTCATATTTACGACGGTCGCACGTGATCCTCTTTTTGCGACCTTCGGATAGGCAAAGTCAATGGGGGGGAGAGAGCCAGATTCACTTAACGACCGGGTGACAACTTATCAGCTGCAGTGATTCGCTTAACAACGGTGGCATAAGAGGTCGTAAAATGGGTGTGCGAGCCCCGTTTGTGACCTTCGGGGGGGGTCACACGAAGCCCACGGGGAGGCCGGATTCACTTAACAACCAGGTGACAAACTTATCAGCTGCAGTGATTCGCTTAACGACGGCAAGGAAAGGTCGTAAAACGAGCTCAAAACTCAACAAACGTCTCCCTTAACAACAGAAATTTAGGCCTCCATGGTGGTCCTAAGTTGAGGACTGCCTGTAGTTATTACCAGTGGTCCTCAATTTACAACCGCAACTGGAAACAGAATTTCCGTTGCTAAGTGAAGCCACGTCCTCCGGGATGCTGCCACCGTTGTAAACACACATTGACAAACACCTGAATTTTGATCTCGTGACCGAGAGGATGCTATGCTGGGCGTAAGTGCGAGGACCGGCGTAAGTGCGAATTGCTTCCCCCCCCCCATGGCTGTCGTAACTTGGAACGAATGGTTGTAAGTCGAGGAATAAATAGCATTTTCAGGGTATGAACTATTTCTCCGTAAGGCGGATGCCAAAGGACCATGGATTAATTATTGGTGGGGGGGTTTTTTTGGCAGGCAGGAGTTGAACCAGGTGTGACTTCTTCCGCTCACACACAAACCTCCTGAACACTTTTTTCAACACAACCTGTATTTTTTTTTGGTGCACATGCACCAAAATATTGTAGCCCCCCCCCCCCCGCCCCCCCCTCCCGCCCCCTGTAAGCGAAGGAGGAAAATTCAGGTGTGAAATTCTGTCCCAGACAAGGAGGAAAACTGGTCTCAGCTCTGGTGTCTCTCCCTGTGTCTCCCCCCCCCCCTTTTTCCTCTCTTTTTAGGAACCAAGTGATGAGAAAGAAGCTGATTTTGTTTTTCAAGAGACGGAATCATGCCAGGAAGCAAAGGGTATGGGTGTGTTTTTCTTTCTTTCTTTCTTTCTTTCTTTCTTTCTTTCTTTCTTTCTTTCTTTCTTTCTTTCTTTCCTTTCCTTTCCTTTCCTTTCCTTTCCTTTCCTTTCCTTTCCTTTCCTTTCCTTTCCTTTCCTTCCTTTCCTTTCCTTCCTTTCCTTTCCCTCCCTCACCTTCTTTCTCCCTCTCTTCATCCCGCCCTCTCAACTTCCTCTTTCATTCCCTCTCTCCCTTCCTCTATCTCACCCTCCTTCCCTGTCTCTCTCCTCCACTCCCTTTTCCACCCCCTCTCTCCTTCCCACCCTCCCTCTTTTCCTCTCTCCTTCTCCCCCTCCCTCCCTCTTTCCCTCTCTCCTTCCCTCCTTCACCCTCTCCCTCCCTCTCCCCCTCTCTCTTCCTCTCTTTTCCTCCCTCCCTCTCCCTCCCTCTGCATCTCTCTCCCCCTCCCTCCCCTTCACCGTCTCCCTTTCTTCCTCCCTCTCTCTCACCCTCCCTCTCTGTCTCTCCCCTCCACTCCCTCTCTACCTCTCCCTTTCCCACTCCCTCTCCCTCCCTCCCTCTTTCCCTCTCTCCTTCCCTGCTTCACCCTCTCCCTCCCTCTCCCCCTCTCTCTTCCTCTCTTTTCCTCTCTTTTCCTCCCTCCCACTTCCTCTCCCTGTATCTCTCTCCCCGTCTCTCTTCCTCCTTCCCCCTCTCCCTTTTCCTCTCCCCTCCCTCTCTGTCTCTCTCCTCCACTCCCTCTCTACCTCTCCCTCTTCCACTCCCTCTCTCCCCCTCTCTCCTTCCCTCCTTCACCCTCACCCTCCTCTCCCCCCTCTCTTCCTCTCTCTTCCTCTTTTCCTCCCTCCCACTTCCTCTCTCTGTATCTCTCTCCCCCTCTCTCCCTCCCTCCACCCTCTCCCTTCCTCCCTCTCTCCTTCACTCCCTCTCTACCTCTCCCTTTTCCACTCCCTCTCTCCCCCCCCCTCTCCTTCACTCTCTCCCTCCCTCCCTCTCTCCTTCACTCCCTCTCTACCTCTACCTCTCCCTTTTCCACTCCCTCTCTCCCCCTCTCTCCTTCACCCTCTCCCTCCCTCCTCTCTTCCTCTCCTTTCCTCCCTCCTTCACCCTCCCTCCCTTTTTCTCTCTCTCTCTCTCTGCCTTTCCCTCTCCCTCCCTCCCTCCCTCTTTCTGTGTCTTTCTCGGTCTCCCTGACCCTGTCTCTTTGGTCTCGGGGGGATCCCCAGGAGCAGAAGATCTGCCAGCGCTACGACCAACTGATGGAGGCCTGGGAGAAGAAGGTGGACCGGATCGAGAACAACCCCCGGAGGAAGGCCAAGGAAAGCAAAACCCGGGAGTACTACGAGAAGCAGTTCCCCGAGATCCGGAAGCAGCGGGAACAGCAGGAGAGATTCCAGAGGTGAGGCCGGACAAGAGGCCCGGTTGTTACCTGGGGGACCCCCTCTTCCCGACCCCCTCCGCCCATCCCATCGTGCTCAGCAGGAAGGGCACCTGGGGGGGGGGGTCCTCCGTCGGCCAAGGATCTCCATTTGAGGGGCCTTTTCTGCTGTGGCTCCTGATCTCCTTGACCAGGAAGGCCTGATCCTTCTTCTCCTTGACCTTCTTCCCTTGTGCCTCCTCTGCAGGGTTGGCCAAAGGGGGACCGGCCTTTCGGCCACCATCGCGCGGAGCGAGCACGAAATCTCCGAGATCATCGACGGGCTGTCGGAACAGGAGGTGAGAGCGGCCACTCCCACCCCCCTCCCCGGAAGATTTGGGGGAAGGAGAAAAGGAGACGGGGGAGATGCTCTCCTGGAGAGACCGGACCCCAGATCTCTCTGGAAGGGTTGTCGTTGGTTTTTTTTAAAGCGGTGGGTCATTGCGAGAGCTGGCAAATAAAGAAATAAAAACCAGGGATTTGGTACGGGGAGTCTCCTGGACGGATGACCGCAGTCGGGGACCAGAATTTCCATTGTTAAGCCAGCTGGGGGCGGGGGGGGCGGTTAAGTGAGTCATAGCTGATTTTGCAACTTTTTTTGTGCTGGTTATTCAAATCATTAGAGTTGTTAAGTGAATCACACACTTTTGGGGGAAATGGCAGCTGTCCCTTCCTTCCTTCCTTCCTTCCTTCCTTCCTTCCTTCCTTTCTCCCTCCCTCCCCTCCTTCTCTCCCTCCTTCCCTCCCTCCTTTTTTCTTCTTTCATTCTTTCTTCCTCTCCCCCTCCCTCCCTCCCTCCCTCCCTCCTACCTTCCCTCTCCACTTTTCTTCTCCCTCCCTCCTTTCTCTTCTCTCTCCTCCCTCCCTTCCTTCCCTCCTCTCTCCCTCCTTCCCTCCCTCCTTTTTTCTTCTTTCATTCTTTCTTCCTCTCCCTCTCCTTCCTTCCCTCCCTCCCTCCCTCCTCCCTCCCTCCCTCCTACCTTCCCTCTCCACTTTTCTTCTCCCTCCCTCCTTTCTCTTCTCTCTCCTCCCTCCCTTCCTTCCCTCCTCTCTCCCTCCTTCCCTCCCTCCTTTTTTCTTCTTTCATTCTTTCTTCCTCTCCCTCTCCTTCCTTCCCTCCCTCCCTCCCTCCCTCCCTCCCTCCCTCCCTCCTACCTTCCCTCTCCACTTTTCTTCTCCCTCCCTCCTTTCTCTTCTCTCTCCTCCCTCCCTTCCTTCCCTCCTCTCTCCCTCTTTCCTCCCTCCTTTTTTCTCCTTTTATTCTTCCTCTCCCTCTCCTTCCCTCCTTTTTTCTCCTTCCTTCCTCTCTACCTCCCTCTCTTCTCTCCTCTCTCCCTCCCTCCCTCTTTTTTCACCTTCCTTCCTTCCTCTCTCCCTCCTTCCTTCCCTCTCCTTTTTTCTCCTTCCTTCCTCCCTCCCTCTCTTCCTTCCCTCCTTTCTCCCTCCCTCCTTTTTTCTCCGTCCTTCCTTCCTTCCTCTCTCCCTCTCTTCCTTCCCTCCTTCCCTCCCTCCTTTTTCTCCTCTCCTCTCCCTCTTTTTCCTTGTCTCTTTTTCTTTCTTTCTCAATGAGAACAATTAATCAGTGGAACTGTTCCTCTCCAGAAGTCGTGAGAGCTCCATCACTGGAAGTTTTTAAGAAGGGACTGGGCAGCCCCCTGTCTGAACTGGTCTGAGCCTGAACAGGGGGTTGGACTAGAAGACCTCCAGGGTCCCTTCCAGCTGTGTTCTTCTCTTTTTCTTTCTTTCTTTCTTTCTCTTTTTCTCTTCCTTTCTCTTTGTCTCCCTCTCCGTCTCTTTGGCTTTGGGGAAATAACCGGGGACCAGGAGATCTGCCAGGCCTGAGGAGGGCCCACTCAGCAGTGATGCCCTCGGTGTTCACGTGTATCACTCTTCCCTTCCCTTCTCTTCTTCCTCCCTTCCTCCCTTTCCCTTTCCCCCCTCCCCCCTTCCTTCTAGAACAACGAGAAACAGATGCGCCAGCTGTCCGTCATTCCTCCCATGATGTTCGACGCCGAGCAGAGACGCGTGAAGTTCATCAACATGAACGGGCTGATGGAGGACCCCATGAAGGTCTACAAGGATCGGCAGTTCATGAACGTCTGGACCGACCACGAGAAGGAGATCTTCAAAGAAAAGTAATTTTTTTCCCCTCCTCTCCCTTTTTTCTGGAGGGAAGCCGCTGGGGTGCGACTCAAGCCTTGCACAGTCTTTGCGCTGTTCGGTACACCGTCCCCTGCAGTGGGGGCTTTCAAAAAAAAGTGACGACCGGTTCTGTGGGCGTGGCTTGGTGGGCGTGGCAGAAGAAGGAGACTGTAAAATCTCCATTCCGTCCCCACTCCAGGCAGAAGGATACTGTAAAATCTCCATTCCCTCCCCACTCCAGGGAAAGGATACTGCAAAATCCCCATTCCCTCCCCACTCAAGGTGAAGGATACTGTAAAATCTCCATTCCCTCCCCACTCAAGGTGAAGGATACTGTAAAATCTCCATTCCCTCCCCACTCCAGGGGGAAGGATATTATACAATCTCCATTCCGTCCCCACTCCAGGTGGAAGGATACTGTAAAATCTCCATTCCATCCACACTCCAGGCAGAAGGATACTATACAATCTCCATTCCCTCCCCACTCCAGGGGGAAGGATATTATACAATCTCCATTCCGTCCCCACTCCAGGTGGAAGGATACTGTAAAATCTCCATTCCATCCACACTCCAGGCAGAAGGATACTATACAATCTCCATTCCCACCCGACTCCAGGCGGAAGGATACTGTAAAATCTCCATTCCATCCACACTCCAGGCAGAAGGATACTATACAATCTCCATTCCCACCCCACTCCAGGTGGAAGGATACTGTAAAATCTCCATTCCATCCACACTCCAGGCAGAAGGATACTATACAATCTCCATTCCCACCCGACTCCAGGCGGAAGGATACTGTAAAATCTCCATTCCATCCACACTCCAGGCAGAAGGATACTATACAATCTCCATTCCCACCCGACTCCAGGCGGAAGGATACTGTAAAATCTCCATTCCGTCCCCACTCCAGGTGGAATTTTTACTACCGGTTCTCCCAACTACTCAAAATTTCCGCTACCGGTTCTCCAGAACTGGTCAGAACCTGCTGAAACCCACCTCTGCTCCCCTGCATAGGTGTATAACAATAGTCCTCGACTTACGGCTGCCTTCAGGATTCAGGGTTTCGCTATGTCATGACTGATTTTAAAACCGTTTTTTGCTGTTAACTGAATCACTATAGTTGTTAAGTGAATCCGTCTTCCCACTTTGCTTGTTGGAAGCTGTCTGGGATCTTTGCAAGTGCCAATCAATCAATCAATCAATCAGCATAGAGCTGGAAGGGATCCTGGAGGTCTTCTAGTCCAGTCAAGTGACTCTGGGATGCTGCAACTGTTGTAAATACAGGGAATCCTTGACTTAATGACCACAATGGAGCCCAGCCTTTCGGTTGTTAAGCGAGACATTTGTTAAGTGAGTTTTTCCTCCCATTTTCTTGTGGCCGTGCTTAAGTGAATCAACGCAGCGGTTAAGTTAGTAAACCCGGTCGTTGAGCGAATCCAGCTTCCCCATTGACTTCGCTTGTGAGAAGGTCGCAAAAAAAGGATCGCATGACCCCGGGACCCTGCAACCGTCATAAGTACGAGACATTTGCCGAGCACCTGAATTTTGATCACGGGGATGCCGCAAAGGTCGTAACTGTGGAAAAGGGACATAAGTCACATTTTTCGGTGCTGTTGTATGTTGGAACAGTCCCTAAATGATGTGTTGTAAGTCAAGGACTACCTATAGGTGCCTGAATTCTGATCACATGACTGTCGGCATGCTGTGACAGTGTAAAATCATTCCACACACACACACACACAACCTCCCACCCCCCGTGCTTTGTGGGAACTGTTCTGCCCCAGCTACGGACCCCAAAGAACGCAGCACACAGAAAGTCTGTACAAACCTTAGTTTACTAAATTAAATCAGTCTTTTTCAAATAACGGCTGTTAATTAACCTTCTTAACAGCCTACAAGAATCCAAAGAATCAATAATCATAATCTTACTATGGTTAGCAGAAAGCCCAGAAGCCATTTGCAGAGAACTAATATCTGGACGCGAAGGAGAATGAATGAAGTTGTTCCCTGCAAATTGCTTCAGTTGGCCTTCCTCCTTAAATAGGCTAGGGGAGTGGCCAATTAGCCCCAAGCCTTACTCTTAAGGAGACGTCCTCCTGAGGAGCCACTCCTGCCTTTTGGCAGCTCTGTGTGCCCGTGCATCGAGAAGAGGCTCCTCCTCTTCCTCCTCTTCACTTAAGGGAGCTTCTGGAGGTTGTGAAGGCCCTGGCTGAATCCCCGCCTCTGGCACCACCTCTTCTTCAGCCTCCTCATTGTCTGACTCAAGCGCCAGCTGCACCACACCAGCCTCCTCGCTGTCGGAATCAGCTACCAGCTGCACAGGCCGCTGACGGGCCACAACAGGAGCATCTTAGCATGGCTTGGTCAATAGCTGTGATGAGGATTGGAAGGAAAGTGGAGACGAGGCCTTCTCCAAGTGGAACCTCCGTGGTCCAAGATCGTTGTCTGAATGTCAAGTTGGCATTCAGAGAACGAGCGTCTGTTTTGATCACGGGGATGCCGCAAACTGTGGAAAAGGGTCATAAGTCCCTGAGCTGAGCTTAAAAGCTTGCAAGGCTACCGGGAAAGAACATTTTAAGTGTGGGGGTCCTGGGCGCCTGCTGAGATTGGTGGTTTCCTTGTAGACGTTTCATGGCCCAGCTAGGGAACGTCATCAGTGCTAGAAGGGAATGGGGTTTGCAGGGAAGAAGAGGAGGAGGCGGCCCGTCTGTCAGTCAGGGAGTTGGCTAAAGTTGGCTCTTTTCTTTGTTTTTATTACAGGTTTGTGCAGCATCCTAAGAACTTCGGCCTCATAGCTTCCTATTTAGAAAGAAAGGTAAGAGGGCTCTTTGGTATCCCGGGGGACAATAAGGCGAGAAGCTGCAGAGTTTTTCTTGGATTTTATTTTATTTTATTTTATTTTATTTTATTTTATTTTATTTTATTTTATTTTATTTTATTTTATTATTTTATTTTATTTTATTTTATTTTATTTTATTTTATTATTTTATTTTATTTTATTATTATTTTATTATTATTTTATTTTATTTTATTTTTTTATTTTATTTTATTTTTTTTATTTTATTTTATTTTATTTTATTTTATTTTATTATTTTATTTTATTTTATTTTATTTTATTTTATTTTATTTTTTTTATTCTTTTATTTTTATTTTTATTTTATTACTTTATTTTATTATTTTGATTTGATTTGATTTTATTCATTTTTTATTTTATTTTATTTTATTATTTTATTTTATTATTTTTTTTACTTTACATTTTATTTTATTATTTTATTATTTATTTTATTTTATTTTATTTTATTTTATTATTTTATTTATTTTATTTTATTTTATTTTATTATTTATTTTATTTTATTTTATTTTTTTATTTTATTTTATTTTATTTTATTTTATTTTATTTTATTTTATTTTATTTTATTTTATTTTATTTTATTTATTTTATTATTTTATTACTTTATTTTATTATTTTGATTTGATTTGATTTGATTTGATTTATTAGATTTATATACCGCCCTTCTCCCGAAGGACTCAGGGCGGTGTACAGCCATATGAAAAGACAATGTATCGTACAAAATTTAAAACCCATTTAAAACCAAATTAAACAAATCGAGGCTTTCTTGATTTAAAAGCCTGTAATTTTAAAACTACCCCATCCAAATTTATTTAGTCAGCCAGGCCCGCCTGTTCAAATAACAAGGTCTTGAGGGCCCGGTGGAAAGCACGGAGATCGGGAATCGTACGTATCTCAGGGGGTAGCTCGTTCCAGAGGGCGGGTGCCCCCACAGAGAAGGCTCTCCCCCTGGGGGTTGCTAGCCTGCATTGCTTTTATTATTATTTCCACTTTTATTATTTTATAAGTAACTCAAGGTGGCAAACATGCATAATATTCCTTTCCTTCTCTGTTTCCCACAACAACAACCCTGTGAAGTAGGCTGGTGTGTGTGTGAGTGAGAGAGAGGGAGAGAGAGTAACTGGCTGAAAGTCACCCAGTCAGCTTTCATGCCTAAGGCGGAACTAGAACTCACCGCCTCCTGGTGATTGGCTGAAAGTCACCCAGCCAGCTTTCATGCCTAAGGCGGAACTAGAACTCACTATCTCCTAATGATTGGCTGAAAGTCACCTAGCCAGCTTTCATGCCTAAGGCGGAACTAGAACTCACTATCTCCTAATGATTGGCTGAAAGTCACCCAGTCAGCTTTCATGCCTAAGGCGGAACTAGAACTCACCGCCTCCTGGTGATTGGCTGAAAGTCACCCAGCCAGCTTTCATGCCTAAGGCGGAACTAGAACTCACCGTGTCCTGATTTCTAAGCCAGCACTTTCCTCACCTGCAGGAGATGGTGAATTCTAGTCCCACCCTACCTGTGAAAGCCAGCTGGTTGACTTTGGGCCAATCACCAGGCGACGGTGAGTTCTAGTCCCATCTTAGACAGCTGGGTGACTTTGGGCCAGTCCCTCCCTCTCAGCCCAACCCACCTCACAGGGTTGTTGTGGTGGAAGGTATGTTGGATATGTTTACCACCTTGATTATTTGTAAAAAATGATAAAGGCAGGTTACATTCAATACAGTTCAATTCAATACAATATAATACAGTGCAATTCAGTACAGTACAATAATACACAATACGCTACAACACAACACTATACACAATACAAAACTCAATACAATACACAATACATAACAACACAGTACAATACAGTACACAACACGAAACTCAATACAAAATACAATCCAATAAAATCCAATAATACACAATAGGCAACAACACAACAGTGTACAAAATACAAAACTCCAATCCAATCCAATATGCAACAACACAATAACTGCACACAATACAATACACAATATAAAAGTCGATACAAAATACAATCCAATAATATACAATAGGCAACAACACAACACTACAAAATAGAAGACTCAATCCAATCCAATACACTATATGCAACAACACAATACAGTACACAATGCAAAACTCAATAAAATGCAGTACACAATACAATACACAACACAAAAGTCAATACAAAATACAATCCAATACAATAATACACAGTATACCGAAACACAACTCTGCAAAATACAAAACTCAATCCAATACAAAGAGCCTGGATAGCTCAGCAGACTAAAAGCATTGTGATTAACACCAGATGTCTGCAATTACTGTAAGTTTGAATCTCACCAGGCTCAAGGTTGACTCAGCCTCCCATCCTTTCTAAGGTAGGTCAATTGAGGACCCAGTTTGTGGGGGCAATAAGCTGACTTTGTATAAATATACAAAAGTATGAAGGCTATTGCTTAACGCATTGGAAGCCGCCCTGAGTCTCCGGAGAAAGGCAGCATATAAATCAAATTAAAAAAAAAATACAAAACACAATGCAATACAAAATATAATTCAACAAAATAGAATATAATAACCCCAAATACATCCAAAGGTTCCTGATGCTTTATTTGGGCCAGTGATTCCAGCTGCTCTTCAATGCCAGGAACATTTTTTCCCTAACATCCGATGGGAAACGGCTGTCCTGCGTCTCTGTTATTTGCACATCGTGGTTTGTTCGTTGCGCCAGATGTTAGACGAGAGTCTCGCCTGGCGTCTGCTTTAGGAAAAGTGCCTTAGTTTAAGAACATTCTCCCCATTGGCCTTTCTAGAACGTGCCGGATTGCGTCTTGTATTATTACTTGACCAAGAAAAACGAAAACTACAAAGCCCTCGTGCGACGGAACTACGGCAAGCGGAGAGGGAGAAACCAGGTGAGTTGCCTTCGGAGTTTCTAGTCCCTGGTGTTCTTCCAATGGAAAAGGCTCTTTTTTAAAAAATTGTGCTTCTTTTTGGAATGTATTCCCCTGTATTGGGCCAAGATGGTGATTAACTCCATCCAGATCGGCGAGGTTGTGTGTCTGTGTTACATTCTTGGGTTTGTTATACAGGTCGTCCTCGTCTTACGACCACAATTGAGTCCAAAATCTCTTTTGCTGAGCGAGACAATTGTTAAATGAGTTTTGCCCCATTTTACTGACTTTTCTTTGCCATAGTTGTTATGCGAATCATTGCAGCTGTTAAATTAGCGACACATTTTTGAATCTGGCTTTCCAACTTAACGTCTCTTGTCGGACGGTCGCAAAAGGGAGAAATCACATGAGCCTGGGACACTGCGACCGTCGCGAATACGAGTCAGTTGCCAAGCGTCTGCATTTTGATCTTGTGATCGTGGGGATACTTCAAAGTGTGAAAAAATGGTCCTAAGTCACCTTTTTCAAGGCTGTTATAACTCCGAACAGTCACTAAACGAACCGTTGTAAGTCGAGGACCACCTGTGTGTGAAGAAGACTTTTGTCGCAGTTGGCCAAACACGGTTGTGAAGTGACTTCCAGATAGTTGTGTATCAGCCGTACGAAAAAAATTGGGCACCCTCAGGACCAATATTCGTTCTCTATGATGTCCAGGTTTCCTAGCTAGTCACCAGGAGTGGATTTCAACTCCCCAGGAGTGTCAACTCCACTTGGTAGATCAGACCAGCAGATCCACGTTGTTGTGATTGGCTCTCATATAAGAGAATATTGTAAGAATTGTAGGGGTTCCTGACTGAGCAGGGGGTTGGACTAGAAGACCTCCGAGGTCCCTTCCAACTGTGTAAATTCTATCTGATTGTGGTTTACCTATCCTTCTCTTATATCCTAATGTAATGTTTCTTAGTCTTGGCAACCTGAGGACAGGTGGACTTCAACTCCCAGAATTCCCCAACCAGATACTTATAACAAAACCATGCTGTCTGGCAAATTCTGGGAGTTGAAGTCCACTTATCTGAAAGCACACTGGCTGGGGGATTCTGGGAGTGGAAATCCATCCCTCTTAAAGCATGGCTGGCTGGGGAATTCTGGGAGTGGAAGTCCACCCATTTTAAAGCCTGCTGGCTGGGGGATTCTGGGAGTGGAAGTCCACCCCTCTTAAAGCACACTGGCTGGGGGATTCTGGGAGTGGAAATCCACCCATTTTAAAGCCTGCTGGCTGGGGGATTCTGGGAGTGGAAGTCCACCCCTCTTAAAGCACACTGGCTGGGGGATTCTGGGAGTGGAAGTCCATCCCTCTTAAAGCAGGCTGGCTGGGGAATTCTGGGAGTGGAAGTCCACCCATTTTAAAGCCTGCTGGCTGGGGGATTCTGGGAGAGGAAGTCCTCCCCTCTTAAAGCATGGCTGGCTGGGGAATTCTGGGAGTGGAAGTCCACTCCTCTTAAAGCATGCTGGCTGGGGGATTCTGGGAGTGGAAGTCCACCCCTCTTAAAGCATGCTGGCTGGGGGATTCTGGGAGTGGAAGTCCACCCATTTTAAAGCCTGCTGGCTGGGGGATTCTGGGAGAGGAAGTCCTCCCCTCTTAAAGCATGGCTGGCTGGGGAATTCTGGGAGTGGAAGTCCACTCCTCTTAAAGCATGCTGGCTGGGGAATTCTGGGAGTTGAAGTCCACCCCTCTTAAAGCATGGCTGGCTGGGGAATTCTGGGAGTGGAAGTCCACCCCTCTTAAAGCATGGCTGGCTGGGGAATTCTGGGAGTGGAAGCCCATCCCTCTTAAAGCATGGCTGGCTGGGGGATTCTGGGAGAGGAAGTCCTCCCCTCTTAAAGCAGGCTGGCTGGGGAATTCTGGGAGTGGAAGCCCACCCCTCTTAAAGCATGGCTGGCTGGGGAATTCTGGGAGTGGAAGCCCATCCCTCTTAAAGCATGGCTGGCTGGGGAATTCTGGGAGTGGAAGTCCTCCCCTCTTAAAGCAGGCTGGCTGGGGAATTCTGGGAGTGGAAGCCCACCCCTCTTAAAGCATGCTGGCTGGGGAATTCTGGGAGTGGAAGTCCACCCCTCTTAAAGCATGGCTGGCTGGGGGATTCTGGGAGTGGAAGTCCACCCCTCTTAAAGCATGGCTGGCTGGGGAATTCTGGGAGTGGAAGTCCTTCCCTCTTAAAATGTGGCTGGCTGGGGGATTCTGGGAGAGGAAGTCCATCCCTCTTAAAGCCTGCTGGCTGGGGGATTCTGGGAGAGAAAGTCCTCCCTTCTTAAAGCAGGCTGGCTGGGGAATTCTGGGAGTGGAAGTCCTCCCCTCTTAAAGCATGGCTGGCTGGGGGATTCTGGGAGTGGAAGTCCACCTCTCTTAAAGCAGGCTGGCTGGGGAATTCTGGGAGTGGAAGTCCATCCCTCTTAAAGCATGGCTGGCTGGGGGATTCTGGGAGTGGAAGTCCACCCCTCTTAAAGCATGGCTGGCTGGGAGATTCTGGGAGTGGAAGTCCAGCCCTCTTAAAGCAGGCTGGCTGGGGGATTCTGGGAGTGGAAGTCCATCCCTCTTAAAGCATGGCTGGCTGGGGGATTCTGGGAGTGGAAGTCCACCCCTCTTAAAGCATGGCTGGCTGGGAGATTCTGGGAGTGGAAGTCCACCTCTCTTAAAGCAGGCTGGCTGGGGAATTCTGGGAGTGGAAGTCCATCCCTCTTAAAGCATGGCTGGCTGGGAGATTCTGGGAGTGGAAGTCCAGCCCTCTTAAAGCAGGCTGGCTGGGGGATTCTGGGAGTGGAAGTCCAGCCCTCTTAAGCTATGCTGGCTGGAGAGTTCTGGGATTGAAGCCCACTCCTCTTAAAATCATACTGACTGGGGAATTCTGGGAGTTTAAACCCACCTATTTTATAACATTCCGGCTGGGGAATTCTGGGTGTAGAAATCCAGTTCAAGCTGCCAAGGTTGAAAAATACAAAATCAGCAAGACGTCTTAGGGCTGGAAGAGACCTTGGGGGTCCTCTACCCCAACCCCCTGCCCAAGGCTGGAGTCTTCACCCCTTCTATCTTGGTAGTACCCCTTATAAATTTCCTTCAAAGTCGTTTCCTCTATACCTGGTGAGCAGGTAACCACGTTCGGAGTTTGCAATTCAGCAAACTTCCTCACTCTCAAAATTTTATTCTCCAACTACAAGCACCAGATTTTGATGAGTTCCCCTAGAGCTTTTACCTGGTTAATTATTAACCACCAACCTTAATTACCGAGGGTCACATTTTAACTCGAGAGGCATCAGTTAGGTATTATTTCTGCCGGATTCACCTGTTGCATTTTTTTTTGGTGTGTTGCTAGATTTTCAGTTGGTTAAGCGCAGCATTCCTTGGGGTTTTTTTTTCAATACAGTGTGTGTCATTGGTCATTGTTATTACTGCAGTTATTGTGTTCAGATTGTTTCTAGCTTTGTGTAAGAGGCTGCGGGGCCGAAGGAAGCATAGGGCACGAAAGTTTTTAATTATGCGGTTTGTTGCTTCGATCTGGCAATGCTTTCAGTCTGGAAAAAACTGCGCTGGAGGTGAAGTCACTATAAGATCTCGACAGACTTGAACAGTGGGCCCTATTTTTTTTTCCTTCCTTCTTTCCTTCCTTCCTTCTCCTTGTTTCCCTTCCTTCTCATTTCCTTCTCATCTTCCTTCCTTCCTTCCTTCCTTCCTTCCTTCCTTCCTTCCTTCCTTCCTTCCTTCCTTGCTTTATTAGTGAGATTTGAACTTGCAATAATTGCAGACAGCTGAATGTTCTTTCTTTCTTTCTTTCTTTCTTTCTTTCTTTCTTTCTTTCTTTCTTTCTTTCTTTCTTTCTTTCTTTCTTTCTTTCTTTCTTTCTTTCTTTCTTTCTTTCTTTCTTTTAATTTGATTTATATGCCGCCCTTCTCTGGAGACTCAGGGCGGCTTACGTTAAGCAATAGCCTTCATATTTTTGTATATTGATACAAAGTCAGCTTATGGCCCCCACAAACTGGGTCCTCAATTGACCCACCTTAGAAAGGATGGAAGGCTGAGTCACCCTTGAGCCTGGTGAGATTCGAACTTGCAGTAATTGCAGACAGCTGGTGTTAATAACTGTTAATAACAGTGCTTTAGTCTGCTGTGCCACCAGGGCTCCTCCTACCCAACAACATGAAATTCAGTGTGGAGAAAAGCCAAGTTTTACACCAGAAAAAGCAAAGGTTACAAGTACAGATTAGGTAAAACCTGGCTCAAAAAAAAAAAAAAAAAAAACGGGACCTGCAAGATGGACTTTGGAGTCCTAGTGGATGACCACTTATCCATGAGCCAGAAGTATGCGGCGGTGGCAGCCAAAAATAAAAATAAAAATGAATACAGTTCTTGGTTGTGCAAAGTGAGGCATAGAATCAAATTCAGGTGAGGTATTAGTACCGCTTTGTAAAGCCTTAGTAAGGCCACACCTGGAATACGGCGACCAGTTTTGGTCCCCATGTTGCCAAAAAAAAAAGATATTGGAAAAAGTGCAGAGAAGAGCAACTAAGACAATTAAAGGACTGGAGACTAAAACATATGAAGAACAGTTGCAGTATTTGGGTCTGGCCAGTCTAGAGAAAAGAAGGATTAGGGAGTGATCCGTATGGTCTCATCATCTCTTGGTTGGATTACTGCAATGCCCTGTACATGGGGCTGCCCTTGGGGTGTACCCGGAGGCTCCAGCTGGTCCAGAATGCGGCCGCGCGAGTAGTTACGGGTGCATCCCGCTACTCTCATATAACACCACTATTGCGCGAGCTGCACTGGTTACCGGTGGTCCTCCGGATCCGTTTCAAGGTGCTGGTACTCACCTGTAAAGCCCTTCATGGCATGGGCCCGGGGTATTTGCAGGATCACCTCCTACCAGCCTCCCTCCGCCCAGTGCGCTCACATAGGGCTGCCCTCCTCCGGGTCCCCTTGGCCAGACAGTGCCGGCTGGCGGTCCCCAGGATGAGGGCGTTCTCTGTGGCCACACCGACCCTTTGGAATGGGTTGCCCACCGGACTCCGGACGGCCCCCGACCTCCGTACCTTCTGCGCCGACCTAAAGACATGGCTCTTTCAGCAACTTCCCTGATCTGTCATGGATTTTAACAGGGGATTTTTAATTTTTTTAATTTTTTAAAATTTGATTTATATGCCGCCCTTCTCCGGAGACTCAGAGCAGCTTACAATGCGTTAAGCAACAGCCTTCATACTTTTGTATATTTATATTTATACAAAGTCAGCTTATTGCCCCCAACAAACTGGGCCCTCAATTTGGGGATTTTAACTTGGTTTTTAATATTATTTAATTTTATCTATTGTTGGGTTGTTTTATTGTTGTGAGCCGCCCTGAGTCCTACAGGAGAAGGGTGGCATATAAATATAAATGAATGAATGAATGAATGAATGAATGAATGAATGAATGAATGAATGAATGAATGAATGAATGCAGTCTTCCAGTATTTGAGTGGCGGTCTCAAAGAAGAGGGAGTCAACCTAGAGAAGAAGGAGCAGATGAAAACTAATCAAATAGAGAAGCAACTTGGAATTAAGGAGGAATTTCCTGACAGTGAAAACAATTAACCAGTGGAACGACTGGCCACCAGAAGTTGTGGGTGCTTCAACCCTGGAGGTTTTCAAAAATAGACTGGACACCCATTGTCTGAAATGGTATAGGTTTTCCTGCTTAAGCAGAGGGATGGACTACAAGACCTCCAAGGTCCCTTCCAGCTCTATTCTGATTGACTGACGTAAGACCAGAATTGGATTGGAATTTCCAGTGTTAAGTCATTGCAGTCGTAAGTCCTGATTTTTACATCCGATTGGCCCTTAAGCAAGTCAGCCTTGTCGAGGGCATTCCTGTTTTTTCAGCTCAGGCTGCCATCATAAGCGTGAAACGATTCTTCCCAATGGGTGTTTTTTTTTAAAAAAAAACAAATATATAAACTGGTTAAAAAAGGGTTTCGAATTGGGAGCACGGAATGTCAGAACATTGAAACCAGTTGTAAAGGGAAGCTGGTTGCCAAACGGCTGGATTGCATTCAGGGACCATGATGGGGGGTATTGCGTTGGTCATAAGTGCGAGGACTGGTCATAAGTGCGAGCATCAGATTTTTGAGTACCATTGTAACTTGAAAGCAGAGGTCTTCAAACTAAATAAGACCACCCCCTGATAATAAGCCCAATCGGGCTTTTGAGCGCATGGCAATAAGGCCAAGCGCTTATTTCCGGGTTCAAAAAAATATAAGACAGGGTCTTATTTTCGGGGAAACACGGTAGTACTAGTAGTAGTAGTAGTCTCGTGCTGCCCTAAAGAAGTAGCAGTAGTAGTGGCAGTAGTAGTAGTGATGATGATGATGATGATGATGATGATGAGAATGCTGGATGCTGGCAGCCACCCGTATCAACCATCAGTGCCAGTCAATAATATTTGTGATACATTTTTAAATGTCCAGTTGACTGAGTTTCATGTTTAATGAATAAAAGTAAATAATAGTAAAATAAAATAGATTGATTATAAAATACATCAAGAAATTGCTGCTTCCTGCAATAACACCAGCGGAACTGCAAAAAGCTGCGCTACTTGGAACATTGTACACCTTAAGGAAGGTACTTGGTGGATACCTAGGATGCTGGCAGCAACCTGTATCAACCATTAGCACCAGTCAATGGTATTTGTGATGCATTTTTGAATATTCAGTTGACTTGAGTTTCATTTTTAATGAATAAAGTAAATAATAATAATAATCATCATCATCATCATCATCAGCCTCAAAGGCTGTGAATCTCACTAAAGATTAACCAATAATAATCATCATCATCATCATCTTAAGAAGGTACTTGGTCGATACCTAGGATGCTGGCAGCAACTCGTATCAACCATTAGCACCAGTCAATGGTATTTATGATGCATTTTTGAATATTCAGTTGACTTGAGTTTCATTTTTAATGAATAAAGTAAATAATAATAATAATAATAATAATAATCAGCCTCAAAGGCTGTGAATCTCACTAAAGATTAACCAATCATCATCATCATCATCATCATCATCATCTTAAGAAGGTACTTGGTTGATACCTAGGATGCTGGCAACAACCTGTATCAACCATTAGCACCAGTCAGTGGTATTTGTGATGCATTTTTAAATGTCCAGTTGAACTTGAGTTTCATTTTTAATGAATAAAGTAAATAATAATAATAATAATAATAATAATAAGCCTCAAAAGCTGTGAATCTCACTAAAGATTAACCAATAATAATAATAATAATAGTAATAGTAATAATAATAATAATCTTAAGAAGGTACTTGGTTGATACCTAGGATGCCGGCAACAAGCCTTATCAACCATTAGCACTAGTCAATGGTATTTGTGATGCATTTTTAAATGTCCAGTTGACTTGAGTTTCATTTTTAATGAATAAAGATTAATAATAATAATAATAATAATAATAATAATAATAATACACCTCAAAGGCTGTGAATCTCACTAAAGATATAATAATAATAATAATAATAATAATAATAATAATAATAATAATAATAATAATAATAATAATAATAATAATAGATAATTTGATAATATTTGATAATATCCAATAATAATATTGGAGCAATACCCAAAGGGTTACCCCGCGATTTAGAAATTCAAAATTTACCGGACTTGAACATTTTGACTCTACAAAAAACCACCTGACTCGGAACAGCTTACATCCTCCGACGATACCTTAACAGTTTATTATTTATTTATTTATTCAAATTTGTATACCGCCCTACTCCCAGACGGGACTCAGGACGGTGGGTCTTGGTTCCTAAGTCCTTGGTTAGGACTCGAGCTGCTGAGCTATTAACCAGCCTCAAAGACTGTGAATCTCACTACAGATTAACAAATAATAATAATAATAATTTTAAGAAGGGACTTGGTTGATACCTAGGACGCTGGCAGCAACTCGTATCAACCAATATCAGTCAATGGTATTTGTGACATGTTTTTAAATGTCCAGTTGACTGAGTTTCATGTTTAATGAATAAAAGAGATAATAATGATGATGATGATGATGATGATGGATGCTGGCAGCAACCCATATCAAGCATCAGTGCCAGTCATTCATATCCGTGACACCTTTTTAAACGTTCAGTTGACATTTAAAAGTTGAGTTTCATGCTTCCTGAATAAAAGTTGATAATAAGAATAATAGTAGTAATAATAATACATTAAACAATTCAAAAGAATCCCTCCCGGTTTGCAGATTGCAAGGGGGAGGAGATGAGAACTCGGTGTTGGTCGTGGGGGTGGGGGTGGGGGGGAGCCTCCCTTCGGTCAGCCCCCGTGAATCAGAGCCCCGCGGCAGGTGGCCTGGCTGGCCCAGCTGACCGCATAGAAAAAGAACACGCCGGCGGCTCTGACAGCCAATCCTACCCTCGCTCGGCGCGGCATCACCTCGGGTAACCCCCGGTCGGGATTAGCGCTGCTCTCATGCGCCAGGGACCGTCTCCCTTCACTGGGGAGATTAAAGTGGCCGGGAAGACACCCTCCTTCTTATTATCTTCTTCTTTTTTTTTCTTTGTTTCCACTTTAACCCCCCTTCCTTTTTCCCTCTCTCCTTCCCTCCCACCCTCCCTCCCTCCCTCCCTCCTCCCCTCCGGAATCACCACCTGGCCGGGTCAGGTAGTCATTCTTTTTTTTTTCTCTCCCCCCTGCCAGGCTTGGCGGGGAGGGAGGGGGAGAGCCCTTGTCGGCAAACTTAGCTTTCTTTTTGTGGTTGTTTGCTGTTCCCCTCCTCCCTTCTGGGGGAGGGGCCCACGGATAGCTTTTTTTTTTTCCCCTCTCCCTCCCGGCCACCGATGAGCGTTCAGGTACGTCGATCCGAGAGGCTTCAGGCGATGGAAGGTTTGTGCTTTTGGTAGTTTGCTTTTTCTTTTTCTGTCTGTTTCTGTCTGTCAATCATTTATCTATCTATCTATCTATCTATCTATCTATCTATCTATCTATCTATCTATCTATCTATCTATCTATCTATCTATCTATCTATCTACCTACCTACCTACCTATCTATCAATCTATCTATCTATCTATCAATCATATTTGTATCTATAGCTATATTTGTCCATCTATCTATCTATCTATCTATCTATCTATCTATCTATCTATCTATCATCTATCCATCCATCCATCCATCCATCCATCCATCCATCCATCCATCCATCTATCTATCTATCTATCTATCTATCTATCTATCTATCTATCTATCTATCTATCTATCAATCTATCTATCAATCATATTTGTATCTATAGCTATATTTGTCCATCTATCTATCAATCTATCTATCTATCTATCAATCATATTTGTATCTATAGCTATATTTGTCCATCTATCTATCTATCTATCTATCTATCTATCTATCTATCATCTATCCATCCATCCATCCATCCATCCATCCATCCATCCATCCATCCATCCATCTATCTATCTATCTATCTATCTATCTATCTATCTACCTACCTATCTATCAATCTATCTATCAATCATATTTGTATCTATAGCTATATTTGTCCATCTATCTATCTATCTATCTATCTATCTATCTATCTATCTACCTACCTACCTACCTACCTACCTACCTACCTACCCATCCATCCATCCATCCATCCATCCATCCATCCATCCATCCATCCATCTATCTATCTTATCTATCAATCTATCAATCATATTTGTATCTATAGCTATATTTGTCCATCTATCAATCTACCTACCTACCTACCTACCTACCTACCTACCTACCTACCTATCTTATCTATCAATCTATCTATCAATCATATTTGTATCTATAGCTATATTTGTCCATCTGTCTGTCTGTCTGTCTATCACTATGTCTGTCCGTCCGTCCGTCCGTCCATCATCCATCCATCCATCCATCTATCTATCTATCCATCCATCATCTATCCATATCTATTCATCCATCTATCTATATCTTTCTATCAATATTTGTATCTATAGCTATATCTGTCCGTCTGTCTGTCTGTCTGTCTGTCTGTCTGTCTGTCTGTCTGTCTGTCTATCTATCTATCTATCTATCTATCTATCTATCTATCTATCTATCTATCTATCAAAATTGTATCTTTAGCTATATCTGTCTCTCCGTCCGTCCGTCCGTTTATCCTATCTATCTATCTATCTATCTATCTATCTATCTATCTATCTATCTATCTATCTATCTAACCTGTATCTATCTTATCTCTGTCTTATCTATCATCTATCTAATCAGTCCAATTATCCCTTCCTTCCTTCCTTTCTTTCTTTCTTTCTTTCTTTCTTTCTTTCTTTCTTTCTTTCTTTCTTTCTTTCTTTCTTTCTTTCTTTCTTTCTTTCTTTCTTTATCATCCATCTACCTACCTACCTACCTGCCTGCCTGCCTACTTACCTTCCTATCTTATCTATCTATCCATCCATCCATCCATCCATCCATCCATCCATCCATCCATCATATCTATATCTCTCTACATCTACCTCTGTCTCTGTCTCTGTCTGTCTGTCCGTCTGTCCATCTATCCATCTATCTCTATACATTCGTCCATCCATCCCTATAGCTATCTATCTCCATCCATCCATCCATTCATCCATTTATCCTATCTATAATCTATATCTATATCTAATCTATATACCTGTTTTCTTTCCTTTTTGTAGGCTTTGTGTGTATTTCTCTTTAGCCAAGTTCTTCCTATGTAAACCAAGATTTTTATGAAGCCCTAGATCAGTGAAATCACAATCCACTAGTTTCTTGGCTTTTGGGGATGAGGGTGTAGCTAACTGATGAGAGTTTATAAGCCCTCATCAGTTAGCCACACCCTCATCCCATGTATCCTCCCTGTAAAGGTACAGTATTTGTTTTCTTTCCTTTTCGTAGGCTTTATGTGTATTTCTCTTTAGCCAGGTTCTTCCTACGTAAACCAAGATTTTTATGCAGCCCTAGTTCAGTGAAATCACAATAGTTTCACATGTCCCAATGGGCAGCAGAAGGTCTGCTGGCTGCCAAAAGGGAAAAAAAGCCTAGAGACTAGTGGATTGTGATTTCCCTGAACTAGGGCTGCATAAAACTCTTGGTTTACGTAGGAAGAACCTGGCTAAAGAGAAATACATATCTATATCTAATCTATCTGTCCGTTCATCCATCCATCCATCCGTCTGCCTATCTCTGTCTTTTGGGCAGTTAGTTGGGTTTGCTCCGTTTGCTGAATAATGAATTTAGAGTTTCTTTTTAAAACTGGGGTGGGGGCGGGAGGCGAGAGATTCCAACTTCAGAACCCTTTCATTGGTTGAGCTTTAACTATGTTTGGTGAAACTCCCTCACCCCACCCCGACCCTCTTTTTCACTTTGCAAATTTGCAATGTAAACTCATTGCAGGCCAAATCTCCTGCCGGTGGTTGGCCAGTGGATTGTGGGGAGGGGGCAGGAATTATCCCCCGCATTATTTCAAATTTCGGCCTCTTTTTTTTTTATATAGAAAGACTTGGGACCACTGGCTGATGTGAGCTGTTTCTGTGTATGGTTCTTGCATGCTTCTGTAGGGCAGTGGGGAAATCCAATTTTTGTTAACTACCAGCTCTGTGGGCGTGGCTTGGCGGGTGTGGTGGGCGTGGCTTGGTGGGCGTGGCTTGGGCATGGCAGGGGAAGGATACAACACCCCCCCTCCCCCTCCCCCCGGTACACTTCAACCGTCATAAATGTGAATCGGTGGCCAAGAGTCTGAATTTTTTTTTTTAATTGAAAAAGTTTTACAATACATTTTAACCCCACATTTTCCCCCCTCCCCCCCTTTCCTCCCCCCTCCCCCCCGACTTCCATTACATGCAAGCATAAGTATATATCAGTCATTATTAAACATTAGATATAGGTGAGATCCACAATATATATCATAGGTTTTAGCAAAAATAAGATAAATCCAAAATTCTGTACTAATAAGAAAGAAAATTTAAACAAATGAAATTTATAAATGCCCCTTTAAACCTAACTCAAACATAAAATTTATCCCTTCTTTTTGTTCAAGACAGCAGTATAACCAAAATATATCAAGTTGATAATTATCTAGACAATAATATAATATATATATTTAACATAATATTCTGAATTTGAGTCTGAATTTTTAATCAGGTGACCGCAGGGATGCTGCAACGGTCATAAGTGTGAAAAACGGTCCTAAATCACTGTTTCCAATGCCGTTATAGCTTCGAACGCTCTTGTTATTGGAAGTTCAAGATTACCTGTATTTATTTGGGGAGTTCTTGGTGCTTCTCTGAGGCTGGGTGGTTTTCTTTTAGAAGTTTCCTGACCCAACTAGCTAACAGTGTCGACTGGCGGCCCCAATGGGGAGAGTCTTCTCTGTGGGGGCACCTGCCATCTGGAATGTGCCCCCCTCCGGAGATAAGGAGGATCCCAGATTTACGCACTTTCCGCCGCGACCTCAAAACATTTTAATTCCAGCAGGCTGGTCTGCCTTGACTCTCCCTTTTAAATTGGCTTTTAAAGTTTTATACAAATTGGGTGTTTTAAATTCGTCTCGGGCCTAAATTACTTAATGTATTTTTAAATGTTTTTTTTTAACTTCTTCTTTTTTTTAAAATTAAATCTTTATTAAATATTTACGTTAAGATTAACACAAAATAAACATTGAAAAACAATATAAATGATAAAATGTGGAAAGACATAAACACAAGACTAAAACGAAACGACAAACATGACTAACCGGGAGTTAAGCTCACTCTCCAATTAATAATAACTAGTGTCATCCAAACCAAACATTTCAATAGAGTCAATTTCTACTAACAATCTACAAAACAGTTAGCCTGTTTTTGTCGAAATTTTAAGAAATCATGTAGCCTAATAAATATCTAAATAATCTAAATAGACGATCTTGTCACCCCTTTCCTAGGTTTAACCTTCTTTTGAGCCAGACAAAGCATTTGTCCCAACTTCTATTATATATTGAGTCTTTCTTGTCTTTTAAAATATACGTTAATCTATCCATCTCAGCACATCGGAGAATCTTGTTTATTATCAGATGATCGGGAGGCGTATCTGCATCTTTCCACAGTTGGGCAAATGCCATTCTCGCCGCTGTTGAGACATGGACAAATATATACCAATCTTTGTTATCAATGTAGTCTGGTCTTATTCCAAGCAAGTAGAGGTCTGTTTTTTTTTAAATTTCTGTATGATGTATTTTACCTTGAGGCTGTTCACTGCCCTGAGTCTTTCGGGAGTAGGGCGGTATATAAATTTCATTAATTAATTAATTAAATAAATAAATAAATAACATCATCAGTGCTAGAAGGATTGTAGAGAGGAGGAGGAGGAGGAGGATGACAAGGAGGAGAACAGTGGGTTCCTTGGTGATCTCTAAGCTTGGTAGTTTCCTTTTAGACATTTCATCACCCAGCTAGGTAATGTTATCATAGCTAGAAGGGTTTGCAGAGGGGAGAAGGAGGACGGTGGGGGTCCCCATTGCTCTCTAAGCTGAGTTGTTCTGTTGTAGACATTTCACTACCCAACTAGGTAATATCGTTAGAACTAGAAGGGAAGGGGGGGTTTGAGGATTGCAGGAGGGGGAGGAGGAAGAGGAAGAGGAGGAGGAGAACTGGGGGGTCTTTGAACTTGGTGATTTTCCTGAAGACAGCTCGCAACTTGGGCGTCCTCCTGGATACGCGGCTGTCTTTAGATGATCATATGACGGCTGTGGCCAGGGGGGCTTTCTATCAGATTCGCCTGATTTCCCAGTTGCGTCCCTTTCTGGATTGGGACGCCTTACGCACGGTCACTCACGCTCTCGTCACATCCTGTCTGGACTACTGTAACGCTCTCTACATGGGGCTCCCCTTGAGGAGCACCCGGAGGCTCCAACTGGTCCAGAATGCGGCCGCGCGGGTGGTGATGGGAGCGACTCATCACTCCCGGGTAACTCCCCTCTTGCGCGAGCTGCACTGGCTTCCGGTGGTCTTCCGGGTGCGTTTCAAGATGCTAGTCGCCATCTTCAGAGCGCTCCATGGCTTAGGACCGGGATACTTACAGGATTGCCTTCTGCCACTGAATGCCTCCCACCGTCCGATACGCTCTCACAGAGAGGGCCTCTTCAATGTGCCGTCGGCCAGACAATGTCGGCGGGCGGCCCCCTTCTCTGTGGGGGCTCCTGCCCTCTGGAATGAGCTGCCCCCGGATATAAGAAGGATTCCCGATCTCCGCGCTTTCCGTCAGGCTCTAAAGACTCTGTTCTTTCACCAAGCCGGCCTGACCGAATAGATAAATTTTAAATGGGTTTTAAAGGGGTTTTAGAGTAAGGGGTTTTAAACTACGGCCAAATAGTTTTAACTTATTTTAGTAGTTTTAATTTTTGTGTTGGACTGTTTTAATATGGCTGTGAACCGCCCTGAGTCCTTCGGAAGAAGGGCGGTATAGAAATGTAATCAACTCAACTCAACTCACGACCAAACTAGGTAACATCATCAGTGCTAGAAGGGAAGAGAAGAGAGGTAGGACGGTGGGACCCTTGGTGATCCCGGAGTTCGGTAATTTCTTTGAAGGCGTTTCACGACCCAGCTAGCTAACATTATCAGTGCAGTAACGAATGTAGGTAAAAAAACATTTGCAAGAAATCCACCAGGCTCAGATATCACCAAGGCCGAGCTCTAAACGCCCTCTCTAGTAGAGCGTTTCATCCATTTATTTTATTAAATTTTAATTTATTTAATGCATTTATTCATTAAATCTAGACACTGCCCCGTCCCATCCAGAAGTGAATGATTCACACTTCCTTTGGCTGCGTAAAATAAAAATTCATGGTTTTTTTTTTTAAACTTTTAAAATTTATATATTTTTTTTTATTTGCACAATGGTCCTCGACTTACAACTGTTCATTTAGTGACCGTCCGAAGTTGCAGCAGCACTGAAAAATGTGAGTCGTGACCGTTTTTCACAGTTAATGACCGTTGCAGCATCCCTGTGACCGCATACATGATACAATAGTCCGACCCTTGGCAACTGTTTCATACTTGTGACGGTCGCAGTGTCCCCGGGGGGCGGGGGTCTCACAGGATCATCCCCTTTGGCGACCAAGTCGATGAGGAAGCCGGATTGACTTAATGACTGTGTGACTAACTTCATGGCAGCGGTTCACTTAACGACGGTGGGAAGAAAGGTCATAAAACAGGGCAAAACTCACTTTTACAAATGCCTCGCTTAGCAGCCTAAATTCTGTGCTCCGTTGTGGTCGTAAGTCAAGGATCGCCTGTATACCCCTTTTATTATTGTTACAAATAACTCAAGATGCGAGACGTGCCTAATCCTCCCTCCCTCCTCTTCCTCCTCCTCCTCCTATTTTTCTCCTCCACAACAACCCTGTGAGGTGGGGCTGGGCTGAGAAAGAAGGACTGGCTCAAAGTCAGCTAGCCAGCCAGCTGGCTTTCCTGCCTATGGCAGGATTAGAACTCAGAGTTTCCCCACTTTCTAGCCTGGGGGGCCTGTGCTTACTCACAAGGAGGCTTAGAGATGCCTGTCGAGAGGCCGAACTCTCCGTGAATTTTCTAGCCTTCTAGATGAATTGTGTCTGAGCAAGGATGTCTCAAAATGGCAAGTTTAAGGCCTGTGGACTTCAACTCCCAGAATTCCCCAGCCAGCCATGCTTGAAGATGAATGGGGAATTCTGGGAGTTGAAGTTCACAGGTCTTAAACTTGCCATGGTTGAACAGTACTTCTCCTTTCAGAACCCTCCGTCCTCTGGTTCTTCCTCTCGCCCACCCCTCTCTCTCTCTCTCTCCCTCTCTCCCTCCCTCCCTCGGTCTTTCTTTCTTTCTTTCTTTCTTTCTTTCTTTCTTTCTTTCTTTCTTTCTTTCTTTCTTTCTTTCTTTCTTTCTTTCTTTCTTTCTTTCGTCTCTGACTTTCTTTCCTTTCTTCCTTCCTTCCTTCCTTTTTTCTTTCTTTCTCCCTCTCCCTTTTTCTTTCTCTTTCTCTTCCCCTCTTTCTCTCACATTCTCTCCCTCCGTCTCTCTTTCTCCCTCTTCCTTTTTCTTTCTCTTTCTCTCTCTTCTCTCCCTCTTTTTCTTTCTCTCTTCCCCTCTCTTCCTCTCACTCACTCTCTCCCCCTCTTTCTCTTTCTTCCTTCCTTCTTTCCTTCCTTCCTTTTTCCTTTCTTTCTCCCTCTCCATTTTTCTTTCTTTCTCTTCCCCTCTCTTCCTCTCACTCACTCTCTCCTTCCTTCTCTTTCTTCCTTCCTTCTTTCCTTCCTTCCTTTTTCCTTTCTTTCTCCCTCTCCATTTTTCTTTCTTTCTCTTCCCCTCTCTTCCTCTCACTCACTCTCTCCTTCCTTCTCTTTCTTTCTCCCTCTCCCTTTTTCTTTCTTTCTCTCTCTTCTCTCCCTCTTTTTCTTTCTCTCTTCCCCTCTCTTCCTCTCACTCACTCTCTCCCCCTCTTTCTCTTCCTTCCTTCCTTCCTTTCTTTTTTCTTTCTTTCTCCCTCTCCCTTTTTCTTTCTCTTTCTCTTCCCTTTTCTTCCTCTCACACTCTCTCCTTCCCTCTCTCTTTCTTTCTCCCTCTCCCTCTCCCTTTTTCTTTCTCTCTCTTCTCTCTCTCGTTTTCTTTCTCTCTCTCTTCCCCTCTCTTCCTCTCACTCACTCTCTCCCCCTTTCTCTTTCTCTTTCTCTTTCTTTTCTTTTCTTTTCTTTTCTTTTCTTTTCTTTTCTTTTCTTTTCTTTTCTTTTCTTTCCCTCCTGTATCTTTCTCTCCCTCTCTTTCTCTCTCCCTCTCTTTCTCCCTGCTTCCCACTCTCACTGGCACAAGCGCACACTCAAAACAAACACACACAGATACACAAACCCAGTTCTGTAGCCCATTTTGGCGCAACATGGGGTTATCGGCCTTGGCAAGGCCTCGGGTTCTTCTAAATAGATCGAGGAGGCAGAAACCCGATCTGCTCTCCCACCTATTCATCTCCATCAGAGGCCTTCAGACTTGGCAGCTTGAAGGCTTGCGGACTTCAACTCCCAGAATTCTCCTGCCAGCAGAGCTTGGCTGGGCTTGCCAAGTTTGAAGTCCTCCGATCTAAATATTCCAGGGGTATTTTAAACTTCCAACAGCTGACATCGAGTGTGACAGAGGCTGTCATGCGGGAATGTGTGTGTGTGTTTTTCAGGGGAAATGTTGGACTTGGCTCAGGATAGAAATACTTAATTTAAAAAAAAGTAAACATTGGCTTTGATGACCAACAAATGGATGTTATTTTTCCCTCTTAGTTTTCTTTCAAACACTGGGTTGTACGTTTATTTTTCTTTCCTTTTCCTTCCTTCCTTCACATATTCCCCCTTTCCTAGGAATTTTCTTTCATCCATCCAGCTATTCATCCTCTCTCTTTCTCTCTTTCTTTTTCCTTCCTTCCTTCTTTCTTTTTCCCTCCATCCCTCCCCCTTCCTTCTTTCCTTTCTTTCTTTCCTTCCTTCCTTCCCTTCTTCCTTTTCCTTCCTTCCTTTTCTTTTTCCCTTGCTCCCTCGCTCCCTTCATCCCTCCCCCTTCCTTCTTTCCTTCCTTTCCTTCCTTCAATTCCTTCCCTCCCTTCTCTCTTTTTCCTTCCTTCCTTCCTTCCTCCCTCCCTCCCTCCCTCCCTCCCTCCCTCCCTCCCTCCCTCCCTTTCTTCTTTCTTTCTTCCCTCCCTTCCATTTTCCCCTTCATTTCCCTTTTTTTTCTTTCTTTCTTTCTTTCTTTTTTTAAATTAGATTTATATGCCGCCCTTCTCTGGAGACTCAGGGCGGCTTACAATGCATTAAGCAATAGCCTTCATCCTTTTGTATATTTTATACAAAGTCAGCTTATTGCCCCCACGAACTGGGTCCTCAATTTACCCACCTTAGAAAGGATGGAAGGCTGAGTCAACCTTGAGCCTCGAACTCGCATAATTGCGGACAGCTGGGTATTAACAGGCTATCTAGCCCGTCCAGCTATCTGAGTTGTTAAGTCAGTAATGTGGTTGTTAAGTGAATCTGGTTTTCCCCCTTGACTTCGCTGGTCAGAAGGTCGCAAAAGGGAATCATGTGACCACACCTCCCCCCCTTCCCTCCCCCCCTCTGGGGACACTGAATCTGTCATAAATACGAGTCAATTGCCAAGCATCTGAATTTGGATCATGTGACTAGGGGGATGCTGCAACGGTCATAAGTGTGAAAAATGGTCATAACTCACTTTTTTTCAGTGCTGTTCTAACTTTGAACGATTGTTAAGTGGTTGTAAGTCGAGAACTGCGTGTATCACTTTTGGAGGATTTGTAAGTGTGCTTCCAACTTTCGCAGTTTGCGCCTACAAATCCAGAAAATTCTTTCTGGAAAGCTTTTCTTTCTCCTTAAAATATCGGCAGTCCTCAAGTTATGACCGTAATAGATCATAAATCGGTTATTGATGGATGTAAAGCAGGACGTGACGTATGTGACTCTGCTCTCAGGAGCTTCATTCTGGCAGTTGTTAAGCAAACAAAGTGGCCATAAAACAAATGCGGGGGTCGTTAAATGAAACAATTTTTGTTTTTTTTTTTGCTATGGGTTTTTTGTTTTGTTTTTTGGCTGAAAAATCAGAAGAAAATTCAACTTTGAGCAAAAATATACCAAAACGTGATAGTGGGACAGTGCAAACAGCCGTAAAATTTGGGGTCATGTGATCGTGTGTGTGGGAGTGTGTGTGGCAGGGTCATAACTTCGGAACCAAGTCATATGTACCTTTTCAGAGGTCTTTTAGAACTTTGAACGGTCGTTAAGCAGCCCATCGTAAGTCAAGGACTCCTTGTGTTGTCTGTTTCTAAGCTCGTGATCTCCCTCCCACCCAAGACCCCTCACTTCCCTCTCCCCGCAATGCTTGGGTAGAGGTCATCCTCGACTTATGACCACAATGGAGACCCAAATGTCTGTCGCTAAGTGAGACATTTCAGTGAATTTTTCTCCCATTTTACGACCTTTCTTGCCACCGTCGTTAAGCGAATCCCTTCGGCGGTTAAGTTAGTCACGCGGTTGTTAAGTGAATCGGGTTTCCCTGTCGACTTTGCTAGTGGGAAGGTGGCTCATGTGACACCCCCCCCTCCCCAGGGACGCTGCAACCGTCATAAATACGAGTCAGTCGCCAAGCATCTGAATTTTGATCATGGGGATGCAGCGCTGGTCGTCAAGGGCGAAAAACGGTCCGAAGTCCCCTTTTTTTGTCCCCAGCGCCGTTGCATCTTGGAACGGTCGCTAAGCCTCCCCTGTAACGTTCTTACAGACGTTTTGTGACCCGACTAGGGAACATTATCAGTGCTGGAAGTGAGGAGGAGGAGGAGGAGGAGGGGATGCAGGGTCCTTGGTGCTCTGTTGAATTTGGTGGTTTTCTTACAGACGTTTCATGACCCAAATAGGGAACGTTATCAATGCAATAAGGGAGGAAGGTTGCAAAGAGGAGGAGGAGGAGGAAGAAGAGAAGGAGGAAGAGGGGGAGGGGGAGGGGGAAGAGGAGGAGGAAAAAGAGGAGGGGGGGGGAGGGGGGAGGAGGAAGAGACATTTCATGACCCAAATAGGGAACATTATCAATGTTATAAGGGAGGAGGGTTGCAAAGAGGAGGAAGAGGAGGAAGATGAAGAGGAGGAAGAAGAGGAGGAGGAGGAGGAGACATTTCATGACCCAAATAGGGAAGATTATCAATGTTATAAGGGAGGAGAGTCGCAAAGAGGAGGAGGAGGAGGAAGAGGGGGAGGGGGAAGAGGGGGGAGGAGGAAGAGGAGGAGGGAGGAAGAGGGGGAGGGGGAAGAGGAGGAGGAGGAGGAGGAGGAAAAAGAGGAGGGGGGGGACCGCCCTGTAATTCGAATGGCCTCTCATTTCAGCAACAGATCTCTCGTCCTTCTCAAGAAGAAAAAGTCGAAGAAAAAATAGAGGAGGAGAAAGCGGAGAAAACTGAGAAAAAGGAGGAGGAGAAAAGAGATGAGGAGGAAAAAGACGAGAAGGAGGAATCCAAGTAAGTCCGTCGGTTACCTTCACAGGTGCGCTTGGGTGTCGGGGGGGGGGGGGTATCAATGGCCTTTTCAAGAATCCTGGTTGGATTACAGGGGATAGCACAAACCCAGGGAGTCCTCTCGTTACGAGCACAATGGAGCCCAAACTTTACGTTGCTAAGGGAAACATTCCGGAAATGGGTTTGCTCCATTTTACGACTTCTTTTGCCAGAGTTGAGCTTGGTCGCTTCCTTTTTTTTTTCCTTTTTTCAAAGAGTTTTTATTTTTATTTCTCAAAAAGATAATATTCATCATTTTCCATTCATCTCACCTTTTAACTTTCATTTTACTTGTTCGGGGCTGCTCTTCTACCATTTACTCGTCTTTATTTTACCACATCCTTTCCTTTTCTCTTCTCCTCCCCTTCTCTTCCTCCCTCCATCTCTTCCTACTTTCTTCGTTCTTCCTCTCCTTCTCTTTCCTGCTTCCCCCCCACTCCTTCCTCCCTTTCTTTCTTTCTTTTTTTGAAAATTTTTATTTATTTTTTAAACATAAAAAATTTCCTACTTCCCCCACTCCTTCCTCCCTTTCTAACCCTCTCTCCTACTCCTCCCTTTTCCTCCTCTCCTTTTCCTTCTCTTCTGTCTCTCCCTCTCCTTTCCCCACTTCTCCCTTCCTCTCTCTCTCTACTCCTTTCCCTCTCTCTTGTGGTTCCTCTTTTCAATTCAGTCCAGAACGGTATTCGAGCAGCCCCGATTATCTATTTGCATCCCTCTTCCTTTCAGTTTCTTATTTGTTTAGTCATTAACATCTGTTTCATCATTTGCTTCGTTGCTTTCTCCCAGGACGTTTTGTGACCCAGCTAGGTTACATGATCAATGTTAGAAGGGAGAGGGGTTTGCAGAGAGGAGGAGGAGGAGAAGGAGAAGAAGAAGAGGAAGAAGAGGAAGCAGAAGAAGGAGAAGAAGGAGAAGGAGAAGAAGAAGAAGAAGAAGAGGAAGGAGAAGAAGAAGAGGAAGAAAAAGAAGAGGAAGAAGAAGGAGAAGAGGAAGAAGGAGAAGAAGAAGAGGAGAAGGAGGAGGAGAAGAAGAAGAAGAAGGAAAAAGAGGAAGGAGAAGAAGAAGAAGGAGAGAGGAGGAGAAGAAGAAGAAGAAGGAGAAGAAAGAAGGAGAAGAGAAGAAGAAGAGAAGAGGAGGAGGAAAAAGAGGAAGAAGAAGAGCAAGAAGGAGAAGAAGAAGAGGAGGAGGAGAAGAAGAAGAAGAAGAAGAAGAAGAAAGAGGAGGAGGAGGAAGAGGAAGGAGAAGAAGAAGAAGAGGAAGAAGAAGGAGAAGAGGAAAAAGGAGAAGAAGAGAAGAAGAAGAGGAAGAAGAAGGAAGAGAAGAAGAAGGAGGAGCAGAAGAAGAAGAAGAGGAGGAGGAAGAAGAGGAAGGAGAAGAAGAAGAAGAGGAGAAGAAGAAGAAGAAGAGGAAGGAGAAGAAGAAGAGGAAGAAGAAGGAGGAGGAGGAGAAGGAGAAGAGGAGGAGGAGGAGGAGGAGGAGAGGAGTGATTTTCTTGCAGACGTTTTATGACCCGACTAGGAAACGATATCAGTGCTTGAAAGGAAAGTGGTTTGCAGGGAGGAGGAGGAGGACTTACGGGTGGTTTTCTTTTAGACGTTTCATGACCCAACATGTTAACACCATCAGTGCTAGAAGGGAGTGGGTTGTCTTTCTGTTTATTTACTGGATGGATGGATGGATGGATGGATGGATGGATGGATGGATGGATGGATGGAAAGAAGGAAGGAAGGAAGGAAGGAAGGAAGGAAGGAAGGAAGGAAGGAGATAGCCAGATGATGGGTCCTTGGTGTTACCCAACTTGGTAACATCACCAGTGCTGGGACCTTGGGGTGGCTGGCTCCCTGTTTAATTATCCAGAAAACAACACTCCCACCAACATGGCAGGGCAAGCCACACTAGTATATTAACAGAAAGCCCACCCCCACTTCCTTCTCGCACTGATGACGTTACCTCTTTGGGTGATGAAATGTCTGCAGGAAAAGCACCAAGGTCAGAGAGCACCAAGGACCCCACAGTCGTCCTCTTCCTCTTCTCCTCCTCTTCTCTTCCTCCTCCCTCGCACTCTCCTCTTCCCCTTCCTTTCCTTCTCCTCTCTTCCTCCTCCTCCTCCTCCTCTTCTTCCTCCTCCTCCTCTTCCTCCTCCCCTCTTCCTCCTCCTCTCTTCCTCCTCCTCCTCCTCTCCTCCTCCTCCTCTTTGCAACCTTCCTCCCTTATTGCATTGATAATGTTCCCTATTTGGGTCATGAAATGTCTCCTCCTCCTCCTCCTCCTTCTCCTCCCCCTCTCCATCTTCCCCCTCCCCCCTCTTCCTCCTCTCCTCCTCTTCTTCCTCCCCCTCCCCTCTTCCTCCTCCCCCTCCTCCTCTTCCTCCTTCTCCTCTTCCTCCTCTTCTCCTCCTCTTCTCCTTCTCCTCCTCTCCTCCTTCTCCTCCTCTTCCTCCTCCTCTTCCTCTTCCTCCTCCCCCTCCCACTCCTCCTCTTCTTCCTCTCCTCTTTGCAACCCTCCTCCCTTATAGCAATTGTTAATGTTCCCTATTTGGTCATGAAATGTCTCCTCCTCTCCTCCTTCTCCTCTTCTTCTCCTTCTCCTCTTCCTCCTCCTCCTCTTCCTCCTCCCTCTCCATCTTTCTCCTCCCCCTCCCCTCCTCCTCCTCTTCCTCCTCCTCTTCTTCCTTCCCCTCCCTCTCCTCTCCCTCTCATCTTTCTCCTCCCCCTCCCCTCTTCCTCTTCTCCTTCCTCTTCCTCCTCCTCCTCTTCCTCTCCTCTTCTTCCTCCTCCTCCTCTTCCTCCTCCCCCTCCCCTTCCTTTTCCTTCTCCTCTTCTTCCCCTCCTCCTCCTCCCTCTTCTTCCTCCTCCTCCTCTTCCTCCTCCCCTCCCCCTCTTCCTCCTCCTTTTCTTCCTCCTCCTCCTCCTCCTCCTCCTCTTTGCAACCTTCCTCCCTTATTGCATTGATAACATTCCCTATTTGGGTCACGAAACGTCTGTAGGAAAACCACCAAATTCAACAGAGCACCAAGGACCTGCAGCCCCTCCTCCTCCTCCTCCTCACTTCTGGCCCTTGAAAATGTTCCCTAGTCGGGTCACAAAACGTCTGTAAGAAAACAAACTCGGTGAGTCCCCAAGGAGCCCACGGTTCAACCCCGAGCAACCAACCTTCTCTTCCGTGGGTATCAAAAGTCCCTTCCATCCAATCCAGAATTCCTCGCTGGGTCATCCTGCCTCCCCGCGCGGCTGCCAGAGATTCCTCCAACTTGCCAGAGGAGCTGATAAGGATTAGGTCGCTCACGCTCTTCCGTACCACAGCCCTATCCGCCTCTCTCTCTCTCCATCCAGGTCACTTCGCCCTGGCCGCTCTCTGACTCGTTTCCCCCCCCCTCCGTCTCTCCCCAGGGAAAATATCAAGGAAAAGGAGAAGATCGAAGCCCAGCCAGAGGAGTCCGACGAACGGGAGCCCGCAGCTCCGAGAGGGCGTAAGACGGCCAACAGCCAAGGCCGACGGAAAGGCCGGGTCACCCGATCGATGACGAACGAAGCCGCGGCGGCGAACGCGGCTGCAGCGGCCGCCGCTGAAGAGCCGCCCCCACCTCTGCCGCCCCCGCCAGAACCCTGTAAGTCAAGGGTGGGGGGGGGTTCCCAAGAACGGGCCCGTGACCATCTCGGTCATTTTGTCGCAAAATGCCTTCTGCCAATCTTGTTCCTGGCTTCCAAAATCCTTCCCGTGATGCTCTGGGTTTAAGTCGTCCTCGGCTTACGACCACGGTGGAACCTGAATTATTGTTGCTAAGTGAGAGACCTTTCCCCCCCCCCCCCATGTCACGATTTTTCTTGCCGCGTTTTGTCAAGTGGATCGCTTCCAATCGTTAAGTGAGTCACCCGGTCGTTAGGTGAATCCAGCTTCCCCGTTGACTTTGCTTGTCAGGAGGTTGCAAAAGGGGATCACCTGACCCCCTCCCCCCCCCGGGGACACTGCTACCGTCATAAATAGGAATCATTTGTCAAGCGTTCGAATTTAAATCAGGTGGCCACAGAGAGGTGGCGACCGTCACAAGAGAGAAAAACGGTCGTAAGTCTCTTATTTTTCAGTGCCGTCGTAACTTTGAACAGTCGCTAAAAGAATTATTGCAAGTCATGGACTGTCTCTGCAGTTAGGCCTTGAGTAACAGCCATTATTGAGTGCCAACCTTCCGTTGTTAAGTGAGTTTTGCCCCATTTTATGACCTTTCTGGTCACCATAGTTAAGTGAATCACCATACTTGTTAAGCTAGTAATAACGGTTGTTAAGTAAGGCCAGGTGGCAGGAGAGATCA
>CM075958.1:346028012-346348455 GCA_038048745.1 Coluber constrictor foxii | reverse complement strand
TGTCCAGCCAGGTGAATTAAGCCCACCGCCCCTCAAAGGCCTGGTTGACTCACCTACCCTTGAAGTACGTCATTGCAGCTAGCCCTCGACTTCACGACCGCAATCAAACATTGTTGTCGCTAAGCAAGACCATTCAGTGAGGTTTGTCTCCTACAACGTCCGTTCCTGCCGTTAAGTGAATTGCTGCGGTGGTAAAGACAGTAACACGGCTGTTAGGTGAATATCGCTTCCCCCCTCCCTCCCCACTTCCCCCCATGGACTTCGCTTGTCAGAAGGCAGTTGGGGGACCCCTGAAGTAAGGGGCCTTAGCAGCCCCCCCTACCCCAAAAATAACCACGGGATTGCAACCGTATTTGGATGAAGCGGGGGTTCGGCTGCCGGGAAATGCCGGCAACATTGCCGAGCGCTTGTGTGCGTGTGATTTGCACAACTGGATCTTCTCAGGACGTGGAGAGAGCAGATCCCCCGTTGCCCAAACGACTAAGAATGTCTAAAAACTGTTCCAGATAACTTTTGAGGTTGTTTGGGTTCTCTCTCTCTCTCTCTCTCTCCCTCGCTCCCTCCCTCCCTCCCTCCCTCCCTCCCTCCCTCCCTCCTCCCTCCCTCCCTCCTTCCTTCCTTCCTTCTTTCTTTCTTTCTTTCTTTCTTTCTTTCTTTCTTTCTTTCTTTCTTTCTTTCTTTCTTTCTTTCTTTCTTTCTTTCTTTCTTTCTTTCTTTCTTTCTTTCTCTTTCTTTGCGTATGACTCATGGCCATCAATTTCCCCCTCTCCTCCTCCTCCTCCTCCTCCTCTGCCTCCCTTACTGGATGATTGATTTACCTCCTTTTCCCCTTTTGTGTCCAAAACCCAGAAAGGTTTTTAAACACTGATTCACGTTTGGGATTTACTGTAAAGCAGGAAGGAATAAAAAGCTCAGTTCCCAAAGGCATGTTGGGTTTTTGGGGGGGTGGGGTGGGGGGCATAAGGGATTAGGGAGGGCATTTTAGGTCGTTTTCTTCCAAATCCGGTTTATTTATTTATTTATTTATTTTATTGGTTCGATTTATATGCCACTCTTCTCCAGAGACTTACAATGCATTAAGCAATAGCCTTCATATTTTCATATATACCTGCTTAGTAGGGCTTTCGGGGCCCCCCCCTTAGCGGTGTTCTTTTTTTTTTATACAAAGTCATCTTATTGCCCCCACAATCCGGGTCCTCATTTGACCTCCCTTGGAAGGATAGAAGGCTGAGTCAAACTTGAGCCTGTTGAGATTCGAACTCGCACTCATTGCAGGCAGCTGGTGTTACTTAACAGCACTTTAATCTGCTGCGCCACCAAGGCTCTTGCTCAGTTAGAAGGTTCATTTTGAAATATATATATATGTGTGTGTGTGTGTGTGTGTGTGTGTGTGTGTGTGTAGTTACATATCTTATAAGTTGATTTTTATCACATGGAATAGAAGAGAATATTTGTAGCTCAGGGTTGGATTGTGGGCTCCTGGGTACTCTCTGAGCTCGGTGGGACTTTCTTGTGGACGTTTCGTCACCCAACTAGGGAATATCATCAGTGTTAGAAGGGAGGGGAAATAGGAGGAGGAGGAATGTGGGGTCCTGGGTGCTCTCTGAGCTCAGTGGGGTTTTCTTATGGACATTTCATGATCCAACTAGAGAATATCATCAGTGTTAGAAGGGAGGAGAAATAGGAGGAGGAGGACGGTGGGGTCCTTGTTCCTCTCTGAGCTCGGTGGTTTTCTTATGGACGTTTCGCGACCCGACTAGGTAACGGAATCAGTGTTAGAAGAAGAAGGGGTTGTGGAATTCAGAAAGACAGGTCTGAGCTCCTTGGTGTTCTCTGAGCTCGATGGTTTTCTTGACGATGTTTCATGACCCAAGTAGGTAACGTCATCAGGGATAGAATGGAGGGGGGATTTCTGGACCGGAGGAAGAGGAGGAGCTCTCTGAGCTTGTTGGCTTTCTTTTAGACATCTCATGACCCAACTAAGTGATATTATCAGTGGTAGGAAGGTGTGGGATTAGTGGAGAAGTGGAGGAGGAGGAAGAGGAGGAGGAGGAAGATTAATGGGGTGCTATGGGCTCTCTGAGCTCGGCGGTTTTCTTAAAGACGTTTCTTGACCCTGCTAGGGAACATCATCAGTGCTAGTAGGAGGTAAGGCCTGCTGTCTGTTTATCCCACCAGTGTTGTTAGTTCCTTGATTGGGATATTCTTTGATTAATACCAAGATTAATACTAGGCTAACAGTCAAGCCGTAAACAATATCCAAAATACCCCTAAGCAGGGGGTTGGTCTAGAAGACCTCCAGGGTCCCTTCCAACTCTTGTTATTTTATTCTATCCCAATAAGGAACAAGGCATCGTTGCAACTGTGAAGCGAGTCGCACGGTTGTTAAGTGAATCTGCCCCCCCCCCCCCCGTTGACTTTCCTTGTCAGAAGGTCGCGAAACGACCTTCCCACGACCCCCGGAACACTGCGACCGTCATAAATATGAGCCAGTTGCCAAACATCTGGATTTTGATCATCGTGGGGATGCTGCCAGGCTCCTCGGTGTGAAAAACAATCGTAAAACACTTTATTCCAGGGCCATGGTAACTTTGAACAGTCATTAAACGAACGGTTTGTAAGTCGAGGACTTCTGCAAACTGCTTGGGCCATCTCCCATCTGTGGGAATCATCAGAAGTTCTCGTATCTCAATAACAGAATAACACAGTTGGAAGGGACCTTGGAGGTCTTCTAGTCCAACCCCCTGCTCAGCAGGAGGCCCTACTAGACCCATTCCAGAGAAAAAACTCTTATACGATAAGATAGCCTTTATTTTCATTTTTTCCTGGGAGCACGCTGGCAAACCTTAAAAATGAAATTCTGTTGCCTGTATGTATATTTGTATCTCCCTGAGTCCTCGGGGAGAATGGCGGCATATAAATCACATATATACATACATACATACATACAATAGATAAATTTCAATAAATAAATAAATGTGTGTGTATATCCATATATGTCTGTCTGTCCGTCCATCCATCCAGCTAATCTATCTTTCTAACTCCTGTTTATCATCTCTCTTGTCTCTCCCTCCCCCTGGCCACCAACCATGTAATCTGTCTTCTATATCTACATCCATCCATCCATCCATCGTCTGTTTCTCTGTTTCTGTCTGTTTCTCACCTGTCTGTCTGTCTGTCTGTCTGTCTATCTATCTATCTATCTATCTATCTATCTATCTATCTATCTATCTATCTATCTATCTATCTATCCCTATGTCTATATCTCTATATCTGTATGTCTATCTATCCATTCACCCATCCATCCATCCATCCATCTCTCTCTCTCTCCATCCATCCGTCTATCTATGTCTATATCTATATCTGTCTGTCTATCCATCTCTATCTCTCCATCCATCTATCTGTCTGTCTATCCATCCATCCATCTCTCTCTCCATCCATCCATCTCTCTTTCTCTCTCTCTCTAGCTATCTATCTCTACATTATCTCTCTGTCTGTCTGTCTGTCTATCTATCTCTATATCTGTATGTCTATCTATCCATTCACCCATCCATCCATCCATCTCTCTCTCTCTCTCCATCCATCCGTCTATCTATGTCTATATCTATATATGTGTGTCTATCCATCTCTATCTCTCTGTCTGTCTATCCATCCATCCATCTCTCTCTCTCTCCATCCATCCATCTCTCTCTCTCTCTCTCTTTCTCGCTATCTATCTCTACATTATCTCTCTGTCTATCTCTATATCTGTATGTCTATCTATCCATTCATCCCTCCACCTCTCTCTCTCTCCATCCATCCATCCATCCATCCATCTATGTCTATGTCTGTCTATCCATCTATATCTTTCTATCTATCTATCTATCTATCTATCTATCTATCTATCTATCTATCTATCTATCTATCTATCATCTATCTATCATCTATCTATCTATCTATCTATCTATCTATCTATCTATCTATCTATCTATCTATCTATCTATCTATCTATCTATCTATCTCTATATGTCTGTCTATCCATCCATCCATCCATCTCTCTCCGTCTATCTATCTATCTATCTATCTATCTATCTATCTATCTATCTATCTATCTATCTATCTATCTATCTATCTCTATATCTGTCTGTTTAGCTACCCATCCATCCATCTCTCTCTCTCTCTCTCTCTCCATCCATCCATCCATGTCTATATCTATGTCTGCCTATCCTTCCATCCATCCATCCATCCATCACTGTCCATTTTGAACGCATAGCAAAGAGGAAACTTGAGAGTTGATACTATATGGAACAAAACTTTTAAAAACTCTAGTGATGAAGCACCCACAACTTCTGGTGACAAGCTGTTCTCAAGTGACTAATTGTAGTCACTGTCAGGAAATTTCTAGATCGGTTCCCTCCTTAATGACTCTCCATCCGTTGCTTCTTGTCCTGCCTTCAGGGGTTTTGGAGAATAGGTTGAGCCCCTGCCTCTTTTGGGGCGGGGGGGGGGCAGCCCCATAAATATTGCAACACTGCTATCATGTCCCGTCTCCTGTCCCCCCCCCTCCCCCAGGAGTCCTTCTTTCCACTAAACTGTCCGTGGAGGTTTTTAAGAAGGGACCCAGACAGCCAGTTGTCCGGAACAGCAATAGGCTCTCTTTCTTGACTCGGGGTTGGACTAGAAGACCTCTGAGGTCCCTTGCAACTCTTGTCATCCTGTATCCCGTTGCACATCAGGCCTTTGTGGTTTGTTTCCAGCCCCACCGTTTTCCTCCCTGGTGGAGCGGGGCTGGGAAGGACAGGAGAGGTCCAGGGCTTTCTGGCCCGGAGAGAATTAGGTTATGTCAGCCGGGGAGACGGCATGATCCAGCAGATAAGCCTTGGGTGCCGTAAGGTCAGAGGGCCGGCTGTAAAAAATTTCTTGGCAAGTGACACGGGATGACCTCAGGAGGGTTCAGCTTCTACGTCTTGCCGGCCAGGAGCGGGAAGGCCTGGCTTGAGATGGGAGACGGCGGGGCCGGCGGAGAGCCGTCTGGAAAAAAAGGGCTTCCTTCCCGGTTCCATAAATCTCCCGGGATTTTCCAGAGAGGAGAAAATTCCCCTGAGATTGCTCCAGATCAATAAATCCTGCTTTTTTTTAGTGGTTTTTTTTTTTTTTAAATTGCTATTGCTGCAGTAGAAGTGCTGCTCCTGCTAAATTGAAGCTTCCTGATGTCAGATAGAGACTCATCTGGTACATTTGCACGATGGAATTAATTTTTTTTTAATTGATTTGATGATAATCGCCTTTAATCTTACACCTAACTCGAGGCGGCGTGCATAATCCTAACACGCTATTCCTCTTCCTGTTTTTTCCTACAACAACAACCCTGTGAAGTGAGTTGGGCTGAAAGAGCAAGGGAGTAGCCCAGAGTCACCCAGCTGGCTTTCATGCTTAAGGTAGAACTAGAACTCCCAGTCTCCTGGTGATTGGCCCAGAGTCACCCAGCTGGCTTTCAGGCCTAAGGCGGGACTAGAACTCCCAGTCTCCTAATGATTGGCCCAGAGTCACCCAGCTGGCTTTCAGGCCTAAGGCGGGACTAGAACTCCCAGGTCTCCTAGTGATTGGCCCAGAGTCACCCAGCTGGCTTTCAGGCCTAAGGCGGGACTAGAACTCCCAGTCTCCTAGTGATTGGCCCAGAGTCACCCAGCTGGCTTTCAGGCCTAAGGCGGGACTAGAACTCCCAGTCTCCTAGTGATTGGCCCAGAGTCACCCAGCTGGCTTTCAGGCCTAAGGCGGGACTAGAACTCCCAGTCTCCTGGTGATTGGCCCAGAGTCACCCAGCTGGCTTTCAGGCCTAAGGCGGGACTAGAACTCCCAGTCTCCTAATGATTGGCCCAGAGTCACCCAGCTGGCTTTCAGGCCTAAGGCGGGACTAGAACTCCCAGTCTCCTAGTGATTGGCCCAGAGTCACCCAGCTGGCTTTCAGGCCTAAGGCGGGACTAGAACTCCCAGTCTCCTAGTGATTGGCCCAGAGTCACCCAGCTGGCTTTCAGGCCTAAGGCGGGACTAGAACTCCCAGTCTCCTAGTGATTGGCCCAGAGTCACCCAGCTGGCTTTCAGGCCTAAGGCGGGACTAGAACTCCCAGTCTCCTGGTGATTGGCCCAGAGTCACCCAGCTGGCTTTCAGGCCTAAGGCGGGACTAGAACTCCCAGTCTCCTAATGATTGGCCCAGAGTCACCCAGCTGGCTTTCAGGCCTAAGGCGGGACTAGAACTCCCAGTCTCCTAGTGATTGGCCCAGAGGTCACCCAGCTGGCTTTCAGGCCTAAGGCGGGACTAGAACTCCCAGTCTCCTAGTGATTGGCCCAGAGTCACCCAGCTGGCTTTCAGGCCTAAGGCGGGACTAGAACTCCCAGTCTCCTAGTGATTGGCCCAGAGTCACCCAGCTGGCTTTCAGGCCTAAGGCGGGACTAGAACTCCCAGTCTCCTAGTGATTGGCCCAGAGTCACCCAGCTGGCTTTCATGCCTAAGGTAGAACTAGAACTCACCGTCTCCTGGTGATTGGCCCAAAGTCACCCAGCTGGCTTTCTTGCGTAAGGTAAAACTAGAACTCACTGTCTCCTGTTGATTGGTCCAAAGTCACCCAGCCAGTGTTTGTTTCTAAGGCAGGACTAAACTCAGGGCAACTGTCATAAGTACATGCTGATTGCCAGGTGCCGAAACGTTGATCATGTGACTCTGGGGAAACACCGCAACGGTTGTAAGGGCGAGGACCAGTCTTTCCGTCATTATTTTCAGCACCTTCTTAAATTTGCACAGTCGTTACGGTTTTCAGTTCAGGACTGCCTGTAACCATTCTAAGGTCTGGAAAAAAATATTTCAAAATAAATATTTATAAGCTGAGGGTTGGGATAGATGGCCTCAAAGGTTCCTCCCAGGCATTGCAAGCCCTCCGCAGGGTTTCTGTCACAGAAAAACCAAAGGAGCCGTCAGCGATTAGGTTACAAGGGTCCGATCTAATTTTATAAAGTTTGGGCATTGTGGAAAGAAGGTAGAAGGAAGTCCCAGGGATGGGATTCGAGCGGTTCGGGCGAATCGGTAGCTCCAACGATTAGATGGGAGCGAATCGGTTTGCTCCGACGATCAGCTGGGTCTGCCCCTGCGCTTTACTGACCTATAGCTTCTCAGCTGATTCGCGCGGCAGAAACACAGACGTTTCTGTAAAACTGTGCATGCGTGCGAAGGGCGCGAGATCGCCGAACCGGTTCTTAAACCGGCAGGATCCCACCGCTGCCCCTAACCCTCCCCAAATTTCTGAGAACGGAGCCACGAGGTCTGACTCAATGTTATGTCGTGTGTTGGCAGGGCTGGTGGAACATGGGCGCAACTGGGCGGCCATCGCCAAGATGGTGGGGACGAAGAGCGAAGCCCAGTGCAAGAACTTCTACTTCAACTACAAACGGCGGCACAACCTGGACAGCCTCCTTCAGCAGTACAAGCAGAAGGTGAGAAGGGCAGACAGGTGAGGGAGGGTGAATAGAGGGAGAGGGGGTGGGAGAGTAATCGGGGGCTGCCTGGGGGGAGAAAAAAGGGGGGATTGACCTTTTTCAGCCATCTTCGTTCAGAGAGCTTCCCGTGTCAAGAATTTCAGTTATTCATTCAGTCATCCATGACTTATCCTGCTATCCATTCATTATCCATCCATTCATCCATCCATTCATTTATTCATCCATCCATCCATCAATCCGTCTACCCATCTATTCTTATTGATTCATCCATTCATTCACTGTTCAGCTATCAGTTTGTTCTTCCATCCATTCATTATCCATCCGTTCGTTCGTTATTTATCCATGCTTTCATTCATTTCCCATCAGTTCATTCTTCCATCCATCATTCATTATCAGTTTATTTGTTAGTCATCCATTCAATATTTATCCACCCGTTTGTTCATCTAGCCATCCAACCATCCATCCATTCATTATTTATTTATCCATGCATTCAATCATTTTCCATCAATTCATTTTTCCATCCATCAATTGTTCCATCATTCATTATCCATTCATTTGTTTTCCATCCATTCAGCATTTATCCATCCATTCGTTCATCGTCTATCCATCCATTATTCATCCATTCATAATTTATCCATGCATTGCTTTATTTTACATCAATTCATTCTTCCATCCATCAATTCATCCATCCATTCATTATCCATCCATTTGTTATCCATCCAGTCAGCATTTATCCATCTGTTTGTTCATCATCCATCCATAAATCATTCATTATTTATCCATGCATTCATTCATTTATTCGTTCGTTATCCATCCATTCAAGATTTATCCACGCATTCATTCATTGTCTGACCATCCATCCATCCATCAATCATTCATTATTTATTTATCCATGCATTCATTCATTTTACATCCATCCATTCATCTATCCTTGTTATCCCAACACCTACAGAAGACCCCCAGACTCCCTGGTTTTAAGATATTACAGGAGGCAGGCTGTCCAATCTACGTCCTAAAGCAGGGAATTCATATTTAAAACATGGAGGATAAAGACCATACATTAAATTACAACACAATTGATTTATCACCTATCCACAAGAATTAATCAACCAACAGTCAGCATTAATTGGCATTCGATAAGAGTCAGCAAAATTCAGAAGGGTTTGGAGTTACATCACTTGTGGGAACGCAAAGATTCCAGGCAGATTCCTCTCTTGACTCCTCCCCTACTTTCCTCTCCTAATATACAGATAGTCTTCGACTTACAAGCTTTCGTTTAGTGACCGTTTGAAGTTACAACAGCCCTGGGGAAAAAAAGTAGCTTAAAACTGTTTTTCACACTTAACAATCACTGCAGCGTTCCCGTCAAAATTCGGACACTTGGCAACTGGTTTGTATTTACGACGGTCGCAGCATCCCGGGGTCACGCGATTCCTTTTTGTGACCTTCCGACGAGCAAAGTCAGTGGGGAAGTCGGATTCACTTAACAACCCTGTGACTCATTTTGTTCTGGCCCGGTTCCCAGGAATAACCCCCCTCAGACAATCAGAGTCTAATGAACTGGCAGGCAACGAAGTAAGCTGATAACAAAGTTTGGCAGCAATCCCCGCAGCTGCTTGCCAACGTCTTTATTAATAATTCCGTCAAATACACACCACCAAAATGTTCAGAGCTGAGACGCAGGGCCGATTCAAAACCGGGATCCATGAATCTTTGTTTTGTTCGTCACAAAGATACAGGCTGCAATCCCTCTCTTATATAGCCTGTGAGGCGTGGTCCACCAGCTAATCACGACTACGCCTTTTCCTCTGCTGGGCTCTCCTGTCTCTCCGACGCTGGCGAGGATCCAGCCAAAACTCACTCCCCTCATCAATGTCCTCCTGTGGCTGCGGGGACGAGCTTGGCTCTGGGCCTATCTCCTGCCCTTCGGTGTCCTCCGGAGGCATTGCCAGAGAGGAGAGTCCTGGAGAAGGAGGCCTTGCCAACTCCTCTCCCTCACTCTGAGAGTCCTCCCCTGCTGATGACGCAGGCTCAGGCAATGGAGCCACAACACTTTTAACAACTGAAGTGAGTTTCCTTAACAACTGTAGCAGTCGTAATTCCCATGATGGCTTTCCCACGATGGAAACAGACCACTTAAGGACAAACTTTCTGTCCCAAATTGTGGTCGCAAGTCGAAAGAAGCAGCCTATTAAAATATAAACAGGAGGATTTCAAACATGTACGGGTAATCCTTGATTTACAACCAGTGGTAAAATCTAACATTTGTTACTACCGGTTCTGTGGGCGTGGCTTGGTGGGGGAGGGGTAATGTGACGGGGTGGGCGTGGCCAATTTTTAAAAAAACTTTTAAAATCAGCGAAGAGGTTGTAAAAACATGCTTTCAAAAGGCTGTGACGATCCCAGCTGAGTTGCCTGATCGTCAGAGGCATTTATTTATATTTTTATTTTAATTAGATTTATATGCCGCCCTTCTCCGAAGACTCAGGACGGCTTACAATGCGTTAAGCAACAGCCTTCATACTTTTGTATATTTATACAAAGTCAGCTTATTGCCCCCAACAAACTGGGACCTCAATTGACCCACCTTAGAAAGGATGGAAGGCTGAGTCAACCTTGAGCCTCGAACTTGCATAATTGCAGACAGTTGAATGTTAATAACAGGCTTTTAGTCTGTTGAGCTATCCAGGCTCTTCCGTAAAAGAAAAAAAAGCCACTGCCGATCAGGCAACTCAGCTGGGATCGTCAGAGTCTTTTGAAAGCATTTTTTCTACAACCTCTGAAGAGATTATAGAAAAAAATGCTTTTAAAAGCCTTTTTTTTAAAAAAAAGCCTCTGATGATTGTGCGGTTCAGCTGGGCATGGAGGGGGGAGATCAGAGGGATTTTGCCACCGGTTCTCCGAACCACCTTCCACCATCACTACCGGATCGGGCATTTCACCCCTGAGTACAACCATTCGTTTATTGACCGGAGTGACAACAGCACTGAAAATTTTTTAACTTAGAACTGTTTTTTCACATGGATGACCGTTGCAGAATTCCCCACAGTCACGTGATCAAAATTCAGACACTTGGCAACTGGTTCGTATTTACGACGTTCGCCGTGTCCCGGGGTCACGCGATCCCCTTTGGCAATCTTTGTACCAGGAAAGACAACGTCGGGGGGTTGGGGGCGGGGGAAGAGATTCACTTAACAACCGTAAGACTCACTTTAACTACAACTGCAGCGATTCACTTAACGACCATGGGAAGAAAGGTTGTAAAACGGGAGAAAAGTCCACCGGACAAGTCTTTCGCTTGGCAGCGGAAGTCTGGAGCTCCCTTGCGGTCGTAAGTTGAGGACTAGCCAGGAGTTACACCATCTCCCTTTCTTTTTTTCTAGTCTTCTCGAAGGCCGCGGGAGGAACGGGAAGTTTCACAGTGCGAGAGCGTGGCGTCCACCGTCTCCGCGCAGGAGGATGAAGACATCGAGGTCTCCAATGAGGAAGAGAACCCAGAAGACAGCGAAGGTGGGTCTAGAATCCGGGTGTCAAACTCAATTTCATTGAGGGCCGCATCAGGGCTGTGGCTGATATCGGAGGGGGGCCGGCCGTGCGTGGCTGAGGGCCAATCAGCCCCGTTCCCATCTTGGGGTAATTGCCCTCAATTAGAGTTGGATCGTGGCATTTTCCTTGTGTATACTTTGCAAGAAAATGAACCAAAATACATCCTAATGAAAAACTCATATTTATTTGTAAGGAAATAAGAACATCTCACTATCTAAGTTAAGTTACATCTTGGAATCGTTCCCAGCCTGACCTCTCTTTGGCAGGAGAACAAAGAAAAGTTTTAGAGAAGAAGAAAGGAATGTAGACATGCGCAGTAGATTAGATAAGAGTTTTGGCAAGCTACTGTAAGTCTGAAAGTCCAAAAATAAAAGCTCAGCTGGTAAATACATAAACGCAGTGACAGACTGGGTGGGCGTGGCCAGCTTGACGCCACTCACTGGGTGTGACCGACTGGGTAGGTGGGGCCGACTGGGTGGGCGTGGCTAGGTTGACACCACTCACTGGGTGCAACTGACTGGATGAGTGGGCCTGACTGGGTGGGCGTGGCCACCTTGATGCTACTCACAGGTGGTATGGCTGACTGGGTAGGTGTGGCCATCTTGACACCACTCACCGGGTGCAGCCGACTGGGGGGGCATGGCATCTTGATGCTACTCACGGGGTGTGGCTCACTGGGTAGGCGTGGCCTTCTTGACACCACTCATCGGGTGCAACCAACTGGGTGGGTGTGGCCAACTGGGTGGGCATGGCCACCTTGATGCTACTCACAGGGGGTGTGGCCATCTTGATGCTACTCATGGGGTGTGGCTGACTGGGTAGGCGTGGCCATCTTGACACCACTCACCGGGTGCAGCCAACTGGGTAGGTGTGGCCAACTGGGTGGGCGTGGCCACCTTGATGCTACTCACAGGGGGTGTGACTGACTGGGTAGGTGTGGCCATCTTGACACCACTCACCGAGTGCAGCCAACTGGGTGGGTGTGGCTGACTGGGTGGGTGTGGCCATCTTGATGCTAGTCACTGGGTGTGACGACTGGGTGGGTGTGGCTGATTGGGTGGGCGTGGGCATCCTGATGCTACTCACCAGGTGCAGCCAACTAGGTGGGCGTGGCCATCTTGACACCACTCCCCAAACAGCTGACATGTTTCCTCTTCGCCTCGGGTAAACTGGGCCGAAGCGACATGGGCCCCTTACATTTTTCAGGACGGCCCCGTAGGCCGGATCCGACCACACCGTGGCTTTGTGTTTGACATCCCTAGTCTAGAAAGACCAGTGGTGTGTGTGTGTGTGTGTGTGTGTGTGTGTGTGTTTTCCAGAGCTCAGTCTGCTTTGCAAGGTTGCCTGGTGGTGCTAGATAATTTTTAAGGGGTCAGCAAAATTTGAGAAGGCGGGTGGGTGTGGGGCTCCAATCAATCAGAATGGAGCTGGAAGGGATCTTATGCCATTTCAGACAAATGTTTGTCCACTCTCTTCTTCAAAACTTCCAATGTTGAAGCACCCACAGCTTTCTGGAGGCAAGCCCTTTCCCTGATTATGATAGAATCATAGGACTAAGCAGGACCTTTTCAGGGGTGAAAGGCTCCCGGTTCAGACCGGATCGCCCGATCCGGTAGCGACGGAGGCGGGTAGTTTGGAGAACCGGTAGCAAAAATCCCTGCCCCCCCCCATTGCCCAGCTGAGCCGCGTAATCATCAGAGGCTTTTTTTTAATTATTATTTTTAAAAGCATTTTTTCTACAACCTCTTCGGCCGAAAAAAATGCTTTTAAAAGTTTAAAAAAAAAGCCTCTGATGATCGCGCGGCTTAGCTGGGATCATCAGAGGCTTTTAAAAGCATTTTTTCTACAACCTCTTCGGCCGAAGAGGTAGTAGAAAAAATGTTTTTACAAAGACATATTATTTGTATTATTTGTAATAGCTTTTAGATTAAATTCAACTCTTAAGAAGTAACATGATGTAAAAGGCAAGTAAAAAGTTTGTATATATGTATCTGCACCACGGAACCGAAAATGTTTTGCAATTGTATTGCAATTTTGTATAATAAAAATTTACCAAAAAAAATGTTTTTAAAAGGAAAAAAAGCCAAGTCAGCTGGGATCGTCAGAAGCTTTAAAAGCATTTTTTATGATTTTAAAAAGTTTTTTTCTTTTACTGTTTTAAAAGTTTTTTAAAAAAAGTTGGCCACACCCACTCAGTCATATTACCCCCCCCAAGCCACGCCCACACAACCGGTAGTAACAAATTTTACATTTCACCACCGCCCTATACCATTTCAGGCAAGTGACTGTCCAGTCTCTTCTTAAAAGCCTCCCGTGTAGAAGCACCTACAATTTCTGGTGGCGAACTGTTCCACTGACTAATTATTCTCACTGCCAAGAAATGTGTCCTTATGTCTAGATTGGGTCTCTCCTTAATTAGTTTCCCCATAAAAGGGATCAAGCTTAACCTCGGGGATGCGGTTAAATTCTGAGACCAATCAGGAATCAGAGAATCTTGGACAAGACGAATCAAGGAGAGAAGCAACTTAGAACTAAGGAGAAATTTTCCGATAGTGAGAACAATTAATCAGTGGAACTACTTGCCTCCAGAAGTTGTCAATGCTCCATCACTGGAAGTTTTCAAGAAGAGAGTGGGCAACTATTTGTCTGAAATGGTATATAGCAGGGATGGCTAACCTTTTTCTCTTCGGGTGCCAAAAACGTGCGTACTTGCCATAAATGCGCCCCCCCCCATGCATGCACGCACCCCCCCCACACGCATGCACACGTGACACCCACACTACCCCTCCCACGCATGTGTGCGAGGGGTGAGGTTCAAAAATTTTAGCAACCTGCACCACGGCAAGGGAGCTGTTTTGGCCCTCCCCAGGCTCCAGAGGCTTTCCCCGAGCTTCCGGGAGGGGGAAAACGGCCACCCCTGGCTTCCGGGGGCAGGAAACGGACTCGTTTCCACACTTCTGGAATGCATGTGCCACTCCCCCCTCCATGGTCCCCTCTTCCCCCCCCCCCCCCGTGTATGCGCGCACGACCCCCCGCACATTCATGCGCGTCTCCCGCATGCGCCCCACCCCCTGTGCATCCTGAAAACTGCGACAGGTCGCGTGCCTGCAGTGGGGGGCCCCACACGTGCCATAGGTTTTCCATCACGGGTATACAATAAGGTCTCCTGCTCAACCCTGTTATTCGGTTATCCTTTCCGGTGCTTACGCTCAACCTAACGCCTTTCCAGCAGTGGTGGGTTTCAAACTTTTTTACAACAGGTTCTGTGGGCGGGGCTTGGTGGGCGTGGCAGGGGAAGGATGCGGTAAAATCTCCATTCCCTCCCCACTCCAGGAGGAAAGGATACTGCAAAATCCCCATTCCCACCCCAACCCAGGGGAAATTCTCCATTCCCTCCCCACTCCTGGGGGGAAGGATACTGCAAAATCCCCATTCCCATCCCAATCCAGGGGAAATTCTCCATTCCCTCCCCACTCCTGGGGGAAGGATACTGCAAAATCCCCATTCCCACCCCAATCCAGGGGAAATTCTCCATTCCCTCCCCACTCCTGGGGGAAGGATACTGCAAAATCTCCATTCCCACCCCAATCCAGGGGAAATTTTCCATTCCCTCCCCACTCCTGGGGGAGGGATACTGCAAAATCCCCATTCCCTCCCCACTCCTGGGGGGAAGGATACTGCAAAATCCCCATTCCCACCCCAATCCAGGGGAAATTTTCCATTCCCTCCCCACTCCTGGGGGAAGGATACTGCAAAATCCCCATTCCCTCCCCACTCCTGGGGGAAGGATACTGCAAAATCCCCATTCCCTCCCCACTCCTGGGGGAAGGATACTGCAAAATCCCCATTCCCTCCCCACTCCTGGGGGAAGGATACTGCAAAATCCCCATTCCCTCCCCACTCCTGGGGGGAAGGATACTGCAAAATCCCCATTCCCACCCCAATCCAGGGGAAATTCTCCATTCCCTCCCCACTCCAGGAGGAAAGGATACTGCAAAATCCCCATTTCCACCCCAATCCAGGGGAAATTCTCCATTCCCTCCCCACTCCTGGGGGAAGGATACTGCAAAATCTCCATTCCCACCCCAATCCAGGGGAAATTCTCCATTCCCTCCCCACTCCAGGAGGAAAGGATACTGCAAAATCCCCATTTCCACCCCAATCCAGGGGAAATTTTCCATTCCCTCCCCACTCCTGGGGGAAGGATACTGCAAAATCCCCATTCCCACCCCAATCCAGGGGAAATTCTCCATTCCCTCCCCACTCCAGGAGGAAAGGATACTGCAAAATCCCCATTCCCACCCCAATCCAGGGGAAATTCTCCATTCCCTCCCCACTCCTGGGGGAAGGATACTACAAAATCTCCATTCCCTAACCACACCAGGGGGAAGGATACTGCAAAATCCCCCTTTCCTCTGAATCAGCTGGGACTCGGGAGGCAGAGAGTAGATGGGGCGGGGCCAGTCAGAATATTTACTACCGGTTCTCCGAACTACTCAAAATTTCCGCTACCGGTTCTCCAGAACTGATCAGCACCTGCTGAAATCCCCCCTCTGGTTGGAAGGGACCTCGGAGGTCTTCTAGTCCAACCCCATGCATAAGCAGGAAAGCCTATAGCATTTCAGACAAATGGTTGTTCAATCTCTTCTTAAAAACTCCCAGGGTTGAAGCATTTACAACTTCTGGAGACAAGTTGTTTGGCTGATTAATTGTTCTCACTGTCAGGAAATTTCTCCTTCGTTCTACGTTGCTTCTCTCCAGTGGTGAAATCCAATTTTTTTTTATCACCGGTTCTGTGGGAATGATGTGGCGGGCGTGGTGTGACTTGGTGGGCATGGCAGGGGTAGGATATTGCAAAATCCCCATTCCCACCCCAATCCAGGTGAAGGTTACTGCAAAAACCCCATTCCCACCCCACTCCGGGGGAAGGATATTGCAGAATCCCCATTCCCACCCCAATCCAGGGAAAGGTTACTGCAAAATCCCCATTTCTTCCCCAATCTAGGGAAAGGTTACTGCAAAATCCCCATTCCCGCCTCAATCCAGGGAAAGGATACTGTAAAATCCCCATTCCCACCCCAATCTGGGGGAAGGTTACTACAAAATCACCATTTCCTCCCGAATCCAGGGGAAGGATATTGTAAAATCCCCATTCCCACCCCAATCCAGGGGAGGGTTACTGCAAAATCCCCATTCCCACCCCAATCCAGGTGAAGGTTACTGCAAAACCCCCATTCCCACCCCACTCCTGGGGGAAGGATATTGCAGAATCCCCATTCCCACCCCAATCCAGGGAAAGGTTACTGCAAAATCCCCATTTCCTCTCCAATCCAGAGAAAAGTTACTGCAAAATCCCCATTCCCACCCCACTCCTGGTTACTGCAAAATCCCCCTTTCCTCCCGATCAACTTGGTACTCGGGAGGCAGAGAGTAGATGGGGCCAGTCAGAATTATTACTACCGGTTCTCCGAACTACTCAAAATGTCTGCTACCGGTTCTCCAGAACTGCTCAGAACCTGCTAAAACCCACCTCTGCTTTCCAGGTGCCGAAAACAGCTCTGATACGGAGAGCGCCCCGTCTCCTTGTCCGACGGAGACTTCGAAACCTTTAGAAGATGCCCCACCAGACAGCAGCTCTTCCCAGATCCCCACCGAGGCGGCGGCTGAGCAGGACTCTGCCATCAAACCGGCCCCCAGCGCTTCCCCTCCCTCGGCAACCCCCGGCACGAAGGCGGCCGAGAGCGAAGAGGCCGAGCTGCAGGTCAAACAAGAAGCCAAATCCGAAGTGGAGGAGCTGATGGAGACGGAGAGCAGGATCTCCATGGTGGACACCAAGCCCGTCCTCAACCTGGCTGCCGGCACCAAACTGGAGCCCGTGGAGATGGACACCAAGCCGCCCTTAGACATCCAGGTCAAGGTGGAGAACGAGGTCAAGGAGAGGGACGAGGACGGGCCGAAGGAGAAGCCGGAGCCGGATAGAGGCGACTTCGGCGAGAGCCACCCGGCCAGCGTCCAGAGGATGGAACCCAGCTCGGACAACGACTCCAGCGCCACTTGCAGTGCCGATGAAGAGGTGGACGGGGAGCCCGAGAGGCAGAGGTGAGGACTCAGGCCGAGTGGAAGGCTCTCTTGTCTCTCCATTCCAGAAACTCACCTGTCCGTATTCTTGCTGACGGATGGCCACCCCCTTCGCAATGGCGCTTAGACTTATATATACCGCTTCGCAGTGCTTTCCCAGCCCTCCCTAAGCGCTTGGCAGAGTCAGCCTCTTGCCCCCAACAATCTGGGTCCTCATTTGACCCACCTCGGAAGGACGGAAGGCTGAGACAACCTTGAGCTGGTCAGGATTGAACTTCCTGGATGTGGGCAGAGTTTAGCCTGCAATGCTACACTTTACCCACTGTGCCATCATGACTTCCTTCCTTCTCCTTGTTTTCCTTCCTTCCTTCCTTCCTTCTCCTTGTTTTCCTTCCTTCTCATTTCCTTTCCTTCTCATCTTCCTTCCCCTTGTTTTCCTTCCTTCCTTCCTTCCTTCCTTCCTTCTTCTTCCTTCCTTCCCCTTGTTTCCCTTCCTCCCTCCTTCTTTTATTCCTTCCTCCTTCCTTCCTCCATCTCCTTGTTTCCTTCTCCTTGTTTCCCTTCCTTCTCATTTCTTTCCTTCCCCGTTTTCCTTCCTTCCTTCCTTCTTTCCTTCCTTCTCCTTGTTTCCCTTCTCATTTCCTTTCCTTCTCACCTTCCTTCCTTCTGCTTGTTTCCTTCCCTCCCTCCCTCCAGTTGAGTTTCTGGTTTCCGGCATTCACGCTGGTCACCTGATCTTCCGGTTTCTGGCGCTGACCAGAAGACCAGTTGGCCGGCGCACATATGCTGGTGGGAAATTAGAAGTTCAGTTTCCCGGCATGTGCTTGCACGCCGCGGAAGGAATGGCTCTCCTGGTTTCCAGCGCTCGCACACGCGCAAAGACCAGAACCCCAACCAGAACCAACGGGCGACGGCTGGCATCCCCGGAGAGATGGCTCTGCATGCCACTTCCAGCACGCGTGCCATAGGAGCTCGCCGTCATGGGCAGGGGGTTGGACTAGAAGACCTCCAAGGTCCCTTCCAGCTCTGTTATTCCGGTGGTTTAGATTTTCTAAGCGGGTTTAGCACTAGCCCTGCCTTCTCCGGCCGTCCCTCCCGCTCTTGTTTGCTTCACAGTGTTCCGTGGCCACGGCGGTGGTGCGCAACGAGGGCCGGGTGTAATGGAAAGTTTCCTCTGGCCTTGGACGCACTCCAGGCCCGGATCACGGTTGGGCTTGCCCTGAAGCCCCCTGCTAAATGTCAGAGGGATCGAGTTACGGCCTTTCCCCCCCCCCCTTTCTTTTTTTAATCTCTCTGTGTGTCTGTGTGTGTTGTTGGAAAAGGGAGAGAAGAGAGAGAGAAAGTACAGCCTTTCCTTCTCTTCTCCCACTCTCTCTCTCTCTTTCTCCCTTCTGTCTTTTTCTTTCTCTGTTTTTCTCTCTTTCTCTTCTCTTTCTCTCTTTCTCTTTTTCTCTTTCTTTTTGTCTCTCTCCCTTCCTCTTTTTCCTCTCTCTCACTCTCTTCTCTTTCTCTTTTCTCTCTTGATTTTCTCTCTTTCTCTTTTTCTCTTCTCTTCTCTCTCTTTCTCCTGTCTTTTTCTTTGTTTCTCTCTTTCTCTTCTCTTTCTCTCTTCTCTGTCTTTCTCTCTTTCTCTCTCTGATTTTCTTTCTTTTTTCTGTTTTCCTCTTTTTCCTCTCTCCCACTCTCTTCTTTTTCTCTTTTCTCTCTTGATTTTCTCTCTCTCTCTCTTTTTCTCTTCTCTCTCTTTCTCTCTTCTGTCTTTTTCTTTCTCTGTTTCTCTCTCTTTCTCTTCTCTTTCTCTTTTTCTCTTTCTTTTTTTCTCTCTCCCTTCCTCTTTTTCCTCTCTCCCACTCTCTTCTCTTTCTCTTTTCTCTCTTGATTTTCTCTCTCTCTCTTTTTTTCTTCTCTCTCTCTTTCTTCTCTTTTTCTTTCTCTGTTTCTCTCTGTTTCTCTTCTCTTTCTTTCTCTTTTCTCTGTCTCTTTCTCTCTTTCTCTCCCTGATTTTCTTTCTTTTTTCTGTCTTCCTCTTTTTTCTCTCTCCCTCTCTCTTCTCTTTCTCTTTTCTGTCTTGATTTTGTCTCTCTCCTTCACTTTTTCCTCTTCTCTCTCTTTTCTCTCTCTGTGTGTTTCTCTTTCTCTGTCTTTCTCTCCTCTTTTTTCTCTCTCCCTCTTCTCTTTCTCTTTTCTCTCTTTTCCCTCTTGTTTTTCTTTCTTTCTTTCTCTCTTTTCTCTCTCTCTGTGTTTTTCTTTCTCTGTCTTTCTGTCTCCCTGTTTTTCTTTCTTTCTCTCTTTTCTCTTTCTCTTTGTCTCTCTCTCCTCTTTGTCTTTTTCTCTTTCTCCTCTCTCTGTATCTTTCTCTCTGTGTGTTTGTCTCTTCTCTGTCTTTCCCTCTTTCTCTTCTCTGTCTTTCCCTCTTCCTTCCTTCCTTCCTTCCTTCCTTCCTTCCTTCCTTCCTTCCTTCCTTCCTTCCTTCCTTCCTTCCTTCCTTCCTTTCTTTCCTCTCTCTCTGTTTCTTTTTCTCTTCTCTTTCTCTCTGTTTCTCTTTCTCTATCTCCCTGTTTTTCTTTCTTTTTTTCTTTCTCTTTCTGTCTCTCTCTCCTCTGTCTTTTTCTCTTTCTCCTCTCTGTCTGCATCTTTCTCTGTGTATGTGTCTTCCTCTCAGTCTTTCCCTCTTTCTCTTCTCTTTCTCTTCTTTCTTTCTCCTTCCTTCCTTCCTTCCTTTCTTTCTCCTTCTTCCTTCCTTCCTTTTTTCTTTCTCTTCCTTCCTTCCTTCCTTTCTTTCTTTCTTCCTTCCTTTCTTTTTCTTTCTTTCTTTCTTTCCCTTCCTTCCTTCCTTTCTTTTCTCTCTCTCTCTCTCTCTCTCTCCCTCTCCCTCTCCCTCTAGGGGAAAGGACCCTTTTCCTGCAAAGATCTAAACCACAAATCGTTTTGTTTGCACTCAATAGTCCCGAACGGAGAGATTAGTGTCGCTTGAGTGGCTGCTACGTGGGGTGTGGTTGTGTACTCCGTGACCCACAAAAGGCATCTCTTTAAAGAAAAGCAGAGGAAGCGGGGGGGGGGGACACCTCCCCGCCTACTTCTCCTTTTTCTGGCCATTTGCAAATAGGCATTTATTTATTGAAGAAAATTGATACAGCTGCTCAGTTGATAAGTCCGGGCAGCTGAGAGACGTACCAACCCCCCCCCCCCCCTCCTGGGAAGAACAATCACACCGACCACATGCAGCTAATCCTCGACTTATGACCCCAATCGAGCCCCAGATTTCTGCTGCTAACCAATGAGACGTTGATTAAGCGGCTTTCATTCTCTTTTTAACGACTTTTCTTTCCTTGTCCAGTGAATCGCTGCATCCGTTTAAGTTAGCGGCACGGTCGTTAAGTGAATCTGTCCTCCCCATTGACTCTGCTTGTGAAAAAGACGCAGAAAGGGATCACATGACCCCCCCCCTCCGGGACACTGCGACCGTCGTAAATACGAATCATGCGGCCAAGCATCTGAAGTTTGATCCCATGGCCACGGGGATGCTGCCACGGTCGTAAGTGTGAAAAATAGTGAGCCTTCAAAGTTACAACGGTGCCGAAAAAGCAGTTTGGGAACCATTTTTCACACTTACGACCAGGGCAGCATCCCTCCGTTCATGTGATCAACGTTCCAATGCTTGGCAACTGACTCGTACTTACGACGGTCGCAGTGTCCCGGGGGGTTTTCACGCGATCCCTTTTTGTGACCATCTGACGAACAAAATCAACGGGGAAGCCAGATTCACTTAGCGACGAGGTTCCTAACTTAACAGCTGCAGGGATTCATTTAATAACGGTGGCAAGAAAAGTTGTAGAACGGGGGCAAGACTCACTTAACAAATATCTCGCCTAGCAGCCAAAATTTGTGGCTGTAAGTCAAGGAGTACCAGTACTTGTTTTCTTTATCTGTTTATTTATTTAATAGATTTTTTTTTATGTCCGCCCAACTCAGACACGGTGGCATAACAGTTCCCGGGACGGAGAGCTGAACTGCTCCCTTCCAACCTCAGAATTTCTTAAATATCTATATTAAACTTTTTCAAAGTTCCTGCCGTGCCCCTGTTCTCTCCTGGCGAATCCATTGGTTGTCAAGCGGTTTAGGCCATTGGGTTTTACGACTGTTTTTTTTAATGGACGTTTCCTCTAAAAAGAGAATTTTTTTTTAAAATTTGATTTGTATGCCGCCCTTCTCCGGAGACTCAGGGCGGCTTACAATGCATTAAGCAATAGCCTTCCTACTTTTGTATATTTTTTATACAAAGTCAGCTTATTTCCCCCACAAACTGCGTCCTCAATTGACCCACCTTAGAAAGGATGGAAGGCTGAGTCAACCTTGAGCCTGGGGAGATTCAAACTTACAGTAATTGCAGGCAGCTGGTGTTAATCACAATGCTTTAGTCTGCTGAGCCACCAGGCCCGTTCTTCCTTCTTTCCTTCCTTCCTTCCTTCCTTCCTTCCTTCCTTCCTTCCTCCCTCCCTCCCTCCCTCCCTCCCTTCCATTTTTCCCTTCATTTCCCTTTCTTTCTTTTCTTCCTTCCTTCTTTCATTTCTTCCTTCCTTCCTTCCTCCCTTCCTCCCTTCCTTCCTCCCTTCCTTCCTTCTTCCCTCCCTCCCTCCCTCCCTCTCTTCCATTTTTCCCTTCATTTCCCTTTCCTTCCTTCCTTCCTTCCTTCCTTCCTCCCTCCCTCCCTCCCTCCCTCCCTTCCATTTTTCCCTTCATTTCCCTTTCTTTCTTTTCTTCCTTCTTTCATTTCTTCCTTCCTTCCTTCTTCCCTCCCTCCCTTCCATTTTTCTCTTCATTTCCCTTTCTTTCTTTTCTTCCTTCATTCTTTCTTTTTTTAAATTTGATTTATATGGCGCTCTTCTCCGGAGACTCAGGATGGCTTACAATGCGTTAAGCAATAGCCTTCCTACTTTTGTGTATTTATCCAAAGTCATCTTATTGCCCCCACAAACTGGGTCCTCATTTCACCTACCTTAGAAAGGATGGAAGGCTGAGTCAACCTTGAGCCTGGTGAGATTCGAACTTACAGTAATTGCAGGCAGCTGGATGTTAATTGCTGCCTTTAGTAGGAGGCATTAGCCTCCTACGCCACTCAGGCTCAGGGTTGAAATGAAGGGTCCTTGCTGCTCTCTAAACTTGGTCATTGTCTCGTAGAGGTTTCATGACCCAGCTAAGTAATGTCATCAGTGCTAGAAGGGAGTTGAAGTGCAGGAGGAGGAGGAGGAGGAGGATTGTGGAGTTGTTGGTGCTCTCTGAGTTTGTGCTAGAAAAGAGTAGGATTTGCAGAGTGGAGTAGGGAGAGGAGGAGGAGGAGGATGGTGGGGTGGAGTTGTGGTCCTGGGTGCTCTCTGAACTTAATTGTTGTCTCACAGACGTTTCATTACCCAGCGAGGGAACCTCATCTGTGCTAGAGGGGAGAGGGGTTTGCAGAAAAGGAAGAGAGGAAGGAGAACTGTGGCATCCTTGGTGCTCTCTGAGCTTGGTGGTTTTACTTGCAAACGTTTCATGACCCAACTAAGTAACACCATCAGTGCCAGAAGAAAGGGGAGGTAGTAGAGTAGAGGAGGAGGGAAGTTGGGGTCCTTGCTGCTTTCCAAGCTTGGTGGTCTTCTTGCAAATGTTTCATGACCCGACTAGAGAACATCCTCAGTGCTAGTTTCCTCTGTATCAAATATTTCATTTCCTCTTTATATAGAATAATTCTGAGGGTGTTTTTTCTTCCTCCTCCAGGATCTTTACAATGGACTCCAAGCCTTCCCTGTTAAATCCCACTGGACCTCTGCTGGTATCATCTGCGATTAAACAAGGACCGATGGATTTGCAGCAGCTTCAACACCGGGCAGCCATCATACCACCCATGGTAATTGCTTCCCCTTTCTTCTTAAGCCTAGAAAAAGATCCAGAGCAGAGGTCTTGTCTAACTGACTGTTACTCAGCCATGGCAAATTTAAGAGCCTGAGTAGCGTAGGGGAGTAATGCCTCCTACAAAGGCAGCATTTAAGATCCAGCTGCTGCAGTTACTTGCGAGTTCAATCCCAGGCAGGCTCAAGGTCGACTCAGCCTTCCATCCTTTATAAGGTGGGTAAACTGAGGACCCAGTTTGTTGGGGGCAATAAGCTGACTTTGTATAAATATAAATATACAAAAGTATGAAGGCTGTTGCTTAAGTCACTGTAAGCCGCCCTGAATCTCCGGAGAAGGGCGGCATATAAATCAAATTAAAAAAAAAAAGAGGGGTGGACTTCCACTCCCAGAATTCCCCAGCTGGTAGAGTTTATAATGGGTAGATGTCAACTCCCAGAAAACCCCAGCCAGCATGCTTTAAAATAAGAGTGCTTCACTTCCCAGAATTCCCCAATCAGTATGCTTTAAGAGGGTGGACTTCCACTCCCAGAATTCCCCAGCCACCATGCTTTAAAATAAGTGGACTTTCAGTCCCAGAATCCCCCAGCCAGCCATGCATTAAGAGGGGTGGACTTCCACTCCCAGAATTCCCCAGCCAGCCATGCTTTAAGAGGGGTGGACTTCCACTCCCAGAATTCCCCAGCCAGCCATGCTTTAAGAGGGGAGGATTTCCACTCCCAGAATCCCCCAGCCAGCCATGCTTTAAGAGGGGTGGACTTCCACTCCCAGAATTCCCCAGTCAGAATGCTTTAAGATGGGTAGACTTCCACTCCCAGAATCCCCCAGCCAGCCTGCTTTAAGAGGGGTGGACTTCCACTCCCAGAATTCCCCAGCCAGCCATGCTTTAAGAGGGGAGGATTTCCACTCCCAGAATCCCCCAGCCAGCCATGCTTTAAGAGGGGTGGACTTCCACTCCCAGAATTCCCCAGTCAGAATGCTTTAAGATGGGTAGACTTCCACTCCCAGAATCCCCCAGCCAGCCATGCTTTAAGATGGGTAGACTTCAACTCCCAGAATCCCCCAGCCAGCCATGCTTTAAGATGGGTAGACTTCAACTCCCAGAATCCCCCAGCCAGCCATGCTTTAAGAGGGGAGGACTTCCACTCCCAGAATCCCCCAGCCAGCCTGCTTTAAGAGGGGAGGACTTCCACTCCCAGAATCCCCCAGCCAGCCATGCTTTAAGAGGGGAGGACTTCCACTCCCAGAATCCCCCAGCCAGCCTGCTTTAAGAGGGGTGGACTTCCACTCCCAGAATTCCCCAGCAAGCATGAATGAAGGGGATGGACTTCAGTTCCCAGAATTCCTCAGCCAGCATCAGATTTTCCTGATGATACACCAGTAGTCCTCAACTCACAACCATTCATTTAACAACCATTCAGAATTGCAACCGAATCAAACAAAGTGACCTAGGACCCTTGCTGTAGAATCCCCATGGTCACATGATCAAAACTTGGTTCACTTTTATGATGGTTGCAGCATCCTGGCATCACGTGATCCCCGCTGGCCAGCTTCCGAGAAACAAAGTTGGTAGAGGAGGCCAGACTCGCTTAACGACCTCATGATTCACTTAACAACGGGAGGGATTCGCTATGCAACCGTAGCAAAGAAGTCCACAAAATTGGGAGCAGCTCACTTAAAAACGAACTGCCTTGCTTAAAAATGGAGGGTTCTGGGCCCAAATTGTGGGTCGTAAGGCGAGGACTACCAGTCCTTACGGATTTTATTGATTGTGTTTGTCCCCTGTCGTCCTCCAGGAACGGCTGCCCATGATCCCCGGCTTCCCCACCAGCGGCTACACGCTCCTCCATCAGCACATCAAGGCTATGCACAAGTCCAGCGTCTTGGAGGAACAGCAGCGCCAGAGGCAAGAGCAGATGGAGGCGGATTTCCGCAGGGCCTCCAGTCCCTGCGGCTCTTCGAAGAGCCCGAACATCGAGTGGGATGGTAGGTGAAGGGAAACCCCAACCCCACCCCACCCCCCTCACTCTACCCGAGGGCATCGTGGGAAGCTGCTTTGCTCTGATCCTGGCTGAGTCTCTGAGTCAGGGGCAGCCTCTGCCATCTCTTGCTGTGCGATCCATAAAATCAAGGCTTGGGAACATGTCAAAACATTGCTAAGGCACTGTTGCTTAGGCTTGGAAAATTGAAGAGGGTTGGACACCAACTCCCAGAATTCCCCGGCCAGCCTGCTTTAAGAGGGGTGGACTTCCACTCCCAGAATCCCCAGCCAGCCATGCTTTAGGAGGGATGGACTTCCACTCCCAGAATTCCCCAGCCAGCCATGCTTTAAGAGGGGTGGACTTCCTCTCCCAGAATTCCCCAGCCAGCGTGCTTTAAAATGCATGGACTTCCACTCCCAGAACCTCCCAGCCAACATGCTTTAAGAGGGGAGGACTTCCACTCCCAGAATCCCCCAGCCAGCCATGCTTTAAGAGGGGTGGACTTCCACTCCCAGAATCCCCCAGCCAGCCATGCTTTAAGAGGGGTGGACTTCCACTCCCAGAATTCCCCAGCCAGCCATGCTTTAAGAGGGGAGGACTTCCACTCCCAGAATTCCCCAGCCAGCCATGCTTTAAGAGGGGAGGACTTCCACTCCCAGAATCCCCCAGCCAGCCTGCTTTAAGAGGGGTGGACTTCCACTCCCAGAATCCCCCAGCCAGCCTGCTTTAAGAGGGGTGGACTTCCACTCCCAGAATTCCCCAGCCAGCCATGCTTTAAGAGGGGAGGACTTCCACTCCCAGAATTCCCCAGCCAGCCATGCTTTAAGAGGGGAGGACTTCCACTCCCAGAATCCCCCAGCCAGCCTGCTTTAAGAGGGGAGGACTTCCACTCCCAGAATCCCCCAGCCAGCCTGCTTTAAGAGGGATGGACTTCCACTCCCAGAATCCCCCAGCCAGCCATGCTTTAGGAGGGATGGACTTCCACTCCCAGAATCCCCCAGCCAGCCCATCCCACACGTTCCTCTCCCGGGCTTCCTTCCATTGCTGCCTCTCGGCCTGGACATCGTTCGAAACCCTGCAGCCAGATGGAAACAGGGCCTGAGGTTTGATTTGCAGCCTTGCCAGCTGTTTGACTCCAATCAAACAACCGGCTCTAAGTTTCCCTGGGGGAGCCTGATAAACCGGGCAGGCGGAGGGCACGTGCCAGGAAAATCCAGCTGGCGTTGTGCCAGGGCCGAAACCAGGGAGGCACCACAAGGAACGAAGCTGTTCTAAAAATACAACTCGGCTGGCTGCGTGCCAACGGGGCCCTTAAACCATGTTTGGAATCGGGCATCACTGCAGGCGTTTTCGGCTCCTCCGACGTAAATCGAGGGTGGCATCGCCGTTTCTCGTCGTGCCCGTTTTTGCCTGCCCGTTAGTCCTCGACTTACAACCGTTCATTTAGTGACCGTTGGAAAGTGACCCCAGCACTGCGAAAAGGGACTTAGGAGTGTTTTTCACACTTAACGACCGTTGTAGCGTCCTGACGGGGGGGGGGGTTATAAGTGCTGGGAGAAAGACCTTTGCTTCGAAATGTGTCCAGCGCCAATTTTGTCGCATTTTGACGCATTTCGAGTCCTGAGCTACGACTGCTGTAAGCAGCTGGCCTGTACAGGTAGTCCTCGATTTATGACCACACATTTCTCTTGTTCAAGGAGACGTTTGTTAAATGAGTTTGGCCCCATTTTACAACCTGCTTTGCCGAGTGAATTGCCGCCCTTGATAACTTAAATCAGACGGTCATTAAGGGAATCCGGCTCCCCCCATCGATTTTGCTCCTCAGAAGGTCGCAAAAGGGGATCCCCTGACCTTAGGACACAACGACGGTCGTAAATACGAGTCAGTTGCCGAGGGTCTGAATTTTGATCACATTTGTTAACGGGGATATTAACAAAGGTCGTAAGTGTGAGAAACAGTCACTGGTCGCTTTTTTTCAGCGCCATTGTAACTGAACGGTCACTAAACGCAGCGTTGCAAGTCGAGGACTACCTGTTTTTCATGAATTGGGTGGTAAAATGGGGCAAAACTCGCTTAACAGCTGTCTCGCTTAGCCACAGAAACATTGGGCTGAAATGCGGTCGTAAGACGAGGACTACCTGTGGAGCGTTCTTTTTTTGTTTGTTTTCTGCGTACATTTTTAAATATCTTGTTTCGTTTTGTTGTATCGTTTTATCTTTTTTTTCCCCCCCTTTCTTTTTTGGAGTTCATCGTTTAAGGACGTGAATTAAATCCTCCTCCTTTAACGACACAATAATCCTGTGCAGGGTGGAATCTGGGCAACTGAATGGAGCTGAGTGTTTTCAGTGCCGGATGCCTTTCCTGTCGCCAATGCGGAGTTTTGTTCGGCAGATATATTCTCATCGTGTCCAGAAAGAGAAATATCTGCCTTTACCTAGGATCGAACTCACAGCCTCCTGTTCGTGAGGCAAGAGCTCCATCTCTAGGCCACCGCATCACTCAGGCCACCACACCAATCCTCGGAATGCTGTGACGGTCATAAGTGTGAGGATTGATCTTAAGTCACTTTTTCCAGGGTCACTTTAACTTCGAATGGCCGCTAAATCATCTTTTAATGACCCCGTAATCCCTTGCAGGGTGGAGTCTGGACAACTGAATGGAGCTGAGGGTTTACTGGCCGGATGCCCTTTCTGTTGCCAGTGTGGAGGTTTTTTTTCAGCAGATATATTCTCATTGTGCCCAGACAGAAAAATATCTGCCTCTACCTAGGATCGAACTCACAACCTCCTGATTGTGAGTTCGAGAGCTCCACCTCAAGGCCACGGCACCGTTCCTAAGGACATGAATTCAATAAAAATAAAAAAATTCTGTTTCTCGCTTACTAACCGATTCTCTTCCTTTCCTCTTGCCAGCAAAGACAGTTGCCTACATGCCTTACGCCGAAGTCAAACGGGCCATGGATCAGGAAGCCCAGATGCAAAACGCAGCGGCCCGATCGGGCTCGCCTTACCGCCTCTCACCCCGGGACATGAACAAGGCTTCGCCCCAGCCGGATATGAATGCCGCCCGTTACAGTGTCCCGCCAGGTAAAATTCTCGCGCCCCATCACTTCCCTTGGCTGCTTTTCGGGGGACGACGACGAGGAGCCGTAGTGGCCAGGGAGTCACAATTCGGGGTCCTTGGTGCTCTTGGTAGACGTTTCCTGACCCAGCTAGGACTTCCCGCGTGACGTCATAGGCGAGTGGAACGGTAGGGAAAGTTTTCCTGAGCCGCGAAACTTTTATTTCTCTTTGCCGAGCGGTTGAAGGAGCCGTTGTCGATCGGGGAGTGATCGGCAAAGAAGGATGAAGATCCGGGCTTGCCGGGAGTAGTGCATTGCTCTCTAACCTCCCTTGGTTTTTTTTTACAGACGTTTCAGTACCCAGCTAGGTAATGTCATCAGGGCTAGAAGAGAGTGGGGTTTGGTCTGTTTTTATACAAGTGTCTTGATATATCGGCATTGATTGGAGGGTCCTTTTCTTCATGGTAATTCCTTGATTAGGCTGTGGTTTGCTTTAGCCACTGCATACCAACAGGAAGCAAACCCCCCTCCGTTCTAGCACTGATGATGTTACCTAGTTGGGCCATGAAACGTCCAAAAGAAAACTACCAACCTCGGAGAGCATCAAGGACCGCACAGTCACTCTCCTTCTCCTCCTCCTCCTCTTCCTCTTCCTCCTCCTCCTCCTCTTCATCGTCCTCCTCTTTGTCCTCCCCCTCCCCCGCCTCCTCCCCCGGCTCTTCGTCCTCCCCTCCTTCTCTTCTTCCTCCTCCTCCTCTTCCTCCTCCCTCTCCTCTTCTTCCTCCTCCTCCCTCCTCCTCCTCCTCCTTCTCTTCTTCCTCCTCCTTCTCCTCCTCCTCCCCTCCTCTTCTTCCTCCTCCCCCTCCTCCTCCTCCTCCTTCTCTTCTTCCTCCTCCTTCTCCTCCTCCTCCCCCTCCTCTTCTTCCTCCTCCCCCTCCTCCTCCTCCTCCTTCTCTTCTTCCTCCTCCTTCTCCTCCTCCTCCCCCTCCTCTTCTTCCTCCTCCCCCTCCTCCTCCTCCTCCTTCTCTTCTTCCTCCTCCTCCTCCTCCCCCTCCCCTTCTTCCTCCTCCTCCTCTTCCTCCTCCCCCTCCTCCCCCTCCTCTTCCTCCTCCCCCTCCCCCTCCTCTTCTTCCTCCTCCTCTTCTCCCCCCTCCTCCTCCTCTTCCTTCTCCCCCTCCTTCTCTTCTTCCTCTTCTTCCTCCCCTGCCTCCTCCCCTTCCTCCTCCTCTTCTTCCTCCTCCTCCTCCTCCTCCACAATCCATTCTCCTTTCTAACACTGATATCGTTCCCTAGTCAGGTCATGAAACATCTCCAAAAAAACCGCCCAGCTCGGAGAGCATCAAGGCCCACTCTGCTTCAACCCTGAGCTCCCAATATTCTCTTCGGTCGCTAATTTTATCCTCCGTCTGTTTTGCTTTCTTCTCCCAAGTCCTGCAGCCGGCTCCCCATCAAGTCATCACCAATCTCCCGGAAGGGGTCCGCCCCCCACCCACTCGGCCCACCCGGCCGCCCCCACCTCTGATCCCCTCCTCCAAGACGGTGCTGCCTTCGGAGAAACCCTCCTTCATCATGGGAGGCTCCATTTCGCAAGTAAGCAGAAGAGAGGAAAGAAATGCGATTTCCTTCGGTCGGTCTTCTCTGCTCACAGAAGCTCCAGGTTGAATGGAAGGCAGTCGTGGCCAAAATGGTGGAAACTTTTGGGGAAAAGTTGTATTTTTGAGGTTTGATGGCTAATAACACTTTTTTTTTTGAGTTTCAAGTTTGTTTATTATTTATTTTATTTTATTTTATTTTATTATTTTATTTTATTATTTTATTTTATTTTATTTTATTTTATTTTATTTTATTTTATTTTATTTTATTTTATTTTATTATTTTATTTTATTTTATTATTTTATTATTTTTTTTTTATTTTTATTTTTATTTTTATTTTTATTTTTATTTTTTATTTTTTTATTTCTTTCTTACTTACTTACTTACTTACTTACTTACTTACTTACTTAAATTTTTATACCGCCCTTCTCCTGAAGGACTCAGGGCGGTGCACAGCCACAGTAAAACAACAATATATCACAACATTTAAAAAACAGTTTAAAACATATTAAATAATCCTATTCCACTGCTGGAATGGCCTGGGAATTAGCTCAGACATTCTTAACCCGATGGAAAATCTATGGAGCCAACTAAAAAAAACCTGTTAGTCAGAAGCGACCCTTGCTAATATTAATATTAATATTAAGCCCAGTTAATAGAAGCCATCATTCAATCTTGGTTCCACGTCATAACAGCTGCAGAACTCAAAGACTTGGTTCCCTCCATGGAAAGACGTCGTATTCATGCTAAAGTTGACCCAACTAAGTATTAACTGACATGGGGATCATTTCTGTATATCTCGTTTTTTTCTACGTGTTTCGCTTTTCTTCTTTATACTGCAACTGCTATTCTAAGAGCAAATCCTTCCTGAAAGTTATTGCATTCCATTCTGAATTAAATTATCTTTCCATTGATATATAACTTTATGGTACTACTCCCCAAAAAAGTGGTGTTATTAGCTAGTATTAGAAAATACACTTTTCCCAAAAAGGTTTCCACAATTTTGGCCACTATTGTAGGTAGTGTTTGATTTACGACCGTTTATTCTGCTACAATTGGAAGTCACGGTGGCGCTGAATGAAGGGACCTCTGGCTATTGCAGCGCCCCTGCAGTCTTGGGGGTGAAATTTCACCGCTTGGCAGCCGCCCCACACTTAACAATTAACAGGGATTAACAGGGATGCTTTAATTCCCCCCTCCCGCTCCAATTCTCTCCTACCCTCTGCAGGTAAGTCCTCGACTTAGGACCAAAATTTCGGTTGCTAAGAGAGAGTTGTGTGAAGTGAGTTTTGTCTCCTTCGACAACATTTTCCACCATGGTTAAGGGAACCGTGCAGTCATTAAGCAAATCCGGCTTCCTTCATTGGCTTCGCTTGTCGGAAGCCAGCTGGGAAGATGAGAGAGCAGGGGTGAAATCTAAAATTTGTTACTACCGGTTCTGTGGGCGTGGTGCTGGTGGTGGTGGGTAATGTGACTGGGTGGGTGTGGCCAATTATTATTATTATTTTACTTTTAAAAGCATTTTTTCTACAAGCTCTTCGGCGAAGAGGTTGTAAAAAATGCTTTAAAAAGGCTCTGACGATCCCAGCTGAGTTGCCTGATCAGCAGAGGCTTTTTAAAAAAGCCTCTGATGATCAGGCAACTCAGCTGGGATCGTCAGAGGCATTTAACAGAAAAAAACCCTCTTTTTTTCTTTTAAATGCCTCTGACGATCCCAGCTGAGCCGCTCGATCATCAGAGGCTTTTTTTTTAACTTTTAAAAGCATTTTTTCGGCCGAAAAGGTTGTAGAAAAAATGCTTTTAAAAGTAAAAGAAGAAGCCTCTGATGATCGCGTGGCTCAGCTGAGCATGGCTGGGTGGGCAGGGATTTTTGCTACCGGAGCATTTCACCCCTGTGAGAGAGACAGAGAGAGACAGAGAGAGAAGGGAGAGATGGAGAGAGAGAGAGAAAGGGAGGGAGAGAGATGGAGGGAGAAGAGAGGGGGGGAGGGAGAGAGAGAAGATGGTGAGTGAGAAGGAGAGATGGAGTGGGAGGGAGAGACAGACAGAGAGAGAAGGGAGATATGGAGAGAGAAGGAGAGAGAAAGAGAGATGGAGTGGGAGGGAGGGAGGGAGAGAAAGAGAGAAGACAGAGAAAGAGAGAGAGAGAGAAGAGAGGGGGGGGATGGAGAGAGAAGACAGTGAGAGAGAAAGAGATGGAGTGGGAGGGAGGGAGAGAAAGAGAAGACAGAGAAAGAGGGAGAGAGAGAGAAGAGAGGGGGATGGAGACAGAAGACTGAGAGAGAAAGAGGGAGGGAGTGGGAGGGAGGGAGGGAGAGAAAGAGAAGACAGAGAAAGAGGGAGAGAGAGAAGAGAGAGGGGGAGGGAGAGAGAGAAGACAGTGAGAGATAAAGAGAGATGGAGTGGGAGGAAGGGAGAGAGAAAGAGGGAGAAGACAGAGAAAGAGGGAGGGAGGGAGAGAGAGCTGGAGAGATACAGATGAATAGAGATGATAGAGGTAGATATAAAGATGGAGACACAGGTGGGAGGGGAGAGAAAGAGAATCTATACAGGTAGTCCTCGGTTTAATGACCGCAATTGAGCCCAAAAGTTACGTTACTAAGTGAGACATTACTTAAATGAGTTTTGCCCTATTTTACGACCTTTCCCACCACAGTTTTTAAGCGAATCCCTGCACTTGTTCAATTAGTCACCTGGTTGTTAAGTGAATCCGGCTTCCCCCTTTGACTCTGCCTGTAAGGAGGTTGCATCACGTGACCCGGGGGGGGGGGGGACAACGACACTGCGACCGTCACAGCTACGAGTTAGTCACCAAGTATCCGACATTTGACCACAGGGATGCTGCAACCACAGTCCTAAGTGTGGAAAACGGTCATTGGTCAATTTTTCTTCAGTCCCGGCGTAACTTCGGTCCCTAAATGAATGGTCATAAGCTGAGGACTACCTGTTTGCCCCTTGGGCACTCTGATCTGTGTGTGCTGTGCCATCCCAGCTCACCTGACCCAGCGTGCCACCCTGCCCCCTTTTCGAGGCAGCTGCTGGCCAAACAATTTTTTCCCCACACCCAGTAATTTCCTTGCAAAACATGTCTGCCTCGCCAAAGGGCCAGGCCAGGCCCACCTCATCCACAGCGGGAGCAAAGAGGTCAGCTGGGGTGGCCGAGGGCAGGGCCTCACTGGCCTCGGAGTCCCTACGATGAGGCCGACCATGACCGGGGCATCCCGGGACACTAGCTTTGCGTTAAGCTGCTGGGCTGGGGCAGCTGAGGCTTCAGCTTGTGCCGCGAGTCGAGGGTTGCGTGCAGCCCCACAGCCGAGGTGCGCAGAGAAGTCCCTGAGCCCTTGCAGGTGGTGGGGCTGATTGTCGCCTGGCAGAGCCAAAAGGGCACAAATGGGGGGGGGGGGAGGAGAAATGAGGGGGGAGGGCAATTGAAGAAGAGGCAGCTTTTTTATTTTATCGAGGCTGGGGGCTGGGAGGGTCCTTAATGAATGGCCAGGGCGGTGGGATTTGGTGAATGCCAGGAATGGGGAGGGCCCTGACAGCGTTCCCACTGCCTTTTCATGAATTTTAAACATCCCTTGTGTCTTTAAATTTTATATACTGGTTTTTGCTTTTAATGTTTTATTGTACGTCGCTTTTTGAGAGAGATGGAAGGTTCTGATGGAGAGAGAGAGAGAGAGAGAGAGAAGATGATAGATAAATATGGATTGACTGACAGAGATGATAGATGAATAGATAATAGGCAGGCAGATGATTGTTTGATAGGAGAGAGAGAGAGAGAGAGATAGATGATTGATAGATGATAGATAGATAGATAGATAGATAGATAGATAGATAGATAGATAGATAGATAGATAGACAGATGATTGATAGATTAGATTGATAGATTGATAGATGATAGATAGATGATTGATAGATAGATACATAGATAGATAGATAGATAGATGATTGATAGATTGATAGATTAGATTGATAAATTGATAGATGATAGATAGATGATTGATAGATGATAGATAGATAGATAGATAGATAGATAGATAGATAGATAGATAGATAGATAGATAGATAGATACAGATAAATATATAAACAGATTGCCAACAGAGAGATACAATTGATAGAAGATAGATAGAGATAGACTGACTGACACACACAGAGAGAAGGATGATAATGATGACATTAGATAGACAGAAGGTACATAGATGATTGACAGATAGATAAATATATAAATAAACCAGAGAGAGAGAAAGAGAGAGAGAGAGAGAGAGAGAGAGAGAGAGATAAATAGATTGACTGACAGAGATGATAGATGAATAGATGATAGGCAGGCAGATGATTGATTGATAGAAGAGATAAATAGATAGATGATTGATTCATTGATTGATTGATTGATAAATCAATGATAGATAGATAGATATAGACAGACATAAATATAGATAAACAGATAGAGGGAAGAAAGACATGATAGGAAGACAGATTGACAGATAGATAGGCATGGAGAATTCAGATTGCTCTCCTTATAGATAGTCTGTACCAAAACAGGTGTCTCCAGCACACACTGTATTTCAAACAACAGAATTCCCAGCTCACCTGACCAGCAGCCCACACGCCCGCCCCTAGAAACGAAGCGGGTCACGCCTGTGCTGCCTCCAGGGTTCCGTGCGACCCGTTCCGTATTCAGCCCCACCTGCGGGATTTCTCCCATCGCCCTACCACCAGGATCGCAGGTGCATTCATCCCAGCTGCAGCCTGTCTCGGCTACCTAATTATCTCGTCTCTCAAAATGTGCTTTTCCTCCCACTCGTAGGGAACGCCGGGCACTTACCTGTCTCACAGTCAGAGCTCTTACGGCCAGGAACCAGCCAAACCACCTGGAGGCTCCATTTCGCTCGGCCTGCCAAGGCAGCAGGATTCCAAGTCAGGTAAATAACCGAGGAGACGAGGACGGACGCGGCCTTGGCTTCTACACAGGTGTGCAGAAAAGCAGGGGCCGGTGGGCTCCTTGGCCTTCAAAAGACCAGTTAGATGTGAGTGATGGTCTTAAGATGGAAAGATAGCAATAGCAATAGCACTTGGACTTATATACCGCTTCGCAGTGCTTTCCCAGCCCTCTCTAAGCGGTTTACAGAGTCAGCCTCTTGCCCCCAACAATCTGGGTCCTCATTTGACCCACTTAGGAAGGACGGAAGGCTGAGTCAACCATGAGCTGGTCAGGATCGAACTTCCTGGATGTGGGCAGAGTTTAGCCTGCAATACGCCTTTCTAATCACCTGAGCCACTATGGCAAGGAAAGGAAGGAAGGAAGGTGAAAAGGGAGGGAGGGAGAGAAAGAAGGGAGAAAAAGAGAAGGAAGGAAGCAATAGCACTTACACTTAGATATTGTATATATATATCTAAGATATACACTTAGATATGAGCCTCAGATAGCTCAACAGGCTAGATAGCCTGTTATTAACATTCAGCTGTCTGCAATTATTGCAAGTTCGAGGCTCAAGGTTGACTCAGCCTTCCATCCTTTCTAAGGTAGGTAAATTGAGGACCCAGTTTGTGGGGGCAATAAGCTGACTTTGTATAAAAATATACAAAAGTATGAAGGCTATTGCTTAACGCATTGTAAGCTGCCCTGAGTCTCCGGAGAAGGGCGGCATACAAATCTAATTTTTTTAAAAAAATTGTACTATAGTGCTTTACGTACTTTCCGAGTGGTTTACAAAGTCAGCCTCTTGCACCCAACAATCTGGGTCCTCATTTTACCGAGGACGGATGGCTGAGTCAAACTTGAGCCAGTCAGGGTCGAACTCCTGGCTGTGGGCATAATCAGCCTGTAATAATGCATTCTAACCACTGCATCATCGTGGCAAGAAAAGAGGAAGGAAGGAAGGAAGGAAGGAAGGAAGGAAGGAAGGAGAAAAGGGAGGGAGAGAAAGAAGGAAAGGAAGGAAGGAATAGCAATAGAACTTAGACTTATATACCGCTTCACAGTGCTTTAAGAGTTTTGAGCAGTTTACAAAGTCTTTATTTTGCCCCCAAACAATCTGGGTCCTCATTTTACCGACCTCGGAAGGACGGAAGGCTGAGTCAAGCTTGAGCTGGTCAGGATCGAACTTCCTGGCTGTGGGCAGAGTTTATCCTGCAATACTGCATTCTAATCCCTGCACACACACCCCCCCCATGGTTTTTGGGGAGGCCTGGCTCTCAGGATTGGGGTTTAGTGATTAGGAAAATGGGACCCCTAAGCCGAGATCCAACTTACATATGGGTGGTGTAGGGTTTCCTTCCTAAACAGGAGGTTGGATTAGAAGACCTCCAACTCTGTTATTCTATGAGGGATACTCTGAGGCTGCGTGGGATGAAATAGTTTGGAAGTGGGTTGTGTGTATCTTCAAACATCTCCTTGCTTTCTTTGAAGTTTCCCTGCCCTACATCAAGCAAGAGGAATTCTCACCCCGGAGCCAAAATTCACAGCAGCCCGAAGGCCTCTTAGTAAGAGCTCAGCACGAGGGAGTCGTTCGAGGTAAGCCGAGCTTGAATCAAGGAAGAAAACGTGCGTTCTTGAGTCCGTCTCTTCCGTACGTCCTGATCCGTAGGGTCCGCGGTGCTCTTGAGCTGGGTTGGTTTCCTGCAGACGTCCCTTTACCCAACTAGATTACATCATCAGGGCCAGAAGGAAGTGGGGTTTGCTCTCCGTTTATGCAGAATGCCTTGCTCTGTCGGTGTGGGTGGGGCTGAGGTTTCTCAATAGACAGACTGTCAGCCATCGGTGGACATGTAGAGGTAGCAAAAGCCTTTAGGACTATTATTACTACTACTACTACTACTACTACTATTATTATTATTATTATTATTTAATCTGTAGTGAGATTCCCAGCCTTTGAAGCTGGTTAATAGCTCAGCAGCTCGAGTCCTAACCAAGGACCTAGGAACTGTTAAGGTATCATCGGAGGATGTAAGCTCTTCCGAGTAAGGTGGTTTTTTGTAGAGTTAAAATGTTCAAGTCCGGTAAATTTAGAATTTCTAAAGAGCGGGGTAGCCCTTTGGGTATTGCTCCAAGGGCTCCAATTACAATCAGAACAACACACGATTTCTTTCTCCACAGTCGCTCAACTTCAGTTTGCAAGTCCCGGTACATTATTATTATTACTACTACTACTACTGTTGTTGTTGTTGTTATTATTATTATTATTATTATTATTATTATTATTATTATTATTATTATTATTATTATTATTATTAATTAAATTTCTATACCGCCCTTCTCCAGAAGGACTCAGGGTGGTGTAGAGCCACAGTAAAACATATGAAATACAAAATTTAAAAGCAATTTAAAACAATGAAATGTTTCCCCCCCCCCCCCCAGTTAAAAACCCACAAATTTAAAACACCCCATCAAATTCTTATTAAGCCAGTCCACCCTGTTGGATGCAGAGTCTTAAGGGCCCAGCGAAAGGTACGGAGGTTGGGAATCGTATGTATCCCTGGGGGCAGTTCGTTCCAGAGGGCGGGGGCCCTCACAGAGAAGGCTCTCCCCCTGGGGGTCACCAGCCTACATCGTTTAACCAACGGCACCCTGAGGAGCCCCTTTCTGTGGGAGCGTGTTGGTCGGTGAGAGGCCGTCGGTGGCAGAAGGCGATCCCGTAAGTATCCAGGTCGTAAGCCGTGGAGCGCTTTGAAGATGATAACCAGCACCTTGAATCACACCCGGAAGACCACTTATCCTATACCGCTTCACAGGGCTTTTACAGCCCTCTCTAAGCGGTTTACAGAGTCAGCCTCTTGCCTCCAACAATCTGGGTCCTCATTTTACCGACCTTCTACCAAGGGGAAAACCCTATCCCCACCAACATTGCCGGGCAAACTACTGTACATAAACTGAGAGCAACACCCCCTCCATTCCAGCATTGATGACGCCCACCCAGTCGCCCCCCCCCCCCACCCTCCGAGGTCAACCACAGCCCTGATGCGACCCTCAATGAAATTGAGTTTTGACACTTTTGGGGGGCATCCTTCCGGAAAAATATAATAAGAAGACTACATATTTGATTTTACATGTACTGACTGTGGCTATGATTGTATTCGCGGCATCAGTGGAAAGATTGCGCATCATCCCGTCAGATGAGAGGGCAATTCAGAAAATAATGGAATGCGCAGAAATGGACAGCTTAATGCTTATCATTAAGGACAGAGAGAGATAGTGAATATTTTTCTGACGTGGGAGGTATTTCATCAATGGCTAGAGGATAGAAACAGCAATTAGGAAGGAGGAGACATAGAAAAGAAAATGTTACGATGTGAGGACGTTTATGACGATGTTATGTACTATTGTAAATTATATTGATAAAATAGTATGTTATTTTTTAAAAAATTAATATTTATTAAATTTCCAAAGGTTAAAATACACCGTACAAAAAGAAACATAATACACAAAAAAAAGCAAGAAAAACACAACCACACAACACACACAAAAACCCAAAAAAAATAAACAAACATACAGGTTGACTCAGCCTTCCATCCTTCGAGGTAGGTAAAATGAGGACCCGGATTGTGGGGGCAATAAGCTGACTTTGTATAAAAAAGAACACCACTGGGGGGGGCGAAAGCCCTACTAAACAGGTATATACAAAAGAATGAAGGCTATTGCTTAATGCATTGTAAGCCGCCCTGAATCTCCGGAGAAGGGGCGCATATAAATCAAACTAATAATAAATAAATAAATATCAAAATTTCAATACTATTAACAACTTTTCTCGATCGGTATCTCTAACTATTTAACCGCTTTACACAAATTCTACTTCTAAATATCTGTATCTTAACTTACATCTTTATCTAAATTATCTTGACTTATGTTTACAATTCAATCTCTTAACAAAAACAATCCCTTAAGTTTCATGTTTACTCTCCAACCAGGAATACCATTTATTCCATATTAAATAGTACTCGGTGTCCTCCCTCTCCTTCATTTCCATAGATAATCTGTCCATCTCTGCACATTCGTATATTTTTTTTATTATGATTTGATCTGGAGGGGTGTCTGATTGTTTCCAATTTTGTGCTACCACAATTCTACTTGCCCTTAGTATGTGTAATATGATAAGTTACATATGATATATGATAAATAAAATAAATAAATAAATAAATAAATACATACATACATACATACATACATACATACATACATACATACATACATATATATATATATATATATATATATATATTGTATACTTTTCTGCATTTTCCCTTCCAGAATACCCAGGAGAAACAATTCCATCTTTCTTTTTATCCATCTTTCTTTCTATCTTCTGTCCTGTTATTTTATCCAGCCATTTTTTAATCTTAGAACAAGTCACCACGTGTGATAGAATGTTCCTTCTTTGTGTCCACACTTCTAACAATTCGGAGATAGTTATATTATTAATGTCATTGTAACGAATACAACAACAAATATACGAACTATGAATTTTTGAAGAATTGTACCCAGTTCACGGCACCGTTCAATGGAGATGAAAAGTATTATAAATAAAATAAATAAAAACATGAAAAAAATTGAGTTTGACATCCTTGCTGTAGCTGGTTCCATTACAACTGCAGGTCCATCCTCACCCTTGTTCCTTCTTCCCTGCAGGCACAACCACCATCCAAGAAGGGAGCATCACTCGGGGGGACCCCCACCTGCAAAGTTTCCATGGAAACGATGCCTGCTTTGCGTGGCTCCATCACTCAGGTATTCCCACCTCACCCCATCTGGCTTCCCCATTGAGTTTGCTTGCCAGGAGTTTGGAAAAGGGGATCCGTCAGGATTCCAAGTAACAGCCCAGTGATGCCCTCGACGTGATGTCCCGCTGCCTGGAAGCGGTACGGACCTGGATGGAGAGGAACAGGCTCCGACTCAACCCTGCCAAGACCGAGTGGGTTGTGGGTACCGGCATCTTGGGCCGATCAAGATATTCCATCGTTGACTATCCGGGGGTGAGGTGTTACCCCCTGTGGATAGGGCTCGCAACTTGGGTGTCCTCCTGGATTCACGGTTGTCTTTGGAAGATCATATAACGACCGTGGCCAGGGGGGGCATTTGCCCAGGTGCGCCAGTTGTGCCCTTACTTGGACCAAGATGCCCTACGCACTGTTACTCATGCGCTGGTCACCTCCCATCTTGATTACTGCAACGCTCTCTACATGGGGCTGCCCTTGAAAACCACCTCGAAGGCTTCAGCTATGCAGAATGCGACCGCGCGGGTTGTGATGGGAGCGTCCCAACACTCCCATGTTACACCCCTCCTGCGCGACCTGCATTGGTTACCGGTTGCCCTTCGGGTGAGGATCAAGGTGCTGGTTATCACCTACGAAGCCCTCATGGCGAGGCCCGGGATATTTGTTGGACCCCCTGCAGCCAGCGACAATCCCCAATCCCCCGGTGCGTTCCCACAGACAAGGCCTCCTCAGGGGTGCCGTCGGCCAGACAATGTCGGCTGGCGACCCCCAGGGGGAGGGCTTTCACTGTGGGGGCACCCGCCCTCTGGAACCAACTTCCTTCGGAGCTCCGCATGGCTCCTGACCTCACTCGTTCCGCTGTGATTTGAAGACCTCGTTTGTTTTGCAGGTTGAACTGACGGGGATGTCTTAATTAATTTTTAATTGTTTTAAATTTGAATTTTTAAATTTCACTGTTTTAATGAGGGATTATGCATTTTTATTGTTGTGAGCCGCCCTGAGTCCTTGGAGATAGGGCAGCATATAAATAGCATAAATACATACATACATACATACATACATACATACATACATACATACATACATACATAATAAATAAATAAATAAATAAATAAATAAATAAATAAATAAATAAATAAATAAATAAATAAATAAATGACCCAACGCAATCAAACCTTCGAGGCCTAGGCCTAAGAACGGGTCTTATTAATTTTACTTACTGTATTTTCCTGCGTATAAGACTACTTTCTAACACACAAAAATCTTCTCAAAAGTTGGGGGTCGTCTTATACGCCGGGTCTCTTTCTCCTGTAACCAGGCAGACCAGCCCATAAGGCTCTGACGAGCCTTAAATGGCTCTGAGGGGGGTCGTCTTATACGCCGGAAAATACGGTATATTAATATTTATATTAATTTTGCCCTCCAAAACACATTACAGCTTATTTTCTGGTTAGGTCTTATTTGGGGGGAAATACAGGTACTAAAGGCGTCCGTCTGGCTGACAATCTTAACGGGCTTATTTTGAGAGTGGGGGGTAGGGCTTATATTACGAGCATCCTGAAAAATCATGCTAGGAGTTATTTTCCAGCTGGGCCCTATTTTCGGGGAAACAGAGTAGATTTATGTCATGTTGGCACCTGAGGGTCCTGTGGTTTTCCCCACTCAAATTAAAAGTCAAAAGTTGTTTTCCCCCAATCCACATGTCCATCACATGTGGACCCCAGCCCCAGTTGTTTTTCTGACCCAGCCTCAGCGGAAGCAAGAAACAGACTCCCTGTCACGAAACCCCCCCCTCTTCATTTACCTCTTGTGAATTAATGGCGTTCACCCACCGAAAAGTCCAGGCAAGAGTCCTTCAAGGAGTTAACGGCAGCAACAGTTAACTTATCAGTTCCTTGCGATAATTGCAAAGTCGTGAGCTCCCAGCTGCACAGCTGGAAATTAAGTTCTGGCAAGCAGTCTTTGAGGCATGAAACACAATGAGCAAAACCTTCAGAAATACGAACGGTTATCTCCTACGACCACCACTCCCCTTTCTTTCAATTTACTCCCCAGCCAGGGAGGGGCCATTCAGCGTCCACGTGTGCTTTGCTTCCCGAGTCGACTCCTTGTCCTCCGTTGCTCACCTCTCCTAACTGCTCTGTGCATACGTGAATCTGGAACAGGCCCCAGCTGTTCTTCCTCCTCACTCATCTCAGTATATAAGTGCAATTGCTTTGGGAGGGAGGGAGGGAATGAATGAATGAATGAATGAATGAATGAATGAATGAATCAAGGAAGGAAGGAAGGAAGGAAGGAAGGAAGGAAGATGAGAAGGAAGGGAAACGAGAAGGAAGGAAGGAAGAAAAGAAGGAAGGAGAAGAAGGAAAGAAAACAAGCAGAAGGAAGGAAGTTGTGGTGATACAGTTGTTATAAGTCAGTATTGCAGGCTAACTCTGCCCACCGCCAGGAAGTTCGATCCTGCCTGGCTCAAAGTTGACTCAGCTTTCCATCCCTTCCGAGGTGTCTCTGCGCATACGTGCATCTGGAACAGGCCCCAGCTGTTCTTCCTCCTCACTCATCTCAGTATATAAGTGCAATTGCTTTGGGAGGGAGGGAGGGAGGGAGGGAGGGAGGGAGGGAGGGAAGGAAGGAAGGAAGGAAGGAAGGAAGGAAGGAAGGAAGGAAGGAAGGAAGGAAGGAAGGGAAACGAGAAGGAAGGAAGGAAGAAAAGAAGGAAGGAGAAGAAGGAAAGGAAACAAGCAGAAGGAAGGAAGTTGTGGTGGTACAGTTGTTATAAGTCAATATTGCAGGCTAACTCTGCCCACCGCCAGGAAGTTCGATCCTGCCTGGCTCAAAGTTGACTCAGCTTTCCATCCTTTCCGAGGTATCTCTGCGCATATGTGCATCTGGAACAGGCCCCAGCTGTTCTTCCTCCTCACTCATCTCAGCCTCCAAAGGCAGCTGCCTCTCCGGCAGCTGGGAAATGTCGGACGTTCCTGGCTGTATCTCTGCGTCCGACGCAGAGCGTCCATCAGAGCCTTCCCCAGACTACAGAACTGGCCTAAGCTCCTCCCCAAACTCCTCATCGTCCGAGTTTGCAGCCAGCTCCGCAAAAGTTGGTTTCAGTCCACGCTTCCCCAGCACCTAGTGGGAACATCTTTGGTTCCCAGGAGAAAGAATTTTATTTTGGCTACAATTCCCCAGCTATCTCTACTCCCCACCCCTCTTCCCGTTCCCACAGCTCCAAGCAGCGTAGCTGTGGCAGTCCTGAAGACGCTCCCAAAACGGCTTCGGGGTGGACAGGATCTCATGAACCTGAGGCCTTATGACCGTCGTAAATATGAGTCCGTTCCCCCAACCGTCTGAATTTTGATCTCGTGATTATGGGCAAAGCTGCAAAGGTGGTAACTGGAAAAGGTCACATTTTTCCGTGCTGATGTAGCTTTGAACGGTCGCTCAATGACCTCTTTTGTAAGTCAAGGACTATATCTGTGTAGGCAAGGTACAATTCAAGGAAGCATGTTAGGAATAATTCTGTGTCATTCGTGGTTTTGGGACCTGATAGGCAGTGTTCCTCAGGGACAGTTGCCCCCTTGCCCCCAATTAATCTTTAAGTAAAGGTAAAGGTTCCCCTCGCATATATGTGCTAGTCGTTCCCGACTCCAGGGGGCGGTGCTCATCTTCGTTTCAAAGCCGAAGAGCCAGCGCTGTCCGAAGACATCTCCGTGGTCATGTGGCCGGCATGACTCAACGCCAAAGGCGCATGGAATGCGGTTCCCTTCCCATCAAAAGTGGTCCCTATTTTTCTATTTGCATTTTTTACCTGCTTTCGAACTGCTAGGTTGGCAGAAGCTGGGACAAGTCACGGGAGCTCATCCCGTGACGCGGCGCCAGGGACTCGAACCGCTGAACTGCCGGCCTTTTGATCGACAAGCTCGGCGTCTTAGCCACCGAGCCACCGCGTCCCAATTGATCTTTCCAAAGGGGATTAAAATGTGTTTAAGGGACAATCTGCGGAATGCTGGAAATGTGGAACTGAATGTGGCACATACTACCATCTATGGTGGACATGCCCGAAAGCGGTGGAATTTTGAGGAAAAATAAAAAAATGGCTAAATGAGATCCTAAATCTAAAGCTTGAATGGCGCCCAGAGACATGCCTGCTGCTCGGCTCCAGGCCAGAAAACATGAAAAGAGATGTCTGGTACCTTGCTCTACATGTTATAACGGCGGCGAGATGATTATATGCCCAGTTTTGGAAAAACCAAAATAATCCCATCAGAGGATGCTATTATACAGAAGATTTTGGACTGTGCTGAAGCAGATAAATTGACAAAAAAAATTAAAAGACAAAGACCAAACACAAACCGGTTTATCTTGGGGGAAATTCTGTAGATGGCTAGAGAAGAGGAAAGTATAATCCAAACTAGATGAGAAATTATATGTATTACTAAAGTTATATCATATAAATATAATGAAGTCGAACGGATTTGACTGTTTTTTGTTTTTTTTTTCAATTTGATTTATATGCCGCCCTTCTCCGGAGACTCAGGGCGGCTTACAATGCGTTAAGCAATGGCCTTCATACTTTTGTATATTTATCCAAAGTCAGCTTATTGCCCCCACAAACTGGGTCCTCAATTTACCTACCTTAGAAAGGATGGAAGGCTGAGTCAACCTTGAGCCTGGCGAGGATTGAACTCACAGAAATTACAGGCAGCTGGTGTTAATTGCTGCCTTTAGTAGGAGGCATTAGCCCCCTACGCTACACAGGCTCCTTTATACTGTTGTATAAAGATATGTAAAGTGTTTTGTCTTCTCCGGAATATAATATAAACACATAGTACAAGATATTAAGTTATTAGATTACTGCGTAGAGAGACATTTGTTTTATATTTTGTGTGGGTGGTTTATGGGGTTTTTTTTTCTCTTTATGTTATTTGTACGTTGTTTTGTTCATTCTTTTGTTTTTAACGGAAAATGTAAATCAAGATTTTATTTTTTTTAAAATGTGTTTCCCTTACAGGGAACTCCAGCCCTCCCCCAGGCTGGAATTGCGGCCGACGTCCTCCTCAAAGGAACCATCACCCGTCTGGCTACAGAGGATAGCAGTCCGGAAAAGAACCGAGAAGAAGCCGTGGCCTCTAAAGGTCACGTCATCTACGAGGGCAAAAGTGGCCACATCATTACCTACGATGGTGAGTGCCAGGTCGGGATGTTCAAACCCTCAGGTGCCCCTCGGGTGAGATGCACCCCTGAAGCTGGACAAGGAAAATTAACGCGCCATACAGTCCTTGGGGTGCTCTGTGAGCCTGGAGACATTTCATGACCCAATTAGGTAACATCATCAGTGCTAGAAGGGAGAGGGGTTTGGTGGGGGAGGGAGCAGAGTTTCAGTGTTTTTTTTTTCCTTGCTAGCTTTTTTTTTTTTTTTAATTTGATTTATATGCTGCCCTTCTCCGGAGACTCAGGGCGGCTTACAATGCGTTAAGCAATAGCCTTCATACTTTTGTATATATTTATACAAAGTCAGCTTATTGCCCCCACAAACTGGGTCCTCAATTTACCCACCTTAGAAAGGATGGAAGGCTGAGTCAACCTTGGGCCTGGTGAGATTCGAACTTACAGTAATTGCAGACAGCTGGTATTAATCACAATGCTTTAGTCTGCTGAGCCACCAGGCCTGTCCTTCCTTCCTTCCTTCCTTCCTTCCTTCCTTCCTTCCTTCCTTCCTTCCTTCCTTCCTTCCTCCCTTCCTTCCATTTTCCCTTCATTTCCCTTTCTTTCCTTCCTTCCTTCCTTCCTTCCTTCCTTCCTTCCTTCCTCTTTCTTTTTCTTTCTTTCTTTCTTTCTTTCTTTCTTTCTTTCTTTCTTTCTTTCTTTCTTTCTTTCTTTCTTTCTTTCTTTCTTTCTTTCTTTCTTTCTTTCTTTCTTTCTTTCTTTCTTTTTTTAAATTTTATTTATATGCCACCCTTCTCCGGAGACTCAGGGCGGCTTACAATGCATTAAGCAATAGCCTTCATACTTTTGTATATTTATACAAAGTCAGCTTATTGCCCCCACAAACTGGGTCCTCAATTTACCCACCTTAGAAAGGATGGAAGGCTGAGTCAACCTTGAGCCTGGCTAGGATTGAACTCAGAGAAATTACAGGCAGCTGGTGTTAATTGCTGCCTTTAGTAGGAGGCATTAGCCCCCTATGCTACACAGGCTCCTTTTTGTTGTCTCTTTTAAATGATGTGTAAATAAGTGTAGTGCAAACCACTGTACATAATCAGAGAGCAAATCCCATTCCTTTCTAGCCCTGAAGATGTTATTTAGTTGGGTCATGAAACGTCTGGAAGACAGCAACGAAGCTCAGAGCCCCCCCCCCCACTCCCCCAGTCCTCTTCCTCTTCCTCCTCTTCTCTGCCACTGATGTTGATACCTAGTTGGGTTATGAAACGTCCCCAAAACCCCCCACCAAGCTCAGAGACGACCGAGGACGCTTCCGTTCAAGCCTGAGCTTCCATCGAAAACGATCTCCCATTTTCCCCCGGGAGAATCCGAAACGAAACTCTTTTCCGTTGGTCTCTCTCGCTGCTTGTCAAACAGCCATCAAGAACGTCCGGGAAGGAACGCGGAGTCCAAGAACCGCTCACGACATGAGCCTCAAACGGTCGTACGAAGCCATGGAAGGGAACATCAAACAAGGGATGTCCATGAGAGAATCTCCCGTCTCGGCACCTCTGGAAGGTAAGCTTGGCTAGCAAATGGCTGATCGTTGGCAGGAATTAATAGAGCCTTGGTGGCGCAGCAGATTAAAGTGCTGTTAAGTAACACCAGCTGCCTGCAATGACTGCGAGTTCGAATCTCACCAGGCTCAAGGTTGACTCAACCTTCCATCCTTCCGAGGTAGGTAAAATGAGGACCCAGATTGTGGGGGCAATAAGCTGACTTTGTATAAAAAAGAACACCGCTTAGGGGGGGGGGGCGAAAGCCCTACTAAGCAGGTATATACAAAAGTAGGAAGGCTATTGCTTAAGGCATTGTAAGCCGCCCTGAGTCTCCGGAGAAGGGCGGCATATAAATCGAACCAATAAATAAATAAATAAAATAAAAAAGTAGAAAGGGAAATAGGAAGGGAGGGAGGAAAGAAGGGAGGGAGGAAAGAAGGAAGGAAGGAGAAAAAGAGGGAGGGAGGGTGGAAGGAAGGAGAGAGGGAAGGAAAGAAGGAAGGAAGGATAGAATGGGGGAGGGAGGAAGGAAAGAATGGGAAAGGGGGGAAGGAAAGACAGAATCGGGGAAGGAGGGACGGAGGGGGGAGAAGGAAGAGAAAGGAGAGAGGGAGGGAGGAAAGAGGGAGCAAGGAAGGAGCCTGGGTGGCGCAGCAGACTAAAGTGCTGTTAACTAAGCAACAGCTGCCTGCAATTACTGCAGGTTCGAATCTCACCAGGCTCAAGGTTGACTCAGCCTTCCATCCTTCCGAGGTAGGTAAAATGAGGACCCAGATTGTGGGGGCAATAGGCTGACTTTGTATAAAAAAGAACACCGCTGGCCGGGGGGGGGGGGGGCGAAAGTCCTACTAAGCAGGTATATACAAAAGTATGAAGGCTATTGCTTAATGCATTGTAAGCCGTCCTGAGTCTCCGGAGAAGGGCGGCATATAAATTAATTTTTTTTAAAAAAAAATTGGGTATGTCTAGACCTGGGGCCTCCAACCTTGGCAACTTTAAGACTTGTGGACTTAAATGTTGGAAATGGCACCAGTTACCAGGTTCATATTACCACATGTGGTGGATATGCCCTGAAGCAAAAAGCTACTGGAATAAAATTAAGTTATGGGTGGAGAAAATGATACAACAACGTATGGATTTAAAACCAGACCTATTCCTATTGGGTATCTCGCCAGAGAAAATTAGTAAAGATAATATATATTTGATTATACATGTAATAATAGCAGCAAGCATTGTTATTGCACAAAACTGGAAAGCAGAGAATATACCTTTGGAGGGGGAAGTAATTTAAAAAAATGTAGTAATTAAAAAAAATTAAAAGAAATATTGACTTGATCTGGGCATTTGAAGTAAGGAAAATATATGAAATACTGATTGTTAAAATGATAAATGAATATTATAAAGACCTGTTTAGATTTGAAGTTTAAGATTTTGGGTGATTACATAATAAAATATTAAATGTTAGAATAAGATGTTAGATGAATGTTAAAAATTGGGTTTAGATTTTTTTCTTTTTTTTTCTTTTTCTTTTTCTCTTTAAGATGTTAATTGATGAATTTGGAATTTATACTTATTTTATACCGGATCAAACCCTTGCTCTAAAAAGATGTTGTTTTATGTTTTATGTTTAAAAATAAATTTAAAAAATTTAAAAGAAATTTAGATCGTGCAGAAATGAATAGATTAACTATGATGATAAAGGAAAGAGAAGATTCAGAATATTTTAAGAGATGGAATAAATTTTAAATTTTATTGGCTAGAAAAGAGATATAAATAAGTTTTAAAAGAGTTTGAAGAACAAAACATCGTTGCAATTAGAATATTATATTAATGGAAAACCTTTGTAATGGATTTGGTGAGATTGAAGACAGGAAAGACAGAGGAGAGAAGAAATTTTGGAAGAGAACACCGAAATGTCACATGGAAGAAATGAATGATGTACTAAATGTTTGTTTGTCTTAAAAAATAAAAAAAAAACTTTATTTAAAAAAAAAAGACTTGTGGACTTCAACTCCCAGAATCCCTCAGCCAGCAAAGCTTTGCTGGCTGAGGAATTCTGGGAGTTGAAGTCCACAAGTCTTAAAGTTGCCAAGGTTGGAGACCCCATTTAGATTAATGAAAAGAAGGACCAGGGGAGACATGATAGCATCTTCCAATATTTGAGGGGCTGCCCCAAAGAAGAGGGAGTCAAGCTATTCTCCAAACCACCTGAGGGCAGGACAAGAAGCAATGGGTGGAAACTAATCAAGGAGAGAAGCAACCTGGAATTAAGGAGAAATTTCCTGACAGTGAGAACAATTAACCAGTGGAACAGCTGGCCACTAGAAGTTGTGGGTGTACTTAATCACTGGAGATTTTTAAGAAGAGAAGAACAGAGAAGAGCAACAAAGATGATTTAAGGCCTGGAGACCAAAACAGTTGCAGGAATTGGGTATGTCTAGTTTAATTAAAAGAAGGATTGGGGTGGGGGGTGGATGATAACACTTTTCCAATATTTGAGGGGCTGCCCCAAAGAAGAGGGGGGACAACCTCTCCAAAGCCCCTGAGGGCAGGAGAAGAAACAACAGATGGAAACTAATGAAGGAGAAAAGCAACTTGGAATGAAGGAGAAACTTCCTGGCAGCGAGAACGATTAACCAGCGGAACTGCTTGCCACCAGAAGTTGTGGGTGCTCTCCATCACTTGAGGTTTTTAAGAAGGGATTGGACAGTCACTTGTCTGAAATGGGCTAGGCTTTCCTGCCTGAGCAGGGGTGTTGGACTAGAAGATCTCTGAGGTCCCTTCCAATTCTGTTATTCTGTTATCAGGCAGGTGGAGGGTAGTACATATGAAGAACGGTTGCAGGAACCGGGCCTGGTTGGTCTAGTGAAGAGAAGGACCAGGGGAGACAGGAGAGCATCTTCCAATATTTGAGGGGCTGCCCCAGAGAGGAGGAAGGAGGTCAAGCTCTTCTCCAAAGCACCTGAAGGCCAGACAAGAAATAATGGATGGAAACTGACCAAGGAGAGATTCAACCTGAAAATAAGGAGGAATTTTCTGACAGGGAAAACAATCAACCCATGGAACAGAAGTTGCCCTTGGAAGTTGTGGGAGCTTCATCACTGGAAGCTTTCAAGAAGAGACTGGACAGCCATCGGTCAGAAATGGTGTAGGGCCGTGATGGCGAACCTATGGCATGGGTGCCACAGGTGGCACGTGGAGCCATGTTGGTGGGGCACGCAAATGTTGTCCTAGCTCAGCTCCAGGGCACATGCTCGCACCTTCCAACTGTTTTTCAGGCCTTCCGGTCCTACCGGAAGTCGGGAAACTGGCTCTTTCCGGCCTCCAAAGGGATGGGGGAGGTGGTTTTTGCCCTCCCCAGGCTCCTAGAAAGCCTCTGGAGCCTGGGGAAGGTGGAAAAACGGGTCTACCGGGCCCACCATGCCATTGCGTGCCAAAAGAACGGGGAAGTGTGTTTGGGGGGGGGGGGGTCACGTGTGCATGCACGGGAGGGCAGGGCGCATTGAATTATGGATGTGGGCACCCACCCCTGCAACCCTCCATGTTCCCCCCCGCTTTTGGCACGTGGCGGCAAAAGCTTAGCCATCACCGGTGTAGGGTGTGCTGATTGGATGGGGGGTTGGACTAGATGTCCTCTGTCGTAACGCTGTTATATTTTGATGTGTCTTAGCTGGCCACAAATGTACAGACGCTGTGTGGTTTTTAAGACAAAAATGAACCTTCGAAGAATGTTTCTAGGAGAATTGATCAGTACTGGCTCCCTCAGGAATTCATTAAAATGCACCGAGTATCAGGATTTATGGAGACACTCCGTTCGGAACTGAGGAAGCTCCTCGGCTGAGAAACGAAACGTCTTAAGCGAAAACCAAGAAAGTTCCAGTTGCCTTTTGAAAAAGCACCTTGGGGGCAATTGAAAGAGAGAGAGAGAGAGAGAGAGGCTGTTTTCGGTAACTTCAATTTTTTTTTTTTCTTTTAGGCTTAATCTGCCGGGCTGTACCGCAAGGGAGTCCCCACTCCGATATGAAGGAGAGGACCGTGTTGTCGGGTTCAATAATGCAAGGTAAGAAAAATTTATTTTTATTTATTTATTTATTTAAATTTGATTTATATGCCACCCTTCTCTGGAGACTCAGGGCAGCTTACAGTGCGTTAAGCAATAGCCTTTATACTTCTGTATATTTATCCAAAGTCAGCTTATTGCCCCCACAAACTGGGTCCTCAATTGACCCACCTTAGAAAGGATGGAAGGCTGAGTCGACCTTGGGCCTGGTGAGATTCGAACTCGCCGTAATTGCAGGCAGCTGAATCTTAATTGCTGCCTTTAGTAGGAGGCATTAGCCCCCTAATAATAATATAATAATAATAATATAATAATATAATAATAATAAGTAGTGACTTAGGCTATTTATCAGTTCGATTTATATGCTACCCTTCTCCGGAGACTCAGCGCGGCTTACAATGCATCAAGCAATAGCCTTCATACTTTTGTATATTCCTGCTTAGTAGGGCTTTTGCCCCCCCCCCCCCCCTTGGTGTTCCAGACCAATACTCCACTCCCTCCACCCCTCATTCCCCCCCCCCCATCTCTTCTCTCCTAACTGCTTGCCTTCAGAAGTTGTGGTCCTTCATCACTGGAGCCTTTCAAGAAGAGACTGGACATCCACTTGTCTCAAACTGTATAGGGTAGGCCTATCAAATTCACGGCCCGTGGGCCAGAACTGGCCTGCGGCGTGTTTAGATCTGGTCTGTATGACAGTAATAGATTGAACTGAGGCAAGGAAAACCCAGAGGACACCTATAAACTGGGGGAAACCAGGCTCAATAGCAGGAACTGTGAGAGGGATCTTGGAGTCTTAGTGGACAACCAATTAAATTTGAGTCAACCATGTGCGGCGGCAGCCAAAAAAAGCCAATGCAATCCAAAATTGCATGAACAGAGGGATACAATCAAGATCAAGGGAGGTACTAATACCCCTCTATAAAGTCTTAGTAAGGCCACACCTAGAAGACTGCATCCAGTTTTGGTCCCCACACTATAAAAAAGATGTTGAGACTGTAGAAAAAGTGCAGAGAAGAGCAACCAAGAGGATGAGGGGACTGGAGGCTCTAAAATATACGATGAACGGTTGCAGGAACTGGGCCTGGCTAGTCTAGTGAAGAGAAGGACCAGGGGAGACAGGAGAGCATCTTTCAATATTTGAGAGGCTGCCCCAGAGAGGAGGAAGGGGGTCAAGCTCTTCTCCAAAACACCCGAAGGTCAGACAAGGAACAATGGATGGAAACTGATCAAGGAGAGACTCAACCTAGAAATAAGGGAGAAATTTTCTGATAGAACAATCAACCGATGGAACAGAAGTTGCCTTCAGAAGTTCTGGGAGCTTCATCACTGGAGGCTTTTAAGAAGAGACTGGACTGCCATTGGTCAGAAATGTTGCAGGGTCTCCTGCTTGGAAGGGGGGATTGGACTAGATGACCTCCAAGGTCCCTTTCCACTCTGTTCCTCTAATCTAAAAAGTCTTTCTTTCCCTCCAAAGGCACCCCGCGATCCACCGCGGAGAGCTACGAAATGGGACTCAAGTACCCCAAGATCAAGAGGGAATCTCCTCCCATGAGGACCTTTGAGGGAGCCATCGCCAAGGGCAAACTCTACGACGGGGTCACCACCATCAAGGAGATGGGGCGCTCCATCCACGAAATCCCCCGGCAGGAGCTGTTGAATCAGGAAAGCCAGAAGAACCCCGACGTGATCCCTAACGTCCGTCCCATCATCGAAGGATCCATCTCGCAGGTGAGCAAAACCATCAGATCCTAACCGGGTGTATTTTTTTTAAGCGTTGGAAGCAGTGGTGGGTTCTTCCCGGTTCAGCCCGGTTCGGCCGAGCCGGTAGCAGTGATGATATGATGTCACCAAACTGGTTCTCTTTGTTCAGGAGCTTGCCCCCCCCCCCCCCCGTGTTATTCTTACCTTTTATTTGGCCCCACCCCCAATCTATTCACTGCCTCCTGAGTCCCAGCTGATCGGCTAGAAGGAAAAAACTTGTTTAAACTCTTGCTGCTGGGCTTCAAAGGGCCGCCCTACAGCTGATCAGTGTTAAAAGGCAGTGTGGTGGTAGACCGGTGCCTCCAAAAATAAGTGAGTAGACCGGTGCCTCCAAAAATGAATGGGTAGACCGGTACATCTCTGCAAGCAGTTAAAAGCCTGGTAGACCCGTACCTCTGCTAAATCCTAAAGAATTGTCACATGATCATCAAGCCACGCCCACAAAATAAGCCACGCCCACAGAACCGGCAGTAAAAAAATTTAGAACCCACTCCTGGTTGGAAGGGATTGTGGAGGTCACAAAGTCTCACCCCCTATTCAGGGAAAACCTTCAGATCGCAGGCAGATTTTATTTATTTTATTTTATTAGTTCGATTTATAGGCCGCCCTTCGGAGACTCAGGGCGGCTTACAAAGCGTTAAGCAATAGCCTTCATACTTTTGTATATTTTATACAAAGTCAGCTTATTGTCCCCACAATCCGGGTCCTCGTTTTACCTACCTCAGAAGGATGGAAGGCTGAGTCAACCTTGAGCCTGGGGAGATTCGAACTCGCAGACATTGCAGGCAGCTGGTGCTAATTAGCAGCACTTTAGTCGGTTGCGCCACCAAGGCTCTTCCATGGTTGTCTTCTTCTTCTAATATAGGCAGTTCTGTTATTAAAGTGTTCAGTTTTGGCGATAGTTCTGGTCTTTTTAAAGTCAATTTCATGTCCTGTGGCTTTAAAGTGTTGGACCAGGGAAGAAGTTGGTTCCTCTTTTTTGACTGAGTTTTTGTGTTCTTCAGTGCGTGCACTTATTCTTATAATAATAAAACTGAACACTTTAATAACAGAATAATAAGAGAAGCCATCGAGATAGAAAAACGCCCACACAGCATGAACAAACGAGACGATGCTTCCCGCCTACCAGCCATTTGGAAACCCGCCCTTATTGACAAACGAGTCCCTAACACGATGAATGACACCAGACCCACACTCACAAGAGCCACCCAGGATGTCACCACCACACATCCACGCAGAAAGCAGACTCTAACCCACACTGATAATGAGGCACGACCAAGGACCAGAAGCCAGACCGCAGCTGCATCATTAGCCACTTTAAACCCCTCCAATCCATACATGAAGCCTGACACCCACCATGAAGAGCTCTCACGGCCACAAACACGAAGCCAAACAACAACAACGCAGCTCACCAGCTCAAATCCCCCTGCAACTCAGACTAAGCCGAGCACAACCAAGCCCCCACCCAAACAGAACACACCCCCAGCCAATCAGAGCACAACCAACCCCCCATCCAATCAGAGCACAGCCAAGCCCCTAACCAATCAGAACACACCTCCACCCAATCAGAACACAGCCAAGTTCCCACCCAATCAGCTCCCACCCCCACTAGCAGTTAAAAGGAAGAGACAGCTGCGATCTCACATTGCTCCTGGAAGCACGAAGCCGAGAACACCAGCCTAAAGATGACGAATGAGACTTCGTCGAAACGTCGCCAAGATACTTCCAATTTTACGCGGGAGAAAACCCGAATAACCAAAGACCTACATACAAACACCCGCGAAAACCTCAGAAAACAGACATATATATATATATATATATATATATATATATATATATAGAGAGAGAGAGAGAGAGAGAGAGAGAGAGAGAGAGAGAGAGATAATTAGATAGATGATAAAAGAGATAGATGGATAGATGATAGAGATAGATAGATAGATGATAGATAGATAGATAGATAGATAGATAGATAGATAGATAGATAGATGATAGATAGATAGATAGATGATAGATAGATAGATAGATAGATAGATAGATAGATAGATAGATAGATAGATAGATAGATAGATAGATATAACAACAACAACATCGTACATTTTAAGAAGATACTTGCTTGATACCTAGGACGCTGGCAGCAACCCGTATCAACCATCAGTGCCAATCAGTGATATTTGTGGTACATTTTTAAATGTTCAGTTGACTGAGTTTCATTTTTAATGAATAAAAGAGTATAATAATAATGATGATAATGATGATAGTAGTGATAGTCCTTTGGGACTTGATAGTACAAAAATGACACATCCAGTCTGAACATCTGGCTGACCCTGCGACGAACAAGAATGAATGAATGAATGAATGAATGAATGAATGAATGAATGAATAAATAAATATTAAATAAATGTAGTCCTCAAAGTACAAAGAACAAAGTTGCCCCCAGCAACTGGACGTAGAGCCCACTCGGTGTCCTGCCAGAACAAAAATCACCAGGAGACGTGCTGGCAAAGGGGAAGCAGAGAAGAGGCAAAATTTGAAAGGCCCATTTGGAAAAAACGCTCCTTTTTTCTTTCTCCTTTCCAAGGAGAAGTTTCTCTGCAAAGTTTGGCATAGACCTGGCCATGCCCACCCGGCCATTCAGATGTCTGCGTCCTCCTGGCACCACTCTGACGGGTCACCCACCCAACTGCCCCCACCCGGCAGCACAGATGGCCACACCCACCCAGCCGTGCTCACCTGGCAGCACAGATGGCCACACCCACCCAGCCGTGCTCACCCGGCAGCATAGATGGCCACACCCACCCAGCCACACCCAACTGGCACCATTCAGATGGCCACACCCACCCAGCCGTTCTCACCTGGCAGCACAGATGGCCACACCCACCCATTTGTGCCCAACTGGCACCATTCAGATAGCCACACCCACCCATTTGTGCCCGACTGGCACTATTCAGATGGCCACACCCACCCATTTGTGCCCAACTGGCACCATTCAGATGGCCACACCCACCCAGCCGTGCTCACCTGGCAGCACAGATGGCCACACCCACCCATTTGTGCCCAACTGGCACCATTCAGATGGCTGTGCCCATCTGGTGGCATTCAGATGGCCGTGCCCGGCTGCAGGGAGTTGCCATATGACCCCCTCCTCCTCCTCCTCTTGCAGGGTACCCCCATCAAGTACGAAAGCAGCTCCTGCCAGTCGGCCATCAAACACAACGTCAAGTCCCTGATCACCGGGCCCAGCAAGCTCTCGCGAGGAATGCCCCCCATGGAGATGTTGCCCGAGAACATGAAAATGGGGGAACGCGGAAAACACGAAGACCCGAAGGCTGGAGAGATGCGTTCTCGCCACACTTCGGTGGTCAGCTCGGGACCCTCCGTCCTGCGGTCCACACTCCACGAAGCTCCCAAGTCCCAAGTCAGTCCGGGGATCTACGAGGATGCCAACGCCAGGAGGACCCCGGTGGGCTATCAAAGCATGTCCAGAAGTTCGCCCATGATGAACCGGGCCGAAGGTAGGTGGCCTTTGCGGCTTCTGTGACAGTCAGCGGGATGAGGGACAAAATGGTTGACCAACTGACCCGCTCTGACTCTGCAAAATTCAGGAAGCCTTTTCATCAGTGATATTCCTATTTTCTTAGTATTTCGGAATGGGTACCAATGGCTTCTCCCTGCATATTGTTAAACGGTTGGCCTTCAATTTACAAATATTTGTTTAGCGAACTTCCCTTGCTAAGCCAAATATTAGTTACGAGAGTCATGCTCATTTTTCACCACCAGGTGGACATAGGAAAAGGAAGGGAAGGAAGGAGAAGGGGAAAAGATGAGAAGGAAGAAAAAGAAGGAGGGAAGGAAGGAAGACATAGAAAGAAGAAGGGAAGGAAAAGATGAGAAGGAAGGGGAAGGGAGGGAGGACATAGAGGAAGGGAAGGTGGAAAAGATGAGAAGGAAGGGAGGGAGGTGGACATAGGAAGAGGAAGGGAAGGAAGGAGAAGGGGAAAAGATGAGAAGGAAGGAGAAGAGAAGGAGGGAAGGAAGACGTAGAGGAAGGGAAAGGAAAAGATGAGAAGAAGGGGGGAGAGAGGGAGGGAAAAAGGAAGGAAGGAGAAGGAAAAGAGGGGAAGGGAGGGGAAGGGAGGGAGGACATAGAAAGAGGAAGGGAAGGTGGAAAAGATGAGAAGGGAGGGAGGTGGACATAGGAAGAGGAAGGGAAGGAAGGAGAAGGGGAAAAGATGAGAAGGAAGGAGAAGAGGAGGGAAGGAAGACATAGAAAGGAAGGGAAAGGAAAAGATGAGAAGAAGGGAGAGAGGGAGGGAAAGGAAGGAAGGAAAAGGAAAAGAGGGGAAGGGAGGGAGGACATAGAAAGAGGAAGGGAAGGTGGAAAAGATGAGAAGGGAGGGAGGAACGTGGACATAGGAAGAGGAAGGGAAGGAAGGAGAAGGGGAAAAGATGAGAAGGAAGAAAAAGAAGGAGGGAAGGAAGACATAGAAAGAAGAAGGGAAGGAAAAGATGAGAAGGAAGGGGAAGGGAGGGAGGACATAGAGGAAGGGAAGGTGGAAAAGATGAGAAGGAAGGGAGGGAGGTGGACATAGGAAGAGGAAGGGAAGGAAGGAAAAGGGGAAAAGATGAGAAGGAGACGAGAAGGAGGGAAGGAAGGAAGACATAGAAAGAGGAAGGGAAGGAAAAGATGAGGGAGGAAGGGGGGAGAGAGAGGGAAAGAGGAAGGAAGGAAAAGGAAAAGATGAGAAGGAAGGGGAGGGGAGGGAGGACATAGAGGAAGGGAAGGTGGAAAAGATGAGAAGGAAGGGAGGGAGGTGGACATAGGAAGAGGAAGGGAAGGAAGGAAAAGGGGAAAAGATGAGAAGGAGACGAGAAGGAGGGAAGGAAGGAAGACATAGAAAGAGGAAGGGAAGGAAAAGATGAAGGGAGGAAGGGGAGGGGAGGGAGGACATAGAAAGAGAAAGGGAAGGTGGAAAAGATGAGAAGGGAGGAAGGGAGGTGGACGTAGGAAGAGGAAGGGAAGGAAGGAGAAGGGGAAAAGATGAGAAGGAAGAAAAAGAGGAGGGAAGGAAGACAGAAAGAAGAAGTGAAGGAAAAGATGAGAAGGAAGGGGAAGGGAGGGAGGACAGAGGAAGGGAAGGTGGAAAAGATGAGAAGGAAGGGAGGGAGGTGGACATAGGTAGAGGAAAGGAAGGAAGGAAAAGGGGAAAAGATGAGGAGACGAGAAGGAGGGAAGGAAGGAAGACATAGAAAGAGGAAGGGAAGGAAAAGTTGAGGGAGGAAGGGGGGAGAGAGGGAGGGAAGGAGGAAGGAAGGAAAAGGAAAAGAGGGGAAGGGAAGGGAGGGAGGACATAGAAAGAGGAAGGGAAGGTGGAAAAGATGAGAAGGGAGGAAGGGAGGGAGGACATAGGAAGAGGAAGGGAAGGAAGGAAAAGGGAAAGATGAGAAGGCAGGAAGGAAGGAAGATGAGGGCATAACAAAGCTGACCAGAGGGACGTTCAAAAATAAAATAATAATGAAATAAAAATAAGAGTAAAGCAAAAATAACAAATACTAATTAAAAGTAATAAAGAAATAAAATATAATAATAATAAAAATAAAGTAATATATAATAATAAAATAAAATAAAGGAACAGATTAACAAGGAAACGAAAAAGAAACGCGAAACTCGACGGGCAGCGCTCAGTGGGACCCTGGGTTGTCTCCGGCCATCATCACTCATCTTTTGTGTTTCCATATTTCAAATCCAGCCAGCCAGCCGACCTTTCTTGGGCGCTCAGGGTCCAGCGGCCAAAGCGGGGTGCAGAAGCGGCTTGCGTTCCCACAACTGTCAGCCAACTCTTAACCCGGGTTTCTTTTGCAGGCAACCTTTCTTCGGGGAAGCCCTTGAATCACGAGAGGAAGTCTACTTTGACGCCGACGCAAAGGGAGAGCGTCCCGGCTAAATCTCCGGTCCCGGGCGTTGACCCCGTTGTCACTCACAGCCCCTTCGACCCCCACCACCGAGGGGCAGCCCCCGAGGTTTACAGGAGCCATCTCTCGCCTCACCTGGACCCGGCCATCCAGTTCCACAGAGCCCTGGATCCCAGTACGTACCATTTATTATTATTATTATTATTATTATTATTATTATTATTATTATTATTATTATTATTATTGCTTTTCTGTAGGTGGTCCTCGACTTACAACCGCAATTGAGCCCCAGATTTCCATCGCTAAACGAGACGGTCGTTAAATCTTGCTCCATTTAACGATCTTCCTTGCCACCATTGTTAAGCGAATCACCCCAGATGTTAAGTTAGAAGCACGGTCGTTAAATGAAACCGGCTTTCCCCTCCCCCTCCCCCCCCTCCCCTTGACTCTGCTCATCAGAAGATCGCAAAAGGGGATCGCACGACCCCCGGGATACTGCGACCGTCATATATGTGAGTCTGTTGCCACGCATCCGAATGTAAATCCCTCGGCCGTGGGGATGCCGCAACGGTCGTTAAGTGTGAAAAATGGGTCCTGAGGTTGTTGTTTTTTTTTTTAATTTGATTTATATGCCGCCCTTCTCCGGAGACTCAGGGCGGCTTACAATGCGTTAAGCAATAGTTCCTTTATTTCCATGCCCTTGTAATTTCAAACGGTCACTCAATTAACGGTTGTAAGTCGAGGATTACCTATACAGAATAAACGATGTGGAAGGGACCTTGGAGGTCTTCTAGTCAACACTAGAAGAGTTTTGGTGGCGCTCTAGAAGAGCCTGGTGGCGCAGGGGACTAAAGTGCTGTTAAGTAGCACTTAGCTGCCAGCTGCCTGCCATTACTGCGAGTTCGAATCTCACCAGGCTCCAGGTTGACTCAGCCTTCCATCCTTCCGAGGTAGATAAATTGAGGACCTGGATTGTGGGGGCCATAAGCTGACTTTGTATAAAAAAGAACACCGCTTGGGGGGGGGCGAAAGCCCTACTAAGCAGGTATATACAAAAGTATGAAGGCTGTTGCTTAAGGCATTGCAAGCCACCCTGAGTCTCCGGAGAAGGGTGGCATATAAATTGAACCAATAAATAAATAAATAAAATAAAAAAGCAGAACGGGAAATAGGAAGGAAGGGAGGAAAAAAGGGAGGGAGGAAAGAAGGAAGGAAGGAGAAAAAGAGGGAGGGAGGGTGGAAGGAAGGAGAGAGGGAAGGAAAGAAGGAAGGAAGGAAAGACAGAATCGGGGAAGGAGGGACGGATGGGGAGGAGGAAGAGAAAGGAGAGAGGGAGGGAGGAAGGAGGGAGGAAGGAAGGAGCCTTGGTGGCACAGCAGACTAAAGTGCTGTTAACTAAGCCACAGCTGCCTGCAATTACTGCGAGTTCGAATCTCACCAGGCTCAAGATTGACTCAGCCTTCCATCCTTCCGAGGTAGGTAAAATGAGGACCCGGATTGTGGGGGCAATAAACTGACTTTGTATAAAAAAGAACACCGCTTGGGGGGGCCCGAAAGCCCTACTAAGCAGGTATGTACAAAAGTATGAAGGCCATTGCTTAATGCATTGTAAGCCCCCCTGAGTCTCCAGAGAAGGGCGGCATATAAATCAAATTAAAAAAAGAAAGAAAGGAAGGAAGGAAGGAAGGAAGGAAGGAAGGACATTCAGCTGTCTGCAATTACTGTAAGTTCAAATCTCACCAGGCTCAAGGTTGACTCAGCCTTCCATCCTTCCGAGGTAGGTAAAATGAGGACCCGGATTGTGGGGGCAATAAGCTGACTTTGTATAAAAAAGAACACCTCTGGGGGGGAGGGGGGGCGAAAACCCTACTAAGCAGGTATATAGAAAAGTATGAAGGCTGTTGCTTAACGCATTGTAAACTGCCCTGAGTCTCCGGAGAAGGGCAGCATATAAATTGAACCAATAAATAAATAATAATAATAAATAACACTCCACCCACCCCCGCTCAAATAGGAAGACCAGGAAAAATCCCCCTGTCAATTACACGTGAATAAGGTTGAATAAGTCCCTTTTCTCATGCCGTTATCGCTACAAAGGGTCACTAAATGAACGGTTGTAAGTCGAGGAATACCTGTAATATAAGAAATATTGCTTTTTGTCTCTTATTTATTTATTTTATTTATTTTATTAAATTTATATACCTAAAATATAAATTTTATTAAATTTATATACCTATAATACCTAGTCTTACCTAGTCCCTGGTTCCCCCCACTTATATCTATTCTGCTCTTCCTCGCCCAGCGACCGCCTACATGTTCCAGCGGCAGCTCTCCCCCACGCCGGGCTACCCCAGCCAATACCAGCTTTACGCCATGGAGAACACGCGGCAGACCATCCTCAACGACTACATCACATCGCAGCAGATGCAGGTCAACTTGCGGCCGGATCTTGCGCGAGGACTGTCCCCACGAGAACAGACGTTGGCGCTTCCCTACACAGGGGCCAGAGGTAGGTCTCCTTGGCTCAGGAAGCAGCCTTCTGCAAAAACCAGGTTAATCTAGAACAGGAGTGTCAAACCCAAGGCCCGGGGACCGGATTCGGACCGTGGGATGCTTAGATCTCACACGGCCCTTCCGAGCTCCATTTTTGCTGGGAGAGGGTTGCAGGAGGCCGGTCCCAGCCGAAAATGGAGATTTCCCTGTCACGGCATTCAGGCCGCCGCCGTTCCAACAGATGCCCTGATTAAATCATGGGCCTCGAGCCAAGTTTCAAAAGAAATCCAGGTATTTATTAGGAGCTTCACGTTGGCACGTTCCAAGTGAAGCCAACTCTGACCCCATGTGATTTACGACCCAAACTTGACCCTGGTTCCCCCCTCCCCCCTAGGATGTGTCATCAGTCACATTCGCTAACAGAGCAATTTCGCAGGTTGTAGTGATCATTCCCCTCTGGCTGCTGTGGGTAACCCTCTGAGATAGCCTTGAGAGAGATATGTCTGGAATGAGCTCTTCGCTGAAGAGGTTGCAGAAAAAATGGTTTTAAAAGTAAAAAAAAAAAAATAAACAAATTGGTCAGGCCCACCCAGTCACATTACCCCCACCCCAAGCCACACCCACAGAACCGGTAGTAACAAATTTTAGATTTCATCACTGGTCAAAGAGTCACCTCAAACTGACCGTCAGCTGTTTACAGGTGCTCCTTGAGTTACGGCCACAATTGAGTCCAAAAGGTCCATTGCCAAGCAAGGCAGTGAACGATCTGTTTTGTGACCAAAACCGACACAGGTAGTCCTCGACATGACCCCAATTGAGCTCAATATTTCCGTTGCTAAGCGAGTCAGTGACCCATCTGTTTTGTGGCCATCAAAACACGCAGGTAGTCCTCGACTTACGAGCACAATTGAGCCCAAAATTTCCGTTGCCAAGCAAGGCAGTGACCGATCTGTTTTGTGACCAAAACCGACACAGGTAGTCCTCAACATGACCCCAATTGAGCTCAATATTTCCGTTGCTAAGCGAGTCAGTGACCCATCTGTTTTGTGACCATCAAAACACGCAGGTAGTCCTCGACTTACGAGCACAATTGAGCCCAAAATTTCCGTTGCCAAGCAAGGCAGTGACCGATCTGTTTGAGACCATCGTCATAAACTTTGTCAGAATCTCAAATCTGGGTCATCAGTCCCCTTTTTTGTGTCGGTCATAACTTGGAACGGTCACTAAGCAAGCCCTTTTTACTTTTCTTTTGGTCTTAATCCATGTTGGCCTTCATTCCTTCCTCTTTCGACAAGGAATCATCGACCTGAACAGCATGGCACCCACCATCTTGGTGCCCCACCCCGGGGGGCCAAGCACGCCCCCGATGGAGAGGATTACCTACATTCCTGGCACTCAGCTGGCGTTCCCCACCAGGCCTTATAACCCGCCCTCCATGTCTCCAGGTAAGGGCCAGAACAATGGACGTGCTGGGTTCAGGTCCAACACAGCTGAGGGGATTTGAGGGGGCAGAGTGGGGCGGGGGGCAGATCCCCATTTCTGCTTCAGAGCAAAAGCTGGGCACATCTGCACGGGGCATCCCAGGATGAAATGCTTCATCGGATTTCACCTTGGCTGCCAATTGGATGGATGGATGGATGGATGAGAAAGGGTGGAAGAGGGAAGAGAGAGAGAGGAGAAGGATGATAGGTAGGTGGGTGGGTGGGTGGATGGATGGATATAGATAGAGGAAAGAGATGATGGATGGATGGATGGACGGACAGATGGACAGATAGATAGACAGATGACGGATTGATTGATAGATCTATAGATAGATAGAGATAGATGAGAGAGAGAGATGATGGATGAAATGACAGACAGACAGATAGACAGACAGATAGATAGATGAGAGAGGGTGGAAGGGAGGAGAGAGGTGAGAGAGATGATGGATTGATGGATATATAGATAAATAGAGATAGATGAGAGAGAGAGAGATGATGGATGAACGGACAGACAGACAGACAGACAGACAGACAGACAGACAGACAGACAGACAGACAGACAGACAGACAGACAGACAGACAGACAGATAGATAGATAGATAGATAGATAGATAGATGAGAGAGGGTGGAAGAGGGAGCAGGGAGAGGAGAGAGAGATGATGGATGGATGGATGGATAGATGAGATGGATGGATGGATGGATGGATGGATGGATGGATATATAAATAAATAGAGATAGATGAGAATGAGAGGATGGATGGATGGACAGACGGATGGACAGACAGACAGAGAGATAGATGAGAGAGGGTGGAAGAGAGAGGAGAGAGAGATGATGGATGGATGGATGGATTGATGGATATATAGACAGATATAGATAGATGAGAGAGAGAGATGATGAACAGAGATGGATAGATAGATAGATGAGAAGGGGGAGGAGAGAGAGGAGAGAGAGATGATAGATAGATAGATAGATAGATAGATAGATAGATAGATAGATAGATAGATAGATAGATAGATGATAGAGAGAGAGAGAGAGAGAGAGAGATAAGAGAGGATGGAAGAGGGAGGAGAGAGATGATGGATGGGATGGATGGATGGATATATAGATAGATATAGATAGATGAGAGAGAGATGATGAGCAAACAGACAGACGGATAGATAGATAGATGAGAAAGGGTGGAAGAGGGAGGAGAGAGACATGATAGATAGATAGATAGATAGATAGATAGATAGATAGATAGATAGATAGATAGATAGATAGATAGATAGATAGATAGATAGATGATAGATAGATAGATAGATAGATAGATAGATAGATAGATAGATAGATAGATAGATAGATAGATAGATAGATAGATAGAAGAGAGAGAGAGAGAGATGGATAGAAGATAGATAGATAGATGATTGTGGATGGATGGATGGATAGAGATACATAGTGATAGATAGATGATGGATAGATGATAGATTGATAGACAGACAGATAGATAGATATAGGTTTGTGTGTGAATGTATGTACCCTGTTTCGGGAGTGAAATGCTACTGGTTCAGGCCGGTTCACCCAAACCGGTAGTAAGAAATGTAAAAAAAATAAAAATAAAATAAAGTTCCGACGATCAGGTGAGCGAAGTGCAATCGTCAGAACTTTTTTTATTGCTTTTTTAGCATTTTTTACTATCGGTTCAGGCGAATAGGTTGTAAAAAATGCTTTACAAAAGTAAAGGGGGGGGGGCTCCTACATTCAGAACTGTGCCGCGCAATCGTCGGAGTCTTTTATTTTATTTTATTTTTACTTTTTTTAAAGCATTTTTTTACTACCTATTCGCCCGAACCGGTAATAAAAAATACCGTTAAAAAGTTTTTAAAAGGGTTCCCACGATCACGAGCCACAACTGATCACTCCCCACCGCGCTGTTCTACTTACCTTCCCAAGCCTCCTTTTGGCGTGCGCTCTGCGTGTGCGCACGCAGCTCGTGTTTGGCACTCACTGGGCATGCACATGCACAGAATACATTTTGCGTGCAGCACGCATGCACGGCCAGCGAATCGGTAGTAAACCGGTTCAGATTTCACCACTGCCCTGTTTCCCCCAAAATAAGACCTCCCCGAAAATATTTAAACAGATGCGCCCTGCCATTTCCTCTGGTTAGGTGTTCTGTCCACGCCACACAAACAGACACACACTCAGAGAGTCGGGGGTTAAATAAACTGGCAGGCAACCAATTAGTCCGATAAGACGCTTGGCAGCAATCCCAGCAGCTGCTTGCCAAGACCTTTATCAACTTAGCAGAAAATACACACCACAATTGTCCAGAAATAATAGCTGAAGCCGAAATGCAGGAATAAATCTGAAGACTCCAAGGGATTTACTAGTTTTGTCCGTTACAGAGTCTGAATGCTTAACTCACCCCCTTTTATAGCCTGTGGGGTGTGGTCCAGTGAGTCAGCTAATCAAGGGCACACCTTTTCTTCTGCTGCGCTTGCCTGTCTCTGCGACGCTGGCAAGGGTCCAGCCAAAACTCATTACCCTCATCACTGTCCATCTGTGGCTGCAGGGACGAGCTTGGCTCTGGGCCTATCTCTTGCCCTTCGGTGTCCTCCGGAGGCATTGCCAGAGAGGAGGGTCCTGGAGAAGGAGGCCTTGCCAACTCCTCTCCCTCACTCTCAGAGTCCTCTCCTGCTGATGACACAGGCTCAGGCAACGGAGACACAACATTAGGGTTAGGGAAACAGAGCTGGAAATCAGATAAGACGGCAAGAGGAGCCCCGTCTTGCTCCACGCGCCCCAAAATAATAAGACCTCCCCGAAAATAAGGCCGAGCGCTTATTTCGGGGTTCAAAAAAAATATAAGACAGGGTCTTATTTTCAGGGAAACACGGTATGTACAGGTAGTCCTCGATTTACAACAGCTCGTTTAGTGACCATTCAGTTATGTCCCTGAAAAAGTGACATTTTCCACACTTACGACCGTTTCAGCATCTCCATGGTCACGTGATTTACATTTGGATACTTGGCAGCTGACTCGCATTTATGACGATTGCCGTGTCCCAGGGTCACGTGATCGCCTTTTGCGACCTTCTGACAAGCACAGTCAGTTTGGGCTCAATTATGGTCTTAAGTTGAGGACTGCCTGTCTTATAGTTAGCCCTCTCCTTATGACCGATCGCTTAGCAGCTGTTTGAAGTTGCAATAGACCCCCCCAAAAATGTAGAGGTGTTCCTTGACTTAACAATTATTTGTTCTGTGGCCGTTCAAAGATACAACGGCAGTGAAAAAAAGTAAATTGTGACCATTGTTCACACTTAACGACCATTGCAGCATCCCCATGGTCACATGATCAAAATTCGGTCAAGTTTGTCAACTGACACATATTTACGCCGGTTGCAGGGTCCCAGAATCGGATGAGCCCCTTTTGTGCCCTTCTAACGAGCAAACTCAAGGGGGAAGCCAGATTCACTTAACGACCAGGTTACTAACTTAACAATTGAAGTGTTTCACTTAACAACCATTTGCAAGCAAGGTCGTAAAACGGGGCAAAGCTAACTTAACAGCTGTCTCACTTAGCGAAAGAAGTTTTGAGCTCCTTTGTGGTCATAAGTGGAGGACCGCCTGCAATCTATCTGTTCCGTTTCTCTAAAGCCCTATCTCTTCTCTTTTGCTCCTCAGGACACCCGTCTCACCTACCGGCCTCCGTAGTTGCCAGTGCAGAGAGGGAGAGGGAGAGGGAGAAAGAACGAGAGCGTGAACGAGAACGAGAGCGGGAGAGAATCTCGTCCACTCCCACGGATCTCTACCTTCGCCCAGGTGAGTTCCGGTTGCCTCCTCATGCTCCATCACCTCCTTTAGGGTAGAATGGAAATTCTTTTATCGGCCCAGTGTGACACAAGGAACTTGTCTCCAGTGCAGAAGCTCGCATTGTGCATACAAGCAAAAAGCGATAAACCACAATCGTAATCATAAAATTGAATCATCATAAATCAGAATTAGAATTCTTTATCGGCCAAGTGTGATTGAGCACACAAGGAATTTGTCTCCGGTGCATAAGCTTTTGTCCTAATTAAATGAAGCCAAGCTTCAAAAGAAATCCAGTTAATTATTATTAGGAGCCTCATGTCGGCGTGGTCCAAGTGAAGCCAACTCTGACCTCACTTAATTCTCGCCCGGGCTACCCTTGTTTTCCATCTGGTGACTCAGTTTCCCCACATTTTCCCAAGGCACCGAGCCGCCAGGGAAAGGAGGCAGCCACGGCTACGTCCGCTCCCCGTCGCCCTCCGTCCGGAGCCAGGACTCCATCCAGCAACGGCCCAGCATCTTTCAGGGCTCCAACGGGACCAGCGTCATCAGCCCGCTGGATCCGGCCGCCCAGCTGCGCATCATGTACGTCTCCTTTTGCGTTCTCGGCTTTCCGCCTGGGTCACGGGTGGTTTTCCTCGCCAGCGGAAGCGTCTCTAAAATCTGATGGGACTGGGAACGGGATGGGATGAGATTGGGGAAGGGCTGCAGGTTGTTCCTCGACCTACGACGCTAATAGAGCCTGACCGTTTAGAGTCGAATGTCGCCACGGTCTTAAATTAGGAGTGTCACCTGATCTTTTTCCAGCGGTCGTACAGTGGATGCTGTGGTTGTTAAGCAAAGCCATGGTGTGCTATGGGGCCGTTTGGTAACTTCCAGTTTTCTGCAGAACCGCTCCCTTCCTCCTTTTTTTCCCTTCCTTTTTGTTTTCCATCCTTCCTCCCTCCCTTCCTCCTTTTTCTATTCCTTTTCCTTCTCTCTTTTTCCTTCCTTTCTTTCTTCCTCCATCCCTTTTTTCCTTTTTCTTCCATTTCCTTCCTTTCTTCCTCCCTCTTTTTCTCCTTCCTTCCTTCCCTCCATCCCTTTCACTCATTCTCCTTCCTTCCCTTCCTCTACCCTTCCTTCCCTCCCTCCCTTTTTTTCCTCCTTCCTTTGTTCCTTCCCTTCCTCTTTTTCTCCCTCGCTCCCTATTTTCCTCTCTCTTCCATTTCCTTCCTTTCTCTCCTTCCTTCCCTCCCTCCCTTTCACTTATTCTCCTTCCTTCCTTCCCTTCCTCTGCCCTTCTTTCCTTCTTCTCTCCCTCCCTTTTTTTCTCCTTCCTTTGTTCCCTCCCTTTTTCTCCTTCCTTCCTTCCTTCCTTCCTTCCTTCCTTCCTTCCTTCCTTCCTTCCTTCCTTCCTTCCTTCCCTACTCCTCTCCCTCTCTCGGCAACTCACAACCCTTGGATTTAAAGCCAAGGACCCCTGTAGACAAGTTCCCTCTTAGATTTAAACTCAATCCACCTGGGGCCTTTTCCCCAGAAGGGACCTGATGGATGTCTCGTCGGAGCTGCTCAAGCCCCCCACCTCCATTCCCGGTCTCTGCCTCAACCTCCTCCTTCGCGGTTGCAGAAACACAAAACACCTCGGACAATCCTGGAAAACCTGCTCTCCTCCCTGCTCTCTCTTTTTTTCCCCCTCCCCTCTCTCAATCCTCCTTTCTTTCACCCAACAGGCAGCTGCCCCCTGGCGCTCCCTCCATCACCCAAGGCCTACCATCCTCCCGCTACAGCACCGCCGCCGATGCGTTGGCCGCTCTGGTGGACGCAGCCGCCTCCGCCCCGCAGATGGAAGTGGCCAAGTCGAAGGAAGGAAAGCACGACGGCGGCGGCCGGATAGAGGAGAACCCGGGGCGCAGGTCCTCGGTGGTCAGCGAGCAGCCGCCACCTCCGCCGCCGATGGAGCAGAAGGCGCTGGATGGAGAGAAGAGGGGAGGTTCAGGTCCTTACGCCTCCTCGGCTTCGGTGACTTTCTCCACCAGCAAATCCCAGAACCTGCCGTCAACGGCCGTCTACTCCGAGGCTGGGAAAGACAAAGGGCCCCCCTCCATCTCGAAGTACGAGGAGGAACTCCGCACGCGGGGCAAGACCACCATCACCGCCGCCAATTTTATCGACGTGATCATCACGCGGCAGATCGCCTCCGACAAGGATGCTCGCGATCGCGGCTCACAGAGCTCGGATTCGTCCGGCAGCCGTAAGTTGCTTTCCCTCATCTGGCTGGGTGTTGTTGTTGTTGTTGTTATTATTATTATTATTATTATTATTATTATTATTATTATTATTATTATTATTATTCTACTTGGGTGGTCAGTGGGACAATTACAGGATGGAGTACAGGGAGTCCTCGACTTATGACGGTTCATTTAGTGACTGAAGTCCTAAATGAACTTCACTGAATAAAGTGAATTAGGACCGTTTTCCACACTTACGACCGCTCCAGCATCAGTCACGTGATCAAAAGTTCAGACGTTGGGGAACTGACTCACCTTTATGACGGTCGCAGCGTCCCAGGGTCACGTGATCCCTTTTTTTATGTTTTATTTTTTATTATTTCAACTTACATACCGCTCTTCTCCCCAGGGGGGACTCAGGGCGGTGAACAGCCAAATTAAAACACGTATAGTACAAAAGTTAAAAAATTAAAATAAATTAAATCATCGGCGTTTTCACTTTAAAATCTCAAATCTACAAATTAAAAATACCCAATTTTATAAACCCCAAATCAATAAGATCAAGAATTTAAAAACCCCATTAAAACCAAATTAAACTAGGCCAGCTTGTTGAAATAAGTGAGTCTTCAGGGCCTTCCGGAAAGCGCGGAGTGACCTCCTAACTAGCAATTCTGGGAGTCGAAGTCTTAAATCAGCCAGGCTGGGGAATTGTGGGAGTTGAAGTCCATCCGTTTTAAAGTAGATTGGCTAAGAATTCTGGGAGACGAAATCTGTACTGCTTAAAATTCCTAAAGTTGAGAAACCAAATTCCTACAGTTGAAACCTACCAGGTTAGGAAAAGGACAGGGTCTATTCCGGAATAAGATTGTCAACAGCAGTGGGTTTTACAAATTCTTACCCCCAGATTGCCCCCCGCGCGCATGCTCCCGGCCTCCAAAACAGAGGAGGGTTTCAGCAGGTTCTGACCAGTTCTGGAGAACCAGTAACGGAAGTTTTGAGTACTTTGGAGAACCAGTAGTAAAAATTCTGACCGGTCCCGTCCCCATCTGTTCTCTGCCTCCCGAGTCCCAGCTGATCGGGAGGAAATGGGGATTTTGCAGTAACATTCCCCTGGAGTGGGGTGGGAATGAAGATTTTACAGTATCCTTCCCTTGCCACGCCCACCAAGCCACGCCCACCAAGCCATGCCACGCCCACTAAGCCACACCCACAGAACCGGTACTAAAAAATGTTTGAAACCCACCACTGCTCGAAAACGTGGCTAAATAGGACAGCATTACGCGGGGGCGTGAGCCCACCTGCAGTCGCCGCTACCAGTTTGTTCGAACTGGTACGAACTGACTGAATGCCACCTCTGATTGTCAAATCCTGCAGAGTTTCCTGGACTGAGAAGCAGCATAAACCCGCCTTCTCAATCTCCCTCGTCTTTCTCTCCTCTTCCTCCTCCCCAGTATCCTCGTCTTCGCACCGCTACGAGCCTTCGAGAGACGCGATTGAGGTGATCAGCCCCGCCAACTCGCCTGTTCCCGCTCAGGAGAAGATGCCCCCTTACCAGCAGGAGCCCCCCAAAATGAACCCAGGAGAAAGTAAGTTTCCCCAGGAGGGAGAATTTAGCTTTTTTTCCTCCCCTTTCCTTTCCCTACTTGCAAAATTGGGCTGCCCAGATTTAGAACCTAGAAATCCCAGGGCTATAGGGGACCTCAGAGGTCTTCTACTCCAGCCCTCTGCTCAAGACAGGACATTTTGATACCATCCCAGACAAATGATGCTCCGGTGAATTTCTCTTCAGATTTGAAACCAAGCTACAGTCGTGGCCAAAATTGTGGAAACCTTTTAGGGAAAAGTGTCTTTTCTAAAACTAGCTAATAACCACTTTTTTTGGAGTAGTACCCTAAAATATATATATATCAATGGAAAGATAATTTAATCCAGAATACAAAGGCCAATCTTGCTGCAGTACTATCCTGGGAATTTTACCTCTGCTTGTATTATCATGGTATTTATGTGATTGATTGATTGATGATACCGCCATTCTCCCAAAGGACTCAGGGCGGTGTACAGCCCATAGCAAAAACAATAGAGACACAAAAGTTAAAAAACAATTAAAATAATTCAATAATTAGGCCATATTACTAAAACCCCAAAGCTAGATTGTATTTTTATTATTAGTTGAATAATTAAAAATACAATAGTATAAATAGGTTTTCTTGCCCGGAAAAGCAATTGACTATTAAACAATAAGGTATAAATTTAGAAATGAAAAGTTTAGTGGAGTATGAAGAATAAGGAATACGTGTTTGCCTGTAATATCTGGTAGAAGAGATTAAAAAAAGGGTTACAGTAAAGAACTGTGGAAGGGAAGAAGAGAAAGGGGGGGAAATGAATCCTGAGCCTGTGTCAAGTGCCCACTGTGGCCACGCCTACCCCGGCCATGCCCAACTCCCCACCCCGGCCCTCCGAGGTCAAACACAACCCTGATACGGCCCTCAATGAAATCGGGTTTGACACTCCTGACTAGGTGGCTCAGTGGCTAAGACTCTGAGCTTATCGATCAGAAAGGTTGGCAGTTCGGCGGTTTGAATCCCTAGTACAGGTCTCCTTCACAAGCAGGGGGTTGGACTGGATGCCCTCTAAGGTCCCTTCCAACTCTGTGACTGTTCCTCCTGGTTTAACAAATCTCTCTCCCCTTCCCTTTGGGCCACGCAGGAGACTGCGGCCGCCAGTACGAGGGATCCAGCCATCCTTACAGACCCGCGCAGGATTCGCCCTCGCCACAGCAACCGTCGTCCCAGCAGCCCCCGGCACCCCCAGCACCACAGACGGCCCCTCCGCCTGTCCAGACTCACCGTGTGATCACCTTGGCCGACCACATCTGTGTAAGTTTACACTTTGGAGTGTCCATTTTTGAGGGGTAGATAGAGAGATGGAGAGATAGATATAGAAATAGATAGATAGATAGATAGATAGATAGATAGATAGATAGATAGATAGATAGATAGATAGATAGAAAGAAAGAAAGAAGTAGGTAAGTAGGTGGGTGGATAGATAGATAGATAGATAGATAGATGATAGATAGATAGATAGATAGATAGATAGATAGATAGATAGATAGATAGATAGATGATAGATAGATAGATAGATAGATAGATAGATAGATAGATAGATAGATAGATAGATGAAAGAAAGAAAAAGAAATAGGTAGGTAGATACCTATAGGTAGAAATAGGTAGGTAGATACCTATAGGTATAGATAAATAGGTAGGTAGATAGATAGAAAAAGAAATAGGTGGATGGATAGATAGAAATAGAAAGTTGGATGGATGGATGGATAGAGGTAGGTAGGTAGATAGATAGATAGATAGATAGATAGATAGATAGATAGATAGATAGATAGATAGATAAATAGAAGAAAGAAAGAAATAGGTAGATGGGTGGATGGATGGATGGATGGATAGAAATAGAAAGAAAGAAGGATGGATGGATGGATAGAAATAGATAGATAGATAGATAGATAGATAGATAGATAGATAGATAGATAGATAGATAGATAGATAGATAGATAGATAGATGAAAAAGAAAAAGAAATAGGTAGGTAGGTGGGTGGGTGGATGGATAGATAGAAATAGAAAGTTGGATGGATGGATGGATGGATGGATAGAGGTAGGTAGGTAGATAGGTGGAATAGATAGATAGATAGATAAATAGAAGAAAGAAAGAAATAGGTAGGTGGGTGGATGGATGGATGGATAGAAATAGAAAGAAAGAAGGATGGATGGATAGAGATAGATAGATAGATAGATAGATAGATAGATAGATAGATAGATAGATAGATAGATAGATAGATGATTGATAGATTGATAGATAGATGAAAGAAAGAAAGAAAAAGAAAGAAGTAGGTAGGTAGGAAGGTAAGTAGGTGGATGGATGAATAGATAGAAATAGATAGAAAGAAGGATGGATGGATGGAGAGAGAGAGAGAGAGAGATGGATGATAGGGAAACAGACAGAAAATAGATTGATGGACAGATGGACGGACAGACAGATGATAGATTAGATAGGTTGGTAGGTAGGTAGACACAGACAGACAGACAGACAGACAGAGATGATAAGACAGACACATAGACAGATAGATAGATAATGGATAAGGTAGGTAGGTGGATGGATGCATGGATAGATAGATGTAGATATAGGGACAGATTAGATGGCTGGTAGGTAGCGGGAGAAAGAGAGAGATGATAGATAGACAGTAGTTAGAAAGATAGATAGATTAGGTTAGCAGGTATGTAGATAGAAAAGAGATAGATAAGACAGGTATATAAAAGACAGATTAGGTTGGTAGGTGGTGATAGATGATAGATAGATAGATAGATAGATAGATAGATAGATAGATAGATAGATAGATAGATAGATAGATAGATAGATAGATAGATAGATAGATAGATGATAGATAGATAGATAGATAGATAGATAGATAGATAGATAGATGATAGATAGATAGATAGACAGACAGAGATAGATAGATAGATAGATAGATAGATAGATAGATAGATAGATAGATAGATAGATGATAGATAGATAGATAGATAGATAGATAGATAGATAGATAGATAGATAGACAGACAGATAGAGATAGATAGATAGATAGATAGATAGATAGATAGATAGATGATAAATAGATAGATAGATAGATAGATAGATAGATAGATAGATAGATAGATAGATAGATAGATAGATAGATAGATGATAGATAGATAGATGATAGATAGATAGATAGATAGATAGATAGATAGATAGACAGACAGATAGAGATAGATAGATAGATAGATAGATAGATAGATAGATAGATAGATAGATGATAGATAGATAGATAGATAGATAGATAGATAGATAGATAGATAGATAGATAGATAGATAGATAGATAGATAGATAGATAGGCAATAGAAGGGAATATTTGCTGCTCAGGATTGAACCGTGGCATCCCTGTTGCTCTCTGGTTTCCTTGGAGACGTTTCAGGACCCCACTAGGTAACACCATCAGTGCTAGAAGGGAGGTGGCATTGCTCACCGCTTATAAACAGGGGGTTTGCCCTGTCAGTGTTGGGGGTGGTGGTGGTTGTTTTCTCCTTGGTGGTTCCTTAGTGAGGATTACTGTTCATGTCCCAGGTTGAGCAGTAAACAGAGACCAAATCCCCCTCCTTTCCAGCACTGATGATGTTCCCTAGTCCGGTCACGAAACGCCTGCCAGGAAGCCGCCAAGCTCAGAGAGCAGCAAGGACTCCCCGGGGTTTGACCCTGAGCTACGAATCTTCCCTCTTGTTTGAGAGCCTAAAATAATAATAATAATAAAAAAATTCCTCTTGTGCGTTTCCTGCTTTGCCTCTCGATTCTTGCTGGAGCTTTGAAAAAGGAAAGCAGGCTAACAGGTGATATTTTCCCCTCCACCATCTCTTTTTATTGGGATCTGCTCCTTCCTGGCCCAGCAAATCATCACGCAGGATTTTGCCCGCAGCCAGGCGTCCAACCAGCCTTCCCTTCCGACTCCCACCAGCACATTCCAGACCTCGGCTCTGACCTCCGTCACCACCACAAACCGGGCCAAGGCTTCGAACCGCTACAGCCCTGAGATCCAGGTGCAAGCCGCCCCCCACCAGCGCCCGGGGTCCCGGATGTCCCCCGAAAACATCTCTGAGAAAAGCAGGGGCAGGTAACCTCCCTCTTCTCCTCCCTTCCCTTCTCTTCTCTTCTCTCGTCTTTCGGTTCCTGGTTCTCTTCTTCCGTTCCTTTCCTCCTTCTTTTGTTCTTTCTCTCAACGTTGTGTTTCCTATTCTCTTCATTTTTTCCTTCCTTCCTTCCTTCGTTCCTTTCACCCTTGGGCGTGTCTCTCTTTCCTCGCTCCCTTCCTCGTGTCTCTTCTTTTTAATGTCCTGTCATCTTTCTGGTTGTGATTCCCTCCCTCCCTCCTTCCTTTCTTCCTTCTTTCCCTCCCTCCCACCTTCCTTCCTTCCTCGTTATTTTCATTCTTCCCTCTTCCCTCCGTTTATTCCTTCCTTCTTCCGTTCCTTCCTATTTTCTTTCCTATCTTCTTATTTTCCTTCCTTCTTTATTTTCCTCCCCTCCCTCCCTCCCTTTTTCTCCTTCCTTTCTCCCTCCATCCCTCTTTTTCTCCTTCCTTCCTTCCTTCCTTCCTTCCTTCCTTCCTTCCACCCTTTGATGTGTTTCTCTTTCCTCTCTTCCTCCCTCGTGTCTCTTCTTTTTAATGTCCTGTCATCTTTCTGGTTGTGATTCCCTCCCTCCCTCCTTCCTTTCTTCCTTCCTTCCTTCCCTCCCTCCCACCTTCCTTCCTTCCTCGTTATTTTCATTCTTCCCTCTTCCCTCCATCTATTCCTTCCTTCTTCCGTTCCTTCCTATTTTCTTTCCTATCTTCTTATTTTCCTTCCTTCTTTATTTCCCTACCCTCCCTCCCTCCCTTTTTCTCCTTCCTTTCTCCCTCCATCCCTCTTTTTCTCCTTCCTTCCTTCCTTCCTTCCTTCCACCCTTTGATGTGTCTTTCTTTCCTCTCTTCCTCCCTCGTGTCTCTTTTTTTTAATGTCCTGTCATCTTTCTGATTGTGATTCCCTCCCTCCCTCCCTCCCTCCTTCCTTCCTTCCCTCCCTCCCTCCCTCCTTCCTTCCTTGTTATTTTCATTCTTCCCTCTTCCCTCCCTCTATTCCTTCCTCCTTCCCTTCCTTCCTATTTTCCTTCCTATCTTCTTATTTTCCTTCCTTCTTTATTTCCTTACTCTTTCTCCCTCCCTCCCTTTTTCTCCTTCCTTTCTCCCTCCATCCCTCTTTTTCTCCTTCCTTCCTTCTTTTCTCCCTCCCTTTTTTCCTCCCTCCCTTCCTATTTCCCTTTCTACTTCTTTATTTTCCTTCCTTCCCTCCTTCCTTCCTATTTTCCTTTCTTCCTTCCTCTTTCCATCCCTCCCTCTTTAGAATTTAGGGCAGGGGTGTCAATCACAAGGCCCACAGGTGATGTGGGTCAGATCATCCGGCCCATGATGTGGTTGGATCCAACCCACGGGGCCATCATGGGAAATGTGATGGGGGCCGGCCTGCGTGACTTCGGCCCGATCTACCCAGTGGGAAGACGAAACATGCCAGCAGTTTGGGGAGTGGCGTCAAAATGGTCACACCACCCAGTTGGCCACACACCCCCAGTCCTCCCCCACTCCAAAATCAACCACACCCCTGATGTGGCCCTCAATTAAATTGACTTTGATGCCCTTAATTTAGGGCCACACTTTCCTCCTGACCCTCTGTCTGCCCACCTTCTTGTGGCCTTTTCCTCCTCAAAGCCACCCTTCCACTTCTCCTCCCAGCCACTTAAAGACCCTTTTCGAGTCGGATTAGAGACCACCTACCTTATTAAAAGGGACACGGTGGCTCAGTGGTTGGGACCCTGAACTTGTCGATCAAAAGGCAGTTCAGCGGTTTGAATCCCTAGTGCTGCGTCACGGGGTGAGCTCCCGTTTCTTGTCCCAGCTTCTGCCAACCTAGCTGTTCGAAAGCATGTTAAAAAATGCAAGTAGAAAAATAGGGACCATTTTTCACGGGAAGGGAACAGCGTTCCGTGCGCCTTTGGCGTTGAGTCATGCCGGCCACATGACCACGGAGACGTCTTCGGACAGCGCTGGTTCTTCGGCTTTGAAACGGAGATGAGCACCGCCCCTTAGAGTCGAGAACCACTAACACATATGTGCAAAGGGAACCTTTATCTTTACCTTTACCTTTATCTTGCCTTACCATTTCTTGTTTGGTTCCTCTGTGTTTCAATTCTGGGGTTTTTTCCTCCCTCTCTGGTCCTATCCATTTTGAGAGAGATTATTATCTGCGTAATAATCCTAACCCCTTAGTGAATTTCTTGGAAATAGAAGTTGGGAGTGGAAGTTAACAAAATGCAACGGCCAAGCTAATCCGTTGTGAATTTTGGCTAGTAAAATCAGGTGCCAGAATGTCAGCGGTAAGATCTTCTCCAATGGTGGGTTGCTCCCAGTTCACACTGGTTCACAAGAATCGGTAGTAAAAATTTGTAGTAGTTCGGAGAACCGATAATAACATTGGCTGGCCACGCCCCCAAACTGGTTCCCAGCCTGGTCCCCGCTCGCTTACCCCACCCACCTCATCAGAGGCTTTTTTTTTTTTACTTTTTAAAAAAAGTAAAAGAGGTTGTAGAAAAAAAAATGCCTTTAAAAGCCTCTGGCGATCCCAGCTGAGTTGCCTGATCACCAGAGGCTTCTAAAAGCATTTTTTTCTGCAACCTCTTAAGGTTGTAGAAAAAATGCTTTTAAAAGTTTTTTTTAAAAAAAAAGTTGGCCATGCCCACCCAGTCACATTACCCCCCACCAAGCCACGCCCACAAAATAAGCCACGCCCACAGAACCAGTAGTAAAAATAAATTTAGAACCCACCCCTGATCTTCTCCCTGCCTCAGTGTTACTTCTATAGTTCTGTTTGCTGATAAACAATGTACCGTATTTTTGGGACTATAAGACACACCTAAATTTAAAAGAGGAAAACAACACCAAAATTTTTTTGGCCTCCGTGCACCCCTTTTTCGGGCCTTTTTTTGGCCCATTTTCTAGGCTTTTTCAGCCCATTTTCAAGGCCTGTTTTGCCCTGTTTTTGAGGCTTTTTTCGGCCTGTTTTCTAGGCATTTTTCAGCCCATTTTCAAGGCCTTTTTTGACCTGTTTTTGAAGCTTTTTTCGGACCATTTTCTAGGCCTGTTTTGACCTGTTTTTGAGGCTTTTTTCAGCCCGTTTTCTAGGCTTTTTTCAGCCCATTTTCTAGGCTTTTTTTGACCTGTTTTTGAGGCTTTTTTCGGCCTGTTTTCTAGGCGTTTTTCAGCCCATTTTCAAGACCTTTTTTGACCTGTTTTTGAGGCTTTTTTCGGACCATTTTCTAGACGTTTTTCAGCCCATTTTCAAGGCCTATTTTGACCTGTTTTTGAGGCTTTTTTTCAGCCCATTTTCAAGGCCTTTTTTGACCTGTTTTTGGTGCTTTTTTCGGCCCGTTTTCTAAGCCTTTTTTACCTGTTTTTGAGGCTTTTTTCAGCCCGTTTTCTAGGCTTTTCAGCCCGTTTTCTAGGCCTTTTTTACCTGTTTTTGAGGTTTTCTTTGGCCCATTTTCTAGGCTTTTTTCAGCCCGTTTTCTAGGCTTTATTCAGCCCATTTTCAAGGCCTTTTTTGACCTGTTTTTGAGGCTTTTTTCGGACCATTTTCTAGGCTTTTTTCAGCCCATTTTCAAGGCCTTTTTTGCCCTGTTTTTGAGGCTCTTTTCGGCCTGTTTTCTAGGCTTTTTTTTTTCAGAAAAAATGAGCCGAAAAAAGCCTCGAAAACAGGGCAAAAAAGGCTTGAAAAAGGCCGAAAAACGGGTTGTGCAGAGGCCAAAAAACGGCTGGCGGATGAGTGGGCCTTCAGCAGTATTCAGTCTATAAGACACATAGACATTTTCACCCCCTTTGGGAAGACAAAAAAAATGAGTCTGAAAAATGCAGTATTTCATGGTAGAATCCTTAACCTTTACTTTTAGTTTAACTGATTGTTTTCATTTTGGTGGGACCAGGGAACTCCATGTCCTAAATAAAATGTGGTTTGTTTTTATCTTGCTTGGTGACCCCCCACCCCCCCCCATCCCCCAGGCTTGGGAAGTCCCCTGAGAGAAGCCACATTTCCTCGGAGTCGTACGAGCCGATCTCTCCGCCGCAGGCGCCAGCGGCCCACGAGAAACAAGACAACTTCCTGCTTCTCTCGCAAAGACCGGAGCCTTCGGAACCGAGGTAACTGGGGTTTGTGGGTCACATTAACCAGTGGAACTCCTTGCCTCCAGAAATCGTGAGTGCTTCGATACTGGAAGCTTTTTTAACAAGAGACTGGACAGCCACTGGAGGTTAGACGAGAAGATCTTCAACGTGTGGCAATGCACCTCTGGTGGGTCGCTCATGAGAGCCAATTAAAGGAAAGACACGGAGAGGTTTTCCTTGGGATGAAGCCGACCCTTGCCAAAACCTGGGTCGCCCCTTTTATTGAGTACAAACAAAGAACTGGTGTGTACAATTACATCATAAACACATGATTAATAACAAGCCAATAATGAGGTTACAGCACGTTAAGAAGCGATGCCTCAAAGGTGGGGAAAAGGGGTGAAACGGGGGGGGGGGGGGGTAAAGGATCCTACACATATTTCTATAGTCCATCTCGAAAGCTCACCAGCCAGGCATTTCTCATGTTGCTTTGTTGTTAGAAGTGCTTATCAGTTGATATATTTCGAAATGCCAAGGCCTTCTTCTTCACTAGCAGTACGTTACATTGCTGTAGCTAGCTAGAAGGAATGTTACACCAAGATAATGTTGTCCATCAACCTGAGCTTTGTACATGCCTCGAGAGGAGAGTTTTAGATAGGGCTGGGTACAATTTGTTGCAACTTTATATGTGAGCTTAGAAATAGCATAAAGGCATATTGTTGTAGCAAATATCAAAACATATAAAGGCATATATGAAAGCATATTGCAATACAAGATTATATATTGTCATAAGAAATATAATGCGTATAATTTCATACAAAAGCATATAAAAGGCATATAAAAAGTATATTGCAACATCGAGGTTCCTTCCAAGTCTGTAATTCCCTTAAATGTGGAGACTCTAGAAAGAGTGCAGGGAAGAGCAACGAAGATGATTCAGGGACTGGAGGCTCAAACATACGAAGAACGATTGCAGGAACTGGGTATGTCTAGTTTAATGAAAGGAAGGACTAGGAGAGACATGATAGCATCTTCCAATATCTCAGGGGCTGCCCCAAAGAAGATTTGGGGGTCAAGCTATTCGCCATCTCACCAGAAGGCAGGAGGAGAAGCAACGGGTGGAAACCGATCAAGGAGAGAAGCAATTTAGAACTAAGGAGGAATTTCCTGACAGTTAGAACAATTAATCAGTGGAACAACCTGCCTCCAAAAGTTATAAATGCTCCAACACTGGAAGTTTTTAAGAAGATGCTGGAAAACCATTTGTCTGAAGTGGTGTAGGGTTTCCTGCCTAAGCAGGGGGTTGGACTAGATGACCTCCAAGGTCCTTTCCCACTCTGTTATTCTGTTCCTATTAGGTTTGGCACACGTTGCCTTAGATCCCGCATCTCCATTACGGTCATAAGCCAAGGACTCCCCACAGTAGTATTTACATACAGAGTGTTTCAAAGAAGATCAGAAACCTGGAGAAATCCCCAAGCTGTAGGCTGAAGATGGAAATCAAAAGGGGGGGAAAAATAAAATCAGAAGGTTTTGCATTATTGAGAGGGAGCTTGGAGTCCTAGTGGACGATCGCTTGAATATAAACCAAGGGTGAAATGTAAAATGTGTTACTACCGGATCTGTGGGCGTGGCTTGGTGGTGGTAGGGTTAATGTGACTGGGTGGGCGTGGCCAACTTCTTTTTTTTTTTTAACTTTTCAAAGCATTTTTTTCTAATGCTTTGAAAAGCCTCTCTGGCGATCAGGCAACTCAGCCGGGATCGTCAGAGAGGCTTTTTAAAAAAATGCTTTGAAAAGCTTCTCTTGTGATCAGGCAACTCAGCTGGGATCGTCAGAGACTTTTCAAAGCATTTTTTTAACCACCTCTTCGGCCAAGGGGTTGCAGGAAAAAAAAATGCTTTGAAAAGCCTCTGATGATCCCAGCTGAGCCGTACGATCATCAGAGGCTTTTTTTTTAACTTTTAAAAGCATTTTTTTCGTCGGAAGAGGTTGTAGAAAAAATGCTTTTAAAAGTAAAAAAAAAGCCTCTGATGATCGCACAGCTCAGCTGAGCATGGGGGGGGGGGTGCAGGGATTTTTGCTACCGGGTCTCCGAACCACCCATCACCATCACTACAGGATCGGGCGATCCAGTCCAAACCAGGAACATTTCACCCCTGATATAAACCAGCCATGTGTAGCAGCAGCAGCCGAAAAGCCTAATACAATCCTGGCTTGTATAAACAGCGGCATAGAATTAAGAAGCACGTGAAATATTTGCACCGCTTTATAAAGGCCTTTAGTAAGGCCACACCTGGAATATTCTGCAACCGATTTTGGTCACCATACTACAAAAAAAGATGTTGAGATCTTGGAAAAAGTTCCGAGAAGAGCAACTAAGATGATCAAAGGTCTGCAGACTAAAAACATTACGAAGAACGGTTGCAGGATTTGGGTTTGGCTACTCTAGAGAAAAGAAGGACCAGGGGAGACATGATAGCAGTCTTCAAGTATCTGAAGGGCTGCCCCAAAGAAGAGGGAGTCAAGCTATTCTCCATCGCACCAGGAGGCAGGAGAAGAAGCAACGGATGGAAATCGATCAAGGAGAGAAGCAACCTGGGACTGAGGAGAAACTTCGTAAGAGTGAAGACAATTTACCAGTGGAACGGCTTGCCACCAGAAATCATGGCCGGTCGATCACTGGAGGTTTTTAAGAAGAGACTGGACAGTCAGTTGTCTGAAATGGTAGAGGGCCTGCTACTTTTTTTTAAATTAGATTTATATGCCGCCCTTCTCCGGAGACTCAGGGCGGCTTACAATGCGTTAAGCAATAGCCTTCATACTTTTGTATATTTTTATACAAAGTCAGCTTATTGCCCCACAAACTGGGTCCTCAATTGACCTACCTTAGAAAGGATGGAAGGCTGAGTCAACCTTGAGCCTGGTGAGATTCGAACTGACAGTAATTGCAGACAGCTGAATGTTAATAACAGGCTATCTAGCCTGTTGAGCTATCTGAGGCTATTCTCTGGTGCAAAAAAAACCCCAACCCAGGATGTGTCTATTCAGGTAGTCCTCGGTTTAGAGCGAGTTCTGTTAAGGATATTTGTTGTGTTAACCAACCAGCAGAGCGTTGAACACAGAAAAAACAGTGCTGAGAGCAATGAATAACATACATGCAAACTGGTTTATCAAAGTTTTTTTACTTCGTAGTGGAAAAACAATTGCATAGTCTTTAGTCAATCCAAGTCTTTAGCCATTCAAATCAGTCCAGAGTTACAGAAATCTTCTTACCATACAAAACAGGAGTAGGTCATAAACAGCAAGTTCACGCTGGTAACAAATCACGATGGTAGCAGATCCATCCACGATGAGAGCACCTCCATCCACGATGGTAACAGTTCCAGCAATGACTATAGTTCAGCTCCCTTCTTATATACAGTTTAAACTACTGATTATCCAATTAGGACAAGTGGAGTCAGCAGTCATTACAGTGACTCAGCAGTACAATGACTCAGCATTACATCTTAAAAACATAGAATACACTTTCATGTGTTCATATATTGCCTGGACAACCTGTTCGGCTTACACCATATCCTAACAGGTTCATTTAGTGACTTTTCCAAGTGACAACGGCACTGAAAACAGCCATTTATTTATTTTTTTTAAATTTGATTTATATGCCGCCCTTCTCCAGAGACTCAGGGCGGCTTACAATGCGTTAAGCAATAGCCTCCATACTTTTGTATATTTTATACAAAGTCATCTTATTGCCCCCACAAACTGGGTCCTCAATTGACCCACCTTAGAAAGGATGGAAGGCTGAGTCAACCTTGAGCCTGGGGAGATTCGAACTTACAGTAATTGCAGACAGCTGGAGTTAAATTACAGTGCATTAGTCTGCTGAGCTATTCCAGGCTCCGCTTTTTCACACTTAACGACCGTTGCAGCCTGCAGAGGAGAACTACAATGCTGATCCAGCCCTCAAAGAAATCCAGTTTGACACCCCCTGCTTTATATACAGTCGTGGCCAAAATTGTAGAAACCTCTTGAGAAATTTTTGAGGTTTGATGGCTAATCACACCACTTTTTTTTGGAGTTTCAAGATCATCCTGTTCCACTGCTGGAATGGCCTGGGAACTAGCCCAGACCTTCACCCAGTTGAAAATCTATGGAGACAACTAAGGATACTAGTTAGTCAGAAGCAACCCAGCACTAAAACCCAGTTAATAGAAGCCATCATTCCATCTTGGTTTCACATGAGAACAGCTGCAGAACTCAAAGACTTGGTTCGCTCCATGGGAAGAGGTTGTAAGGCCGTTATTCATGCTAAAGATTATCCCGCTAAGGATTAACTGACATGGAGATCATTTTTGTATATCTCGTTTTTTTCTACATGTTTCACTTCTCCTCTTTATATTGTAACTGCTATTTTAATAGCAAACACTCCATCAAAGTTATTACATTCTTGATTAAATTATCTTTCCATTGATATATATAATCTTATGGTACTACTCAAAAAAAAAAGTGGTGTTACTAGCTGGTTTTAGAAAATACACTTTTCCCAAAAGGTTTCCACAATTTTGGCCACTATTGTACTTATCCTTTCCCTCCTTCCTCCTTCCGGCATGCATTTAATTCTTTTCTCGGTTTTTTTTCCCCCCCTCTTTGGCTCTTATACAGGACAGACTCCCGTTCTCCCGGCAGCATCGCCTACCTGCCTTCCTTCTTCACCAAACTGGAGAGCACCTCCCCGATGGTGAAGTCGAAGAAGCAGGAGATCTTTCGCAAGCTGAACTCCTGCGGGGGCAATGAATCCGATATGGGTAGGAGGTTCTTTTTATTTCCTTGGTGGCTTTTCTTCTTTTTTTCCACCCTGTTCCGTGGCGTCCTGGGTGCTCTCTGAACTGGGTCGTTTTCCTGGAGACGTTTCGTGGCCCAACTAGGGAACATCATCAGGGCTGGAAGGGGATGGGGTATGCAGGGAGGAGGAGGAGGAGGGCTGTGGGGTCCTTGGTACTCTCTGAGCTGGGTGGTTTTCTGGACGTTTCATGACCCAGCTAGGTAACATCATCAGGGATCCCAAGGACCCCTCAGTTCAACCCTGAGCTACAGACATTCCCTTCTGTTGCTCTTTCTCGACCTCTTTAACCCTCCGAAGTTAACCGTTATCTCTTCCTTCTCTCTCTGTCAACAGCAGCTGCTCAGCCTGGGACAGAAATCTTCAACTTGCCAGCAGTCACCACTTCAGGTACCGACTTCGAAAGCGAGTAGGGGTTTCACAGCAATTTTGGGTCTTCCCATTTTCTCCAGAAGCTGCGAATGCTCCAACGCTGGAAGTTTTTATAAAGAGATTGGATAACCATTTATCTGAAATGGTGTAGGGTTTCTTGCCTAAGCAGGGAGTTGGACTATTTTATTTATTCATTTATTTATTTTTATTTAATTTGATTTATATGCCGCCCTTCTCCGGAGACTCAGGGCAGCTTACAATGCATTAAGCAATAGCCTTCATACTTTTTGTATATTTATACAAAGTCAGCTTATTGCCCCCACAAACTGGATCCTCAATTGACCCACCTTAGAAAGGATGGAAGGCTGAGTCAACCTTGAGCCTGGTGAGATTCGAACTTACAGTAATTGCAGACAGCTGGTGTTAATCACAATGCTTTAGTCTGCTGAGCTATCCAGGCTCGCTTTCTTTTCTTTACTTTTCTTTTCTTTTCTTTTCTTTTTTCTTCCTTTCTTTTTAAATTTGATTTATATGCCGCCCTTCTCCGAAGACTCAGGGTGGCTTCCAATGCGTTAAGCAACAGCCTTCATACTTTTTGTATATTTTATACAAAGTCAGCTTATTGCCCCCACAAACTGTGTCCTCAATTGACCTACCTTACAAAGGATGGAAGGCTGAGTCAACCTTGAGCCTGGTGAGATTTGAACTGGTGTAATTGCAGGCAGCTGGATGTTAATTTATCTGAAATGGTGTAGGGTTTCCTGCCTAAGCAGTGGGTTGGACTATTTTATTTATTCATTTATTTATTTTTATTTAATTTGATTTATATGCCGCCCTTCTCCGGAGACTCAGGGAGGCTTGCAACGCATTAAGCAACAGCCTTCATACTTTTGTATATTTTATACAAAAGTCAGCTTATTGCCCCCACAAACTGTGTCCTCAATTGACCTACCTTAGAAAGGATGGAAGGCTGAGTCGACCTTGAGCCTGGGGAGATTCGAACTGGTGCAGTTCCGGACAGCTGGATGTTAATAACAGCCTTTAGTCTGCTTTTTAGCCTGTTGAACTATCCAGGCTCTCTTCAGACTAGAAGACCTCCAAGGTCCCTTCCAACTGTTAATTCTAATTCTAGGAATTCTGGAAAGGGGTCTCTCGTACGAGCGTCGCCCCTTTTCTCTCGCGGGTTCATCCTCCCTCCCTCTCTCTTCCAGGTTCGGTCAGCGCCCGAGGCCCTTCCTTAGCCGATCCCGCCAGCAACCTGGGTCTGGAGGACATCATCCGCAAAGCCCTGATGGGCAGCTTCGACGACAAAGGCGAGGACCACAGCCTGGTCATGGGGCAGCCCATGGGGCTGGTGCCCAGCGGGTCCAGCGGATCGTTACCAACGAACAGCGAAACTCGACGGGAGGAAACCAGCCCTTCCCCCAATCCAGGTGAGCATTTCGAGGCCGGTTTTGGTCCCTCTGGAGGTTGAGATGAATCTCCCGCCACTTAGGTTCTTTACAAGATTGGGTCGGACTACAACTCCCATCCTTCCCCCGTTCTCCCAGCCGGTTCAGCCTTATCGTTCCTGCTGGTTTTGGTGGGGGTTGAATGGCAGCCTTTTTAAAAGGCTGGTGATGGGAAAAGGGAGATTTATCCTTGCTACGAGTGATTTAATTTAACATATCACATTTCTACGCCGCCCAACTCCCAAGGGACTCTGGGGGGGCTAGTAGTCCTCGACTTACGACTGTTACAACCTTTGAGTGGCCGAAGTTTGTTTGTTTGTTTGTTTGTTTGTTTGTTTGTTTGTTTATTTATTTATTTATTTATTTATTTATTTATTATTTTAACTTATATACCGCCCTTCTCCCCAGGGGGACTCAGGGCGGTGAACAGCCAAACTTAAAACACATATAGTACAAAAGTTAAGAAGAACTAAAATAAATCAAATCATCGGCATTACCAATTTAAAATCTCAGATCTACAAAATCGAAAAAATTCCCAATTTAAAACCCCAAAATCAGTAAAATCAAAAATTTAAAAACCCCATTAAAACCAAATTAAACTAGGCCGGCTTGTTGAAATAAGTGAGTCTTCGGGGCCTTTCAGAAAGCGCGGAGGTCCGGGATCAGTCGTATTCCAGGAAGTAGCTCATTCCACAGGGCAGGTGCCCCCACAAAGAAGGCTTTCCCCCTGTGGGTCGCCAGCCGACATTGCTTGGCCGACGGCACCCTGAGGAGACCCTCTCTGTGAGAGCGTATTGGCCGGTGGGAGGTTATCGGTAGCAGCAGGCGGTCTCGTAAATACCCAGGCCCTAAGCCATGGAGTGCTTTAAAGGTGAGAACCAACATCTTGAAGCGCACCTGGAAGACCACCGGGAGCCAGTGCAACTCGCGCAGGAGAGGTGTTACGTGGGAGCACCCTGTTGCTCCCATAATCACCCGCGCGGCCACATTCCGGACCAATTAGAGCCTCTGGGTGCACCTCAAGGGGAGCCCCATGTAGAGAGCGTTACAGTAATCCAGGCGAGACATGAAGTTACCACGGCACTGAGAAAAGCCGCTCGAGACCGTTTTTCACACTTGTGACCGTCGCGGCATCCCCGTGGTCGTGTGATCAAAATTCTTGGCAAACTGACTCCTATTTATGACGGTCGCAGTGTGTCGTCCCCCCCCCCCTTTGGCGACCTTCTGTACGAGCCGTCACACGGGGAAAACCGGATTCATTTTAACAACCGTGTGGCTCACTTACCGACTGCTGTGACTCGCTGAACAAATCCGGCAAGACAGGTCGTAAAATGGGGCGAAACTCACTGAACAGCTGTCTCGTTTAGCAGCAGAAATGTTGGGATCAGCTTTGGTCGTACGTCGAGGACTACCTGAAGCACGTTCTGTTGGGGAGTTTCTGAATTCAGCTGGTCTGTGCTGATACTTGTGAAAAGGTTGCATTCTTCACACAAACACACAAACACACAAACGTGCACACAAGCCCATATTTCCCCAGAGCTGAGCTGGCAGATGGCGGTAAGAAAGGGTTCCATTTTTGGTATATATAGAAGAACCCCAAAATGATTGGGATCTTCTTATCATATAGAAAAATAGTATTTGCAAAATGTGTGCGTATGCTTAATCAGATGGTGGACAAGGTAGTCCCTAAGAGATTAAAAAAACCACGACTCTTTGGAACATGGGTTATAATATCCCTCGGAAAAAGGACATTTAAATCAATGCTTCCCAATCTTAAGCCATTTTAAGGCGCATGGACTTCCACTCCCAGAATCCCCCAGCCAGCCATGCTTTAAGAGGGGTGGACTTCCACTCCCAGAATCCCCCAGCCAGCCTGCTTTAAGAGGGGTGGACTTCCACTCCCAGAATTTATTTATTTATTTATTATTTATTTTGTCACGTTTCTATGCTGCCCCACTCCCAAGGGACTCTGAGCAGCTTACAACAAAGAATAAAACAACGTGAACAATCCCATAAAAAATGTTAAAAAGAAAAACATTAAAAACTTTAAAAACATTAAAACACATGCATTCCTATTCGCGGCCAGGTCTCGCAAGATCACTATCACGAGATCAACGGCCCCAGGCCTGCCAGAAGAGCCAGGTCTTCACCGCTTTGCGGAAGGCCAATAGGGCGGGGGCGGTCCAGACTTCAGGAAGTAACGGGTTCCAGAGAGCCGGGGCAGCCACAGAGAAGGCCCTCCCCTGCGGGCCCGCCAGCCGGCATTGTTTAGCTGACGGGATCCAGAGGAGACCAAATCTGTGGGATCTTACCGGTCACTGGGAGCTATGCGGTAGAAGGCGGTCTCGAAGATAGCCTGGCCCTGAGCCATGTAGGGCTTTAAAGGTAATAACTGTTGTGGCTCTGTTGCCTGAGCCTGCGTCATCAGCAGGGGAAGACTCTGAGAGTGAGGGAGAGGAGTTAGCAAGGCCTCCTTCTCCAGGACTCTCCTCTCTGGCAATGCCTCCGGAGGAAACCGAAGGGCAGGAGATAGGCCCAGAGCCAAGCTCGTCCCCGCAGCCACAGGAGGACATTGATGAGGGGAGTGAGTTTTGGTTGGATCCTCGCCAGCGTCGGAGAGACAGGAGAGCCCAGCAGAGGAAAAGACGTGGTTGTGATTAGCTGGTGGACCACGCCTCTTAGGCTATATAAGAGAGGGATTGCAGCCTGTATCTTTGTGACGAACAAAACAAAGATTCATGGATCCCGGTTCTGAATCGGCCTTGCATCTCAGCTCTGAACATTTTGGTGGTGTGTATTTGACTGACTTATTAATAAAGACGTTGGCAAGCAGCTGCGGATTGCTGCCAACCTTTGTTATTACTTGGTTGCCTGCCAGTTCATTAGACTCTGGTTGTCTGAGGGGTGGTTATTTCTGGGAATGGGGCCAGAACAATAACCAACACCTTGAATTGCGCCCGGAGACCGATAGGGAGCCAGTGCAGCTCGCGGAGAATTGGTGTAATGTGAGTGTATCTAGGTGCATCCACTGTAACTCGTGCGGCTGCATTCTGGACCAACTGTAGTCTCCAAACACTCTTCAAGGGTAGCCCCAGGTAGAGCGCGTTGCAATAGAATTTCCCAGCCAGCCTGCTGCTTTAAGAAGCGAAATCCGCTGATTCTTATTGGTGCTCCCCGTAACGCCATTCCTCCTCCTCTTCCTCTTCTTCCAGGTGGGGGGCTCAGCAAGCAGAAGCTGATGGGGAAATCCGGGGGCAGGAAGTCCAAGTCCCCACTTCCTGGCCAGGGATACCTGGGAACGGAGCGCCCCTCCTCGGTCTCCTCGGTGCATTCGGAAGGGGACTATCACCGGCAGACCCCCGCCTGGTCATGGGAGGACCGGCCTTCTTCGACAGGTGAGCCCAGCCAGTATGGCCCAGGTGTTTCTCTGGGTGAGTGCGGGCAGTCCAAAATGGGCCGTCCGGGTGTTTAGGACACTCTTATTATTAAAGATAATTGCATGGTTATCTGAATGCCATCTTCATGACTCTTAAATACAGGTAGTCCTCGACTTACGATCAGAACGGAGCCCCAAATTTCTGTTGCTAAGTGAGACCGTTGTTAAGCAAGGTTCGCCCCGATTTTACGACCTTTCTTGAGACAGTTGTTAAGTGAATCACTAGAGTTATTAAATTAGCAACACCCTGGTTAAATAAATCTGCCCCCCCCCCCCCCCCCCCCCCCCCGTTGACTTGGCTTGTCAGAAAGTCGCAAAAAGGAGATCCCATAACCCCCGGGGATGGTGGAACCGTCATAAGTACGAGACAGTTGTCAAATGGCCGGATTTTGAGCCCAAAATTGATGCTGTTAAGGGAAACATTGGTTAAGGGAGTTTTTTCCCCCTGTTTACGAATTTTCTTGCCACGGTTGTTAAATGAATCGTTGCGTTTGTTAAATGGGTCGCGTGGTTGTTAAATGAATCTGGTTTCCCCATGGAAAGGGGATCACGTGACCCCCCTATTTGAGCCTCCTATTCAAATGGCCACTAAACAAGTTATTGTAAGTCAAGCACTCTCTGCGACCGAATTACCCCAAACCCCATCGTCCTATCCTATCCAAATGGTCACTAAACAAGTTATTTCAAGTCAAGGACTATCCACCCTGAGTCTTCAGAGAGGGGCGGCATATAAATTGAATTAATTAAATTAAATTAAAGGAATCCCTGCGGCCAAATTACCTCAAACCCCATCATCCCCTCCAATTCCAACAGTCACTAAACAAGTGATTATAAGTCGAGCACTCCCTGGGGCCATATTTCCCCAAAGCCCATCATCCCCTTCTATCCAAACACTCGCTAAACAAGTTATTGCAAGTCGAGGACTGTGAATAAAAGTTGACAGATAAATGATAGAGATAATAGAAAGTTAAATGAGGGATAAGAGAAAAAAGAAATAGAAACTCCAAAATGACACCAGAGTAAATGGAAAAGGGGGATGGGGGGGGAGAAAGAAGTTTATAAATATAAATGTACAATTATGAAATGACAGATTGAGAAAAATGGGAAAGAAATTGAAAAGAAAGTATATTGGAGTTGCTCGGATACCAAATAAGGGAAATATTGCGCAACAAAGGAGAGGAAGAAAGGAAAGAGGAGAAGAGGGAGGAGAGGAATGGAAGAAAGGGGAAGGAGAGGAAGAAAGGAAAGAGGAGGAGAGGGAGGAGAGGAATGGAAGAAAGGGGAAGGAGAGGAAGAAAGGAAAGAGGAGAAGAGGGAGGAGAGGAATGGAAGAAAGGGGAAGGAGAGGAAGAAAGGAAAGAGGAGAAGAGGGAGGAGAGGAATGGAAGAAAGGGGAAGGAGAGGAAGAAAGGAAAGAGGAGAAGAGGGAGGAGAGGAATGGAAGAAAGGGGAAGGAGAGGAAGAAAGGAAAGAGGAGAAGAGGGAGGAGAGGAATGGAAGAAAGGGGAAGGAGAGGAAGAAAGGAGCGGGGACAAGAGCAGGAGAGAAGGTGAGAAAGAAGGAAAAAAGGGGAAGAGTGGGGGAGAGGAAGGGGAAGTAGGGGAGGAGAGAAGGAGGAAGAAAGTAGGGGAGGAGAGGAGGGTGGGGAAAGAAAGAAAGAAGGAGAAGAAGGTTTGTTATGAAAAGAGGGAAAAGAGAGAGTAGAAGAGCAACCCCAAATGTGATTAAAATGTCTTATTTCTATGCTTTCGTTAGAAAAAAATATGTATATATATATAATCAATTATGGATAAGAGAATGTACATTTATTTACAATATGTTTATAAGAAACAAAAATAAAAAAACTGTTTTCAAACAACAACAAAAAAGAAAGAAAACTCCCGGCGGCTGAATTACCGCCAAACCCCATCTTTCCATGCCACTCAAACGGTCCCTGCGCGGACGGTCGTAAGTCGAGGAACGCCAAACCTCTCACCCGCCTCTCCCCTCTTCTTCCCCCCCTCCCCTCTCCCCACAGGTTCCACGCAGTTCCCCTACAACCCGCTGACCATCCGGATGCTGAGCAACACGCCCCCCACCTCCATGGCTTGCGCCCCCCCCTCCGCCAGCCAAGCTACCGCCACCACGCACCAACCCAGCCGGATATGGGAGCGGGAACCGGCCCCTCTGCTCTCCGCCCAGTACGAGACACTTTCCGACAGTGACGACTGACACGGACGGACGGACGGAACGTAGCTTGCCCTGCTTTTGGGATGGGGGGGGGAAACGAGAGACACAAACACGAAAAGAAAAGAAAAGAAGAAAGAAAGAAAGAAAGAAAGAAAGAAAGAAAGAAAGAGAAAGAAAGAAAAATATTCAGCAGGGAAGTTTGCAAAAACCAAGTTGGGGGTTAGGGAATGGCTGCATTTTTTAAAAAAAAAGCCACCCCCCCAAGCCCCGAGGGGTCGGAAGGAGAAAAATATGGGATTTTCCCCTTTTCCCGCCAGCATCCCGAAGATAAATATGTGTAAAGAGTTTGGGGTGTTTTTTTTTCTTTTTTTAAAAAAGGGGGGGAAAAAATAAACAAGACGTGTTATTCCCAACCTCTCTACGAAAAAAGGAAGAAGAAGAAAAAAAGAGGAAAAAAAAATTATCTTTCTTCTGTAAATAGAGTAACTTTTTCTGCAGTGTATTTCCGCCCAGCTTTCCCCCCCCCCCACTTCTTTCACCCACCCACTTTAAACCCTGGCTAGACTTTCTGGTGTTCAAAATCATTGTTGTAAACTTTGGGGGTCATTATATATATATGCATATATATATATATATATATATTTTTAAAGGCCTTGTCTCAAGAGTTAGACGCTTCCGAAATTTTTGGGGTGCGAGCAAGAGGATGGCCCTCCCCCCTTCCTTTTGCATCCTCTGTCTGTAGAAATGGGGAGGAGGGGAGAAAGAGAAAGCTTTGGGGCATCACCCTTTCTTTTTAGAGGAGGGGGCTCCTTCCTTCCTCCCTCCCTTTTTCCTTCCTTCCTCCCTCCCCCTTTCCTTCCTTCCCTCATTCATTCATTCATTCATTCCTCCCTCCCCTCTCTTTTCTTTTCCTTTCTTTCTCTTTTCCCTTCCTTCCTTTTTGCTCTTTCTTCTTTCTTTACTCTTTTCCCCCTCCCTCCCTTCCTTTCTCCCTCCCTTCCTCCTCCTTTCCCTTTTCCTTCTTCCCTCCCTCCCTCCCTCCCCCTTTGCCTTCCTTCCTTCCTCCGTCCCTCTCTTTTCCCTTCTTCTTCCCTTTTCCTTCTCTTCCTTCTTTCCTTACTCTTTTCCCCCTCCCTCTTTCCCTCCCTTCCTCCTCCTTTCCCTTTTCTTTCCTTCCTCCCTCCGTCCCTCCCTCTTTTCCCTTCCTTTCTTTCTCTTTTCCTTCTCTTCCTTCTTTCCTTACTCTTTTCCCCTTCCCTCCCTCTTTCCCTCCCTTCCTCCTCCTTTCCCTTCTCCTTCCTTCCTCCCTCCGTCCCTCCCTCTTTTCCCTTCCTTTCTTCCCCTTTTCCTTCTCTTCCTTCTTTCCTTACTCTTTTCCCCGTCCCTCTCTCTTTCCCTCCCTTCCTCCTCCTTTCCCTTTTCCTTCCTTCCTCCCTCCCTCTTTTCCCCTCCTTTCTTCCTCTTTTCCTTCTCTTCCTTCTTTCCTTACTCTTTTCCCCCTCCCTCCCTCTTTCCCTTTTCCTTTCTTCCCTCCCTCCCTCCTTCCATGTCCCCTTCCTCCGTCTTTCCATACATAACACCCCGCTTGCTCTCCAGTGCGACTTGCCTTCTCCCCCCACCCCAAAATCTAAACCTCTTTTTCTGTGGTTGTTAAAAACTTGTGGAAAACATGTTTGTTTTTTCCCCTTTTGAAAACTGACCCCCTTCTGCAAAGATCTGTACATTTGAAATCTCCGGTCTGCTGGAATAACCGAGATCTTTTTAATGATTATGCCATGCTGTAATTTTAATTTCAATTTTTTGTTTTGTTTTTTTTCGGTACAGTCGATTTTGTTCAGCAACACTAGGAAGAAACGATTGCAGGGGTCTCTCTCTCTCAAAATGTCCAGGCTTTATTCTCCTCCTCAACCCAAATCTTTTTCTTTCTTTTTTTTTAATTTTCTTTTTCAGCCCTTCCTTCCCGTAAATTCTCTTCTCCTTTCCTGTCTTCCCTCCCAAATCATCAGCTGCTTTTTCTCCGGATAGAAAGCAAAACGTCCGGTCGATCTTCAGCCGGAGCGAGGCCAAGTCTCAAATCTGTTCCTTCAACGGAAATCTCTGCATCCCAAATTCACATTTCTTCCCATAAAAAAAATAAAATAAATAAATTGTGGATTTGGTCAAAAAATCTGGCCCGTTCGGTTGGCCTTCCTAGAGAATTTCCCACGGATTTTTTTTGGGGGGGGGGGGCAAAACAAGGCTACGATCGCTTGGCAGACGGCTTCCTGTGCGCATATAAAAACCACGGATGGATGGAGCTGGGTTGAAAAGCCGATTTTGTATAACGGCAAAAAGATTTGTGAAAGAATTCGAACCTTGGACCGGGTCGAGCTTTTTGGAGAATTTCAACCAAGAAAAAAAAAACAAAACCTTGAATTTAAAGATAAATCTGACCTGTAAATCTCTTTTCCTCTCCTTTGTTTCATGAAAAAGGCTCAAATTTCCTCGGGGGCATTATAGGATAGCATCGGCAAATTTTTAGGACAGCGTTAACTAAATCTGGACAACTTTTAAGAGGTGTGGACTTCCACTCCCAGAATTCCCCTGTCCGCTGGGGAATCCTGGGAGTTGAAGTCCACACCACTTCAATGTCATGGAGATTGGGAAATTTTAAAAAAAAATTGCTGCAAGCTCATTTCTGGAAAGGAGATCTGCCTCCCACAATCCTGGAAATCGTACCCACCCCAACGGCTGTGCAGATGGGAGTTGTAGTCCTCTGCAGAGCAGAGAGAAATCGCAAAACTTTTAGCAACCACAATCGACGCCTGTCATTTCATCCCAATTGGGTGCGTTGTTCCTTTTCCAGTTTTCATCCGAGGTTTGATTAAAAATCAAAATTAAATAAAATCTCCCATCGAGCTTGCTATATATAACATTGCAGGGTGTGAAGAAGGAGAGGAGGGGGGGGGAAGGGGGAGGAGGCAGAAGTTTGTGTTACCTTTTATGCCGTTTTTTCCTTTCACGAAACAAAATGCACAACCGGAAACCCATCGGGGAGGCAACGACGTATTTATGAATAAAGAAATAATAAGTCAAAATGCAAGAATTTGCAGAATTGCAAAGGTTTTTTTGCAAATCTGTCATCTGCAAATTTTATCTCATTGACTATTCAGCGGGCGAAATTTGAGAGATTGCAGACTTTGTGAAAGCCCAGTAAAAATAATAATAATAATAATTGGATTTTTTTTTTGCAAAATTCCAAAGATTTGGTGCTTTTTTTTCTTTTTTTTTAAAGGTCTACTTTGCACAGGGAATTTGGCCCTTTCTGTGATTTCAAATAACATTTCCTACTTTGGGAGGTAGAATAGATATTCTGGGTTTGTGTTTTTTTTTTTCCCTGTCAATCATTTCTTGATCCCTGCTGCTGTTCTTCCCCTTAGAAAGTTCAGCAAATTTTATTTTATTTTTCTGGGGGAGGTGGGGAGTGAAGAAGAGGAATCCCAAATGCCCCCCTTGCATTTTACCAACAAGTAAAATGGTGAGTTCTACAATTCAGACCAATTAAATAATAATAATAAAAGGCAGGTTTGCGTCTTTTCTGGGGGTGGAGAGCCGGAAAGGTGGGCAATTAAAATCTACATTCCAGAGCAAGGATTTCATCATGGCTACACCCAGAATAATTTGGGGGGGGGGACCTTTGCCCTCTCCCCCCACTCTCTGCCATGAAACCCCAAGAGAGCCTGTGGGGGGGGGCTGCTACGGTCTGTTGGCTCCTTGAGTAAATCTTAAATCTGTTCCCTGTTGTAGGGTACAAAGGAAGGTGTGAGAATTACACTAAACATAAGTTTTTGTCAAACTTGGCAAGCTTGAAAGGGGCGGACTTCAACTCCCAGAGTTTGCTAATAAACAGGCTTGCTGGGGGATTCTGGGAAATGAAGTCCACCTCTCTTAAAGCATGCTGACTGGGGAATTCTGGGAGTGGAAGTCCAACCCTCTTAAAGCATGCTGGCTGAGGGATTCTGGGAGAGAAAGTCCCCCCCCTCTTAAAGCATGGCTGGCTGGGGAATTCTGGGAGAGAAAGTCCCCCCCCCTCTTAAAGCATGGCTGGCTGGGGAATTCTGGGAGAGAAAGTCCCCCCCTCTTAAAGCATGGCTGGCTGGGGAATTCTGGGAGTGGAAGTCCCCCCCTCTTAAAGCATGGCTGGCTGGGGAATTCTGGGAGTGGAAGTCCAACCCTCTTAAAGCATGCTGGCTGAGGGATTCTGGGAGAGAAAGTCCCCCCCCTCTTAAAGCATGGCTGGCTGGGGAATTCTGGGAGAGAAAGTCCCCCCCCCTCTTAAAGCATGGCTGGCTGGGGAATTCTGGGAGAGAAAGTCCCCCCCTCTTAAAGCATGGCTGGCTGGGGAATTCTGGGAGTGGAAGTCCCCCCCTCTTAAAGCATGGCTGGCTGGGGAATTCTGGGAGTGGAAGTCCAACCCTCTTAAAGCATGCTGGCTGAGGGATTCTGGGAGAGAAAGTCCCCCCCCTCTTAAAGCATGGCTGGCTGGGGAATTCTGGGAGAGAAAGTCCCCCCCCTCTTAAAGCATGGCTGGCTGGGGAATTCTGGGAGAGAAAGTCCCCCCCTCTTAAAGCATGGCTGGCTGGGGGATTCTGGGAGTGGAAGTCCAACCCTCTTAAAGCAGGCTGGCTGAGGGATTCTGGGAGAGAAAGTCCCCCCCCTCTTAAAGCATGGCTGGCTGGGGAATTCTGGGAGAGAAAGTCCCCCCCTCTTAAAGCATGGCTGGCTGGGGGATTCTGGGAGTGGAAGTCCAACCCTCTTAAAGCATGGCTGGCTGGGGGATTCTGGGAGAGAAAGTCCAACCCTCTTAAAGCATGGCTGGCTAGGGAATTCTGGGAGAGAAAGTCCCCCCCTCTTAAAGCATGGCTGGCTGGGGGATTCTGGGAGTGGAAGTCCAACCCTCTTAAAGCAGGCTGGCTGAGGGATTCTGGGAGAGAAAGTCCCCCCCCTCTTAAAGCATGGCTGGCTGGGGAATTCTGGGAGAGAAAGTCCCCCCCTCTTAAAGCATGGCTGGCTGGGGAATTCTGGGAGAGAAAGTCCCCCCCTCTTAAAGCATGGCTGGCTGGGGGATTCTGGGAGTGGAAGTCCAACCCTCTTAAAGCAGGCTGGCTGAGGGATTCTGGGAGAGAAAGTCCCCCCCCCTCTTAAAGCATGGCTGGCTGGGGAATTCTGGGAGAGAAAGTCCCCCCCTCTTAAAGCATGGCTGGCTGGGGGATTCTGGGAGTGGAAGTCCAACCCTCTTAAAGCAGGCTGGCTGAGGGATTCTGGGAGAGAAAGTCCCCCCCCTCTTAAAGCATGGCTGGCTGGGGAATTCTGGGAGAGAAAGTCCCCCCCTCTTAAAGCATGGCTGGCTGGGGGATTCTGGGGGTGGAAGTCCAACCCTCTTAAAGCATGGCTGGCTGGGGGATTCTGGGAGTGGAAGTCCAACCCTCTTAAAGCATGGCTGGCTGGGGGATTCTGGGAGTGGAAGTCCACCTCTCTTAAAGCATTCTGGCTGGGGGATTCTGGGAGTGGAAGTCCTCCCCTCTTAAAGCATGGCTGGCTGGGGGATTCTGGGAGTGGAAGTCCTCCCCTCTTAAAGCATGCTGGCTGGGGGATTCTGGGAGAGAAAGTCCATCTCTCTTAAAGCATGGCTGGCTGGGGAATTCTGGGAGAGAAAGTCCCCCCCTCTTAAAGCATGGCTGGCTGAGGGATTCTGGGAGAGAAAGTCCCCCCCCTCTTAAAGCATGGCTGGCTGGGGAATTCTGGGAGTGGAAGTCCCCCCCTCTTAAAGCATGGCTGGCTGGGGAATTCTGGGAGTGGAAGTCCACCCCTCTTAAAGCATGGCTGGCTGAGGGATTCTGGGAGAGAAAGTCCCCCCCCTCTTAAAGCATGGCTGGCTGGGGGATTCTGGGAGTGGAAGTCCTCCCCTCTTAAAGCATGCTGGCTGGGGGATTCTGGGAGTGGAAGTCCACCCCTCTTAAAGCATGTTGGCTGGGGAATTCTGGGAGAGAAAGTCCCCCCCTCTTAAAGCATGCTGGCTGGGGGATTCTGGGAGTGGAAGTCCACCCCTTTTAAAGCATGCTGGCTGGGGGATTCTGGGAGTGGAAGTCCACCCCTCTTAAAGCATGGCTGGCTGAGGGATTCTGGGAGAGAAAGTCCCCCCCCTCTTAAAACATGGCTGCCTGGGGGATTCTGGGAGAGGAAGTCCACCCCTTTTAAAGCATGCTGGCTGGGGGATTCTGGGAGTGGAAGTCCACCCCTTTTAAAGCATGCTGGCTGGGGAATTCTGGGAGTGGAAATCCACCCCTCTTAAAGCATGGCTGGCTGAGGGATTCTGGGAGAGAAAGTCCCCCCCCTCTTAAAACATGGCTGCCTGGGGGATTCTGGGAGAGGAAGTCCCCCCCCTCTTAAAACATGGCTGGCTGGGGGATTCTGGGAGAGGAAGTCCACCCCTTTTAAAGCATGCTGGCTGGGGGATTCTGGGAGTGGAAGTCCACCCCTCTAAAATCATGCTGGCTGGGGGATTCTGGAAGTCCACCAGTTGCCAAGGTTGAGAAAAGGCCTCCTAATCTGCCACCTTAACTCAGCATGTCCTCTTTTTCTAAAGGTTTTGGGGGAAGGAACATCCTAACTATTGACAGGACTAAAAACTACAACATGGCCAAACTTCCCATCTCCTCAGCAGAGCTGCTTGAGTTTCAACCCCCTTCTTGAATCCATCGGCTCCAGAGATTTGAACCCAGGTCCTCTTTGCAAACTATTTGACTGCTGCACCCAGATGTTATCCAGGAAAAAAACGTCTTCATGAGATTCAAGATTGTACCTTCCGGGTTTCAAATTCACAGGAAATATTTTTTTTACCTCATTCTCCTTATTGGCCTTTCCTACCTGCCCCGCATTTTGTCGTACATAGTCCTCGACTTACGACCGCAATTGAGCCCTTCATTTCCGTTGCTATGCGAGACAACTGCTAAGTGAGCTTTGGCCCCGTTTCACTATACTTTCCACAGTTGTTAAGCGTTATCACTGCGACTGTTTAAATGAATAACACCGTTATTAAGCGAGGCTGGCTTCCCCCCACTGATTTTGCTGGTCAGAAAGTCCCAAATTTTGATCACGCAATCCCTGGGAATGCTGGAACGGTCGTTAAGTGTGACAAGTCCCTTTTTCCAGCGCCATTGCGACTTCGAACAGTCACTAAAGGAATTTTCATAAGTCAAGGACAGCCTGTAGTTAACGCCAACCTGTATGAGGTCCAGTGAGACGATTGGGAAATAATAAATTTTACTGCTGAAGCTGCAGATATCTCCGCTTTTATTCAGCCCCGGAGATTCAAACGGTCACTAAACGAACTTGTTGTATATCAAGGACAACCTGACAATGTTGTGTAGGTTCTCCTGTTTGGGGGGTGGGGGGGGGGTTGGATTTGATGACCTACAAGGTCCCTTCCAACTCCATTAAATCTAATCTGTAGTTAACGCCAACCAGGAGGGGACGCCTTTTCCAAGCCTTCATGAGGTCTAGTGGCATGACTGGGAAATTTACAAATAATAAATTTTATTGCCTAAGCTGCAGATATCTCTGCTTTATTCGGCCCCAGGGCTCCAAATTGGGGCTCTCCTCGGGGGTCCTCGCCTTCTGCCCTCCAGCTGGCATCCTCTAGGCTCCGTTCTCGTGGGCAGGACGCAGATCGAGGGCTGCCCCCCGCAAGCGGAAAGGAAAGCCTATTGCAATTCGGACTCTCTTCCAAGCCAATGGCGGAAAGCCGGGCCGGTTACTCCTTCTGCCCCTCGGCCCCATCCTTGCCCGTGTCCGTCTCCTCCTCCAAGCCGGACTTTCCCTTGGACCGCATCCGCTTCCTCTTGGCCAGCTGAGCCAGTTCCTTCGTGATGTATCGCACAGCGACGCCGTCGCCAGATTTCTCGGCCACTTCCAGGGCGGTTTGGTAAACCTGCCTGGCCTGGGAATAATCTCCTGGGAAAAGAGTTAATACAGAAAATAGAGGTAAGTCCTTGACTTGTGACCGTTCGTTTAGTGACCGAAGTTACAACGGCCCTGAAAAACGTGACTTCGGGCCGTTTTTCGCACTTAACGACCGTCGCAACATCTCCACGGTCACGGGATCAAGATTCGGACGCTTGGCCACCGACTCATATTTACGACGCTTTTCGTGTCCCCTGGAGGTCACGCGATTCCCCTTGGGAGACCTCCTGACATGCATCGTCAACGAGGGAAGCCGGATTCACTTAACAACTGACTTAACCACTGCAGTGATTCACTTAACAACCATGGCAAGAAAGATCACAGAATTGGGAGTGACTCGCCTAATAACCACCTTATTTTAGTGACGGGAGTTCTGGCCGCCAATTACGGTTGTGAAGTCAAGGTGTACCTGTACATAACTAAGAGAGCAAGTTGGGTGTAGGGGTTAAAGGCACCTGGCTAAAAAGCAGGAGATCTGAATTCTAATCCTGCTTTAATCATGAAAACCAATTGGGAGACTTTGGACCAATCACCAGGAGACAGTGAGTTCTAGTTCCGCCTTACGCATGAAAGTTGGCTGTATGATTTTGGACCAATCACCAGGAGACGATGAGTTCTAGACCCGCCTTAGGCATGACAGTTGGGTTTTTTTTGGACCAATCACCAGGAGACGGTGAGTTCTAGTCCCACCTTACGCATGACAGTTGGCTGCATGATTTTGGACCAATCACCAGGAGATTCTGAGTTCTAGTCCCGCCTTAGGGATAAAAGTTGGCTTTTTTGGACAATCACCAGGAGACGATGAGTTCTAGACCCGCCTTAGGCATGACAGTTGGGTTTTTTTTGGACCAATCACCAGGAGACGGTGAGTTCTAGTCCCACCTTACGCATGACAGTTGGCTGCATGATTTTGGACCAATCACCAGGAGATTCTGAGTTCTAGTCCCGCCTTAGGGATAAAAGTTGGCTTTTTTGGACAATCACCAGGAGAGGGTGAGTTCTAGTCCCGCCTTACACATGAAAGTTGGCTTTTTGGGACCAATCACCAGGAGACAGTGAGTTCTAGTCCCGCCTTAGGCATGACAGTTCGGTTTTTTGGACCAATCACCAGGAGACGGTGAGTTCTAGTCCCGCCTTAGACATGACAATTGGCTGTATGATTTTGGACCAATCACCAGGAGATTCTGAGTTCTAGTCCCGCCTTAGGCACAAAAGCCGTCTGAGTGACTTTTGGGCCAGTTCCTTCCTCTGAGACCAACCCACCTCGCAGGGTTGTTGTAGGGAAAATAGGAGGAGGAGAAAGTATTAGGGATGGTTGCCGCCTTGAATTATTCGTAAAGAACAATAAAGGCGGTTAATAATAAAAGCACCCAAAAGTGCTTTTTCCTAAAATCAACTGGACATTAAATGGTTTTTTTCCTTTGAAAATGTTCCGCTTCTCCTGATTGAGAATCTCGACAGAAATAATAAAAGTTGGAAAATAAATATAAAACAAAACAGTACCATAATAACAATAATGCAAAACAGGCAGTCCTCGACTTACGACCACACTGGCGCCCGAAATTTCTGTTGCTAAATGAGAGAAATTTGTCAAGTGAGGCTTTGCCCCGGTTTACAACTTTTCTCGTCGCTTTTGTTAAGTGTATCACTGCCGTTATTAATTTACTAACACCGTCGTTAAGTGAATCTGTCCGTCCCCCCCGCTGACTTTGCTTGTCAGAAGGTCGCAAGAGGGGATCCCGTCACAGCGGGACACGGCACCCGTCATAAATACGAGTCTGTTGCCACGCACCTGAAGTCCGATCGCGTGACCACGGGGATGCTGTAACGGTCGTTAAGTGAGAAAAGCCGTCCTAAGTCACTTTTTCCAGTACTGTGCTAACTTTGAGCAGTCATTAAATGAAGTGTTGTAAAATCAAAGTATGATACAAACGCTGCTTAAAGGCCTTTTTTCCAGATCAGAAAAAGAATAAATAAAATCAAATCAAGTTTTAGCTCATCTGGGCAAAACGAGCATTTCCCAATGGAGGGGGGAAAAAAAGTCAAAAATTCAGCCGAATTGTCACTTTTATTCTGCGGCTCAAAGAGGACTCTTCTGACAGATTAACAGGGACCTCGGAGGTCATCTAGTCCAGTGATCGCCAACTGGCAGTCCGTAGTCCATGAGAAAATTTTGGTGGTCCACAGAAAAAATATTGCACTAAATCAGGGGTCCTCAAACTACGGCCCCTGGGCCAGATACGTGAATGAGCATTTGTGTTGCTGTAGAGAGTCTCCCCCTTTGGGGTCTTTTTGGGTGGGTCGGAGGGGGGCAGAAATTCCAATTTAGGGTCTGCTTTAGCCTCCTGGTGGGGGGCTTTGGGCAAAGGTTGGAGGGAAGCACCGCTAGTGGTGAAGAGCCGGAGGGCCTCGTTCCAGTGGGACAGCATCATGGCCTGGAACTGGCTGACCATCTCAGCCCGCTGAGCCTCCAGGCGCCGGTACCTGGCCTTGCACTCCCGCAGGTCTTCCCTCTGCTTGGAAAGCCGATGCTCCTAGTCCTCAGTGAGGTGCTTCTGCTGAGCCTCCTCAGTCAGATCCAATTTGAATTGAGTTGTTCTGTCGACTCTTTCTCCTGGTGGCTGCTTAGCTCCAGCAACTGGCCTGGTGGCTCAGCAGACTAAAGCACTGTGATTAACACCAGCTGCCTACAATTACTGCAAGTTCGAATCTCACCAGGCTCGAGGTTGACTCAGCCTTCCATCCTTTCTAAGGTGGGTCAATTGAGGACCCAGTTTGTGGGGGCAATAAGCTGACTTTGGATAAATATACAAAAGTATGAAGGCTATTGCTTAACGCATTGTAAGCCGCCCTGAGTCTCCAGAGAAGGGCGGCATATAAATCAAATTTAAAAAAGAAAGAAAGAAAGAAAGAAAGAAAGAAAGAAAGAAAGAAAGAAAGAAAGAAAGAAGAAAGAGAGAGAGAGAGAAAGAAAGAAAGAAAGAAAGAAAGAAAGAAAGAAAGAAAGAAAGAAAGAAAGAAAGAAAGAAGGAAAGAAAGAAAGAACATTCAGCTGTCTGCAATTACTGTAAGTTCAAATCTCACCAGGCTCGAGGTTGACTCAGCCTTCCATCCTTTCTAAGGTGGGTCAATTGAGGACCCAGTTTGTGGGGTCAATAAGCTGACTTTGGATAAATATACAAAAAGTATGAAGGCTGTTGCTTAACACGTTGTAAGCCGCCCTGAGTCTCCGGAGAAGGGCGGCATATAAATCAAATTTAAAAAAAAAATTGCTTCCTGTTGGGGCCCAAAGGAGCCCAGTCGGGCAGGCGAGGAGTGTCCCTCGATGTGAGTGACATCAAGTTGGCCACACCCACCCAATCACATGACCACCTACCTGTGCCCACCCAGCCGGTCATTCGGCAGATCCTATTAGTGGTCCGCGGGATTTAAAATGATGAAGTTAGTGGTCCCTGAGGTCCGAAAGGTTGGGGACCCCTGATCAACCCCCTCACTCAAGCAGGAGACCCTTCACACCAGTTCTGACCGATGGAAAGTCCACTCTCTTCTTAATAAAGCTCCCATAACTTCTGAATGACAGAATAATAATGGAATAAACAGAGTTGGAAGGGACCCTGGAGGTCATCTAGTCCAACCCCGCCGCCTCGGTCCAAGCAGGAGACCCCACACCATTTCTGACCGATGGCAACCCAGTCTGCAAGTTGAAAGTTTCTTGAACTTTCAATTCCCCCCCAGTTCCCATCTCTCTGCCCCACAAGGCTGATTTGACACCCCGATGCCGTCTCTCACCTTTATGGATCAGGATGCCAGCCAGGTTATTCAAGATAACGTGGGTATCCGTGTGCTGGGTTTGCTGGGCCAGTTCCGCGGCTCTGCTCACCTGGGCGTAGGCTTCATCGTAAAGCCCCTGAGCGTCCAGCGCCGTGGCCAAATCGTTCATCACCACCACGGTCTGAGCCGGAGAGGAAATCAAAACAAAACAAAACAAAAAATCCAGATCAGAAGGACAAGAAGGCAATCAAGGGACTCCGAAGCCAGAAAGGCTGCCCTGCTCTAGGAGGGCTTGGTGCTCTCTGAGCTTGGTGACTTTCTTTCAGACATCTCATGACCCAGCTAAGTGATATTATCAGTGGTAGAAGGGTGTGGGTTTAATGGAGAGGAGGAGGGAGAGGGGGAGGAGGAGGAAGAGGAGGACTGGGGTACTTGGTGCTCTCTGCAGCTGGGTGACTTTCTTTCAGACGTCTCATGACCCAACTTGGTAACACCATCACTGCTAAAAGGGAGGGGGAGGAGCAAAGTTGGAGGAGGTGGAGGATCGTTGGGTCCTGGTGCCGTCTGAACTTGGTGGTTTTCTTGCATGACCCAACTAGGGAACGTCACCAGTGCAAGAAAAAGGAGGAGAAAAAGGCAACTATGGGGTCCTTTGCGGTCTTGATTTCCTTTCAGACGTCTCATAAGCCAGTTAGCTAACCTCATCTGGGCTGGAAGGGAAGGGGATTTGCTGTGTTTACTCCAATCAAGGCACTACAAATTCAAACAAACAAGTAAACATTAAACCACAGTCTAATCCAGGACCTACCAAGACTACTCCCACGGGGAGGGCAAGCCACTTGTACTTAAAATGGCAGCAAAGCCCTGCTTCCTTTTAGCATTGATGACGTTGCCTAGTTTGGTAATGAAACGTCTACAAGGAAAGCACCAAGCTCAGAGAGTTCCCAAGGACCCCACAAGCAGAAAAATAGCATTTATTTTATTTTATTATTTTATTTTATTTTATTTTATTTTATTTTATTTTATTTTATTATTTTATTTTATTTTATTTTATTTTATTTTATTTTATTTTATTATTTTATTTTATTATTTTATTTATTTTATTTTATTTTATTTATTATTTTATTTTATTTTATTTTATTTTATTTTATTTTATTTTTTTATTATTTTATTTTATTTTATTTTATTATTTTATTTTATTTTATTTTATTTTATTTTATTTTATTTTATTTTATTTTATTTATTATTTTATTTTATATTTTATATTTTATTTTATTTTTATTTATTTTATTTTATTTTATTTTATTTTATTTTATTTTATATTTTATATTTTATATTTTATATTTTATATTTTATTTTATTTTATTTTATTTTATTATTTTTTATATTTATTTTATTTTATTATTTTTTATATTTATTTTATTTTATTATTTTATTTTATTTTTTTATTTTATTTTAGTTTTGCAGCCCAACCCAATCCTTCTGGTGTTAAAAAGTCTGCCATTTCTTCATTTCACTGACAATCCCATCTTCGCGGCCACACCCCGTGAAATGGGTTGGATCGCCCGCAATGCCCAGCCCGAATCTGTGCCCGAGGGAGCACTAGAACTCACAGCCACCCGGTTTTCAAGGGGGGCACCTGCAACCCAGCACCAAACTACCTTCTCTTTGGAAAAGGGGAGAAGAAAATTCCTCCGGCCCCTCCCCAAACCCTAAATCTGAATTGCAAGCGGTTGCTCCTGGTTTTAAGAATTACAGAATTTTTCCTTCGCAAGTTTTTATTTGGCTATACAGTATATGCCACTTCTGGAATTTGGGCTTCTGAAGAAAAATAAAATAAATGAAGTTTTGGTTTTGGTTTTGTCGATCAGAAAGATTTGGTGGTGTAGGAATGGCTGTTTCTATATGAATGCGTAAAAATAGAAAGTTGAGGTTGGAGTGGGTTTATGACCCCTTTCTTTCTTTCTTTCTTTCTTTCTTTCTTTCTTTCTTTCTTTCTTTCTTTCTTTCTTTCTTTCTTTCTTTCTCTCTCTTTCTCCTTCCTTCCTCCCACCTATCCATCTTCCTCACTCCTTTCTATCCTTTTCTTCCTTCCTTCCTTCCTTCTTTCTCATTCCTTTTTTTCTTTCTTTCTCCTTCCTTCCTCCCACCTATCCATCTTCCTCACTCTTCTTTCTATCCTTTTCTTTCTTTCTTTCTTTCCTTCCTTTCTTTTTCTTTCTTTCTCCTTCCTTCCTTCCACCTATCCATCTTCCTCACTTTTCTTTCTATCCTTTTCTCCCTTTCACTTTCCTTTCTTTCTTTCTTTTTCTTTTTCTTCCTTTCTCTTTCCTTTCTTTCTTTTTCTTTCTTTTTCCTTCCTTCCTCCCACCTATCCATTTTCCTCACTCTTCTTTCTATCCTTTTCTTCCTTCCTTCCTTCTTTCTTTCATTCCTTTTTTTCTTTCTTTCTCCTTCCTTCCTCCCACCTATCCATCTTCCTCACTCCTTTCTATCCTTTCCTTCCTTCCTTCCTTCCTTCCTTCTCTCATTCCTTTTTTTCTTTCTTTCTCCTTCCTTCCTCCCACCTATCCATCTTCCTCACTCTTCTTTCTATCCTTTTCTTCCTTCCTCTTCCTCTTCCTCTTTCCTTTCTTTCTTTTTCTTTCTTTCTCCTTCCTTTCTCCCACCTATCCATCTTCCTCACTCTTCTTTCTATCCTTTTCTTTCTTTCTTTCCTTTCTTTCATTCTCTTTCATTCTTTCTCCTTCCTTCCCCCCACCTAACCATCTTCCTCACTCTTCTTTCTATCCTTTTCTCTTTTTTCTTTCTTTTTCTTTCATCCTTCCTTCCTTCCCTCCCTCCCTCCTTTTCTTTCTTTCAGTTTCTTTCTTCTTTCTCTTCCTTCCTTCTTTTCTTTTCCCTTTCCCTTTCTATCTCACAGCCCCTTTTCCCCAACTCCTTTTCTCTCCCTTAATTTCCTATTTTTTGACATAATGAAATAAAACCTTAAGAAACATTTTAAAAAAAGAAAAGAAAAGAAAAAGAATTACGGAATGGGAAGGGACCTCGGGGGTCATCTAGTCCAACCCCCTGCTCTGGCAGGAAACCCCATCAATTCTATAAACCCTGTCAATCCGATGAGTTTCTGCCCTTCTGCCCTTCACCCTTAGGAGCCCCCCGGTGCTCACCTGGGGGTGCTTCTCCCCGTTGACCTCCAGCGCGATCTTCAGGGCCCGCTCGTACATCGTCTGGGCCAGCGTTGTCTGATGATGCGCCAGGAGATAGCGGGCGTAGGAGTCCAGACTCATGGCCAGTAAAAGGTGAGTGTTGACTTGTTCTTCCTCTGGGACAAGAGGGGAAGAGAGCGTGAATCCAGCCAGGCTCCGTTCTGCATTACAGACAGTCCTCCACTTACGACCGTTCATTTAGTGACCGTTAAAGAGTTACAACAGCTCTGAAAAACGGGACTTAGGACCGTTTTTCACACAGACGACTGTCAGTGATTTAGAACCATGTTTCTTACTTACGTCCGTTGCGGCATCCCCGCGGTCAAAATTCGGACGCTTGGCAACTGACTCGTATTTATGACAGTTGGCAGTGTTCCTGGGATCACGTGATCCCTTTTTGCGACCTTCTGACAAGCAAAAGGGGAAGCCGGATTCTCATAACAACGGTGTGACTTAACAACGGCAGTGATTCGCTTAACAACGGCGGCCATGAAGGTCATAAAATGGGCTGGAATTCACTTAACAACTGTCTTGCTTGGGCTCCATTGTGGTCGTAAGTGGAGGACTACCTGTAATACCATGAAGTATAATTCCCAGAAGGTTCCTCCCCTCCTCAACCAAATATCAGGTAGTCCTCGAATTACGACCACAATGGAGACTGCTCGTCGCAGTCATAATACTTGTAAAATGCATTGATCCCCAGCCTGATTTTAAAACCATTTTTCTAGCAGTCGTTAAGTGAGTGCCATGGTCGTTAAGCAGCTTGGGAGCAGTTTGGCTGGAAAACCAGAAGCAAATGCCGTCGGTTTTGAGAAAACCATCATAAAATGCGGTCCTGTCACCACAGGATACCGCAAAGAGCGGTAAATGCGGGTTCTGAGATCCTGACGTTTCACCAGATGACCACAAGGGGGCGGCAACTGTCAGAATCTGGGTCATAAGAAGCAGCCCGGTAGGTCAGTCGTAACTTTGAATAGTGGCTGAGGGAATCGGTCGTAAGTCAAGGACTCCCTGTAATCAAATTCTCTTCAAGATTGTCAGGCTGAAGGCCAAGAGGTCTGGGCAGCCCCTTTCGGTCCTCTACCTGGCAAGGCGTCCGCGGGCATCTCCTTCTGCTTCGCGACCTTCTCCTCCAGGGTCAGGATGCAAAACTGGTAGCCAGCCAGGGCGAGTTTGTCCCTGAGCAAGAAAAAGGAAACAGGGAAACGTTTATTTGAAGTTTCTTTGGGGGTTCACATTTTATATGTAAAGAGATGTTTTTCCCCTCAGGTCAGTCAGTCTCTCTCTCTCTTTCTCATCCATCCATCCATCAGATCATCCATCTATCTATCTATCTATCTATCTATCTATCTATCTATCTATCTATCTATCTCTCTATCTATCTCTCTATCTATCTATCTATCATCTATCTATCTATCTATCTATCTATCTATCTATCTATCTCTATCTATCATCTATCTATCCATCTATCCATCCATCCAATCATCTATCCGTCCATCCATCTTATCCTCTATCCATCCATCATATCATCTATCTATCTATCATCTATCTATCTATCCATCCATCCATCCATCCATCCATCCATCTTATCCTCTATCCATCCATCATATCATCTATCTATATATCATCTATCTATCCATCCATCCATCCATCCATCCATCCATCCATTTCAGATAAATGGCTATCCAATCTCTTCTTAAAAACCTCCAGTTCTGGAGTACCCACAACTGGTGGCAAGTAGTTCCACTGGTTACTGTATTTTTCGGAGTATAAGACGCACTTTCCCCCCTCCTAAAAGAGGCTGAAAATTTGGATGCGTCTTATACTCCGAATGTAGCTTTTCCGAAGCTTTTTTCCAGCCTGAACGAGGCCCTAGCGAGTGAAGCGATCCACCTCCGACTCTCAGCTGTGCTTTAGCATTTTTTCCCCCAGTGAAGCAATCTTCCGTGCTTTGCCTGCTCCCTCCGACTCTCAGCTGTTAAAGGTTTTTTTCAGCCCTAAGGAGGTGCTAGAGAGTGAAGCAATGATCTCAGTGCTTTGCCTGCTTTTCTCATTGCTTCTCTCTCCAAAGATGAGTTGGGCTTTAGAAGCTGCTTTTTTTATCCCCAGGCAGGGGATGAAAACCGGCAAACGAATGTGCTGAAGCTGACCAGACTAAGGACGCTGGCCAGATGAATACCTGGTAGGCAAATATTCCCCCCCCACCCCCCCATTTTCCTCCCCAAAAACTAAGCTGCCTCTTAAACTCCGGTGCATCTTATACTCCGAAAAACACGGTAATTGTTCTAACTGTCAGGAAATTCCTCTTTAGTTTTAGGTTGCTTCTCTCTTTGATGAGTTTCCATCCGCTGCTTCTTGTCCTGGTGCTTTGGAGATTTATTATTTATTTATTTATTTATTTATTTATTTATTTATTTATTTATTATTAAAATTTATACGCCGCCCTTCTCCCGTGAGACTCGGGGCGCTCGCATAGTTAAAACAACAATGATAAAACACTAAAACACAGTTCAAATTTAAAAACCCCCAGATTAAAACCCCGTAACCGGTCAGGGAATTTGGCGAAAAAGCCATGTCTTTAAGCCAGTACAGAATCAAACTTACTGGGATCAAACTTACTGGTTTTGAGCCGCATAGATGCTGGCCAGCTTCAGGGACATCTGGAGGATAGCATTGTCATCCTGGAGGATAAGGGGGTGGGTGTGGGTGGGAAAGGGGAGGAGGGTTGATGTGTTAAGGCATCCTCTTCCTAAACTTCATGGACCCCCCCCCCCCACACCCCCAACCACAAAAGAAACCAAGAACCTCAGAAAACACCTTGGTTCCTTTGGAAATCCGGGGGGGGGGGGGGGGGAAAGCTCGCATTCACTAGCTGAATAAATCACTTGGGGAAGCCTCTCCCTTCTCTTTGCCCCCTTCACATTCTCCCCACTCCGGAAGACCCCCAAACTTCAGCCATGAGCTTCCCTGTGACCTTGCCATGCGACTGGACGGTAGTTAAAATGATAAATCATTTGATAGAAGGAAAGGAGGGGGAAGCAAGCCCACAACCGAGACGTAGCAGGTAGAAATTAACCTGATTGAGGGGTCCTGATTGGGGGGTGGAGGGGGGGGAAAGGAAAGAGTTTCTTATAGACGTTTCATGACCCAGCTAGGTAATATCATCACGGTTGTTGTGGCCCCGTCCTCTGAGCCTATCCCATTGGAGGAAGGAAGCTCTGAGCAGGAGGAAGAGGAGCCAGCCAGATCTCCCAGCCCCCCCCCCCCTCTGGCACCATCTCAGGTGCCAGCTGAAAGAGAGCCAAGTAGTGGGGAAACAGGTGTCTCAGATGAGAGTGAGGGAGAGACGTCATTCCTGGACGCATGCCAAAGAAGGCGAGAGAAAAGATTACTGCAGCTGCGGCGTATGAGGAAATAGACCTGAGTCACTGGATTGGAGTCACAGGATCAATGAGTCACTGGACCACACCCAGAGCCTATCTATATAAGACAGGACGGTGGGTCAAGAAGTTTGTGACGAACAAAGCAAAACAAACATAGCAACCTCGTAGTCTTGGAAGCTAGATGAACAGCAAAGCTACGTAGGTGATTTTCTTGTTTGTGTAAACTAATAAAGTCCTTGGCAGACGGTGTGCATATCGCTGCCAAGGTTGAGATAAGAACTGTGGAGTGTGCCAAGTGATTCTTAACCCTCAGCTGGCTGTGTTTTTGTGGGTCTCTGAATGGGGGGGACAGATCAACAGTTAGAAAGGGAGAGGGTGGGTTGTGGAAAAGAGGAAGATGAGAAGGAGGATGGTGGGGTCCTTCGTGCTCTCTTGGATGGGTGGTTTTCTTTTTTTTTTTTTATTGAAAAAGTTTTACAATACAATTTTTTAAACCCCTTTCCGCTCCCCACTCCCCCCCTAACAACCACCCCCTCCCTTTCCCCCCATCCCTCCCCCCCTTCCCCCCCTGACTTCCACTATTAACCAATCATATATATCAATCAACATCAAACAACAACAAAAAAACGGTGAGATCCAGCTAAAAATATAACAAATATAACAAATTTAACCTAAATAATAATAAACAAAATTAATCTAGCCTTCTAACATCTTTTACCCCCTTAATTCAAATATATAGTAACCATGAATCATTTATAAGAACTCATGACAATCTAACAAATATCACATATATAACAGATATAGAAAAAGGAACAATTTTGAGCATCATAAATTTTTAGAATAAAAGGATGGGTGGTTTTCTTGATCCAATTAGGGATGGAAGGGAAGAGGGTTTGCAGAATGATGGAGGAGGAGGAGGAGGAGGAGGAAGATTATTGTGAGGCTTTTGGTGCTCTAAAAACATTTTGTTACCCAACTGGCCATGCTAGGGAATTCTGGGAATGGTAGTCCTTAAAGCCTTAAAGTGGCCAGGTTTGCAAGCCTCCGGTCTAGAGGCGATCCAAAACCGCAGGGACCGTCCTGGGGCCGTTTACTGACGTGCACTTACTTGCTTTACGTCCCCGGCGAGCATGTAGCTCATGGTGGCTTTGAAAAGCTTTTCGGCCTGGAAGGAGGAAGAGAAAAGAGGCGGCTGGGAGGATCGCAAGAGGCTTGAGGAAAGGGGCTCACGGTAGCCCACCCACCCGATGCCACGCCCGAAAGGAATTGTCCGGTCCTTATTTCTTTACCTTCTCCAGCTCTCCTCTCAGGAAGGCCAAGTTTGCCATCTGGAACACACCAAGGAAATGGGGTTATTTATTTCGCTTTTTCCGCTGCTCTATAGCAGAGAATTTTTCTGTCACTGATTTTTTTAAAAAATTTGATTTATATGCTGCCCTTCTCCGGAGACTCAGGGCGGCTTACAATGCACTAAGCAACAGCCTTCATACTTTTGTATATTTATCCAAAGTCAGCTTATTGGCCCCACAAACTGGGTCCTCAATTGACCTACCTTAGAAAGGATGGAAGGCTGAGTCAACCTTGAGCCTGGTGAGATTCAAACTCACAGTAATTGCAGGCAGCTGAATATTTCTCTTTCTTTCTTTCTTTCTTTCTTTCTCTTTCTTTCTTTCTTTTTTTCCTTCCTTCCTTCCTTCCTTTTTCTTTCTTTCTTTTTCTTTCCTTCCTTCCTTCCTTCCTCTCTCTCTCTCTCTCTCTCTCTCTCTCTTTTTCTTTCTTTCTTTCTTTCTTTCTTTCTTTCTTTCTTTCTTTCTTTAATTAGATTTATATGCCGCCCTTCTCCAGAGACTCAGGGGGGCTTACAATGCACTAAGCAACAGCCTTCATACTTTTGTATATTTTTTATCCAAAGTCAGCTTATGGCCCCCACAAACTGGGTCCTCAATTGACCTACCTTAGAAAGGATGGAAGGCTGAGTCAACCTTGAGCCTGGTGAGATTCAAACTCACAGTAATTGCAGGCAGCTGAATATTTCTCTTTCTTTCTTTCTTTCTTTCTTTCTCTTTCTTTCTTTCTTTCTTTTTTTCCTTCCTTCCTTCCTTCCTTTTTCTTTCTTTCTTTTTCTTTCCTTCCTTCCTTCCTTCCTCTCTCTCTCTCTCTCTCTCTCTCTCTCTCTTTTTCTTTCTTTCTTTCTTTCTTTAATTAGATTTATATGCCGCCCTTCTCCAGAGACTCAGGGGGGCTTACAATGCACTAAGCAATAGCCTTCATACTTTTGTATATTTTTTATCCAAAGTCAGCTTATTGCCCCCACAAACTGGGTCCTCAATTTACCCACCTTAGAAAGGATGGAAGGCTGAGTCAACCTTGAGCCTGGTGAGATTCAAACTCACAGTAATTGCAGGCAGCTGAATATTTCTCTTTCTTTCTTTCTTTCTTTCTTTCTTTCTTTCTCTTTCTTTCTTTCTTTTTTTCCTTCCTTCCTTCCTTCCTTTTTCTTTCTTTCTTTTTCTTTCCTTCCTTCCTTCCTTCCTCTCTCTCTCTCTCTCTCTCTCTCTCTCTCTCTCTCTCTCTCTCTTTTTCTTTCTTTTCTTTCTTTCTTTCTTTCTTTCTTTCTTTCTTTCTTTAATTAGATTTATATGCCGCCCTTCTCCGGAGACTCAGGGCGGCTTACGATGCGTTAAGCAATAGCCTTCATACTTTTGTATATTTATACAAAGTCAGCTTATTGCCCCCACAAACTGGGTCCTCAATTGACCCACCTTAGAAAGGATGGAAGGCTGAGTCGACCTTGAGCCTGGTGGGATTCAAACTTGCAGTAATTGCAGGCAGCTGATGTTAATAACTGTTAATAACAGTGCTTTAATCTGTTGCGCCACCAGGGCTCTTATTTCTATTTATGTATTTATAGATCCTATTTCTATTTATGTATCTTATAGATAGATAGACAGACAGATATAATTTACTGTATATATAGAATCTATTGATCTATCATCTATCTGTCTATAAAATACATAGACAGAAGAGAATATTTGTAGCTCAGGGTTGAACGGTGATGGTCCTTGGTGTCTTCTGAGCTTAGTGGTTTTCTTCCAGACATTTCATTACCACACTAGGTAATATCATCAGTGCTAGAAGGGAGGGGGGGTTTCACATTTATTTTTATATATCCGTGTGGGTGGGAAGGTTCTGGTAGCTTTGAGTTGGCAGTTCTAGAGGCGTCTAGAGCCGCGGGTGAGCAGAGGGCAGCTTTTCTGGAGGAACTGCGGAGAAGAGCCAGCAGGAGAGGCTGAAGGAGGAGCTGAGGGGTTCAAAAGAACGGCAGGGACTCACCATGTCGTAAGTGTAAATAATGGCGGCGTTGTTGCGTGATTGCTGAGAGAGCCACGAGGCTTCGTGCAGGAGGCGCTTGGCTTCCTCCAGTTCTCCTTTCATGATCTTCAGCTAGTGGTGGGAAGGAAGGAAGGAATGGAGGGAGGGAGGGAGGGAGGAAGGAAGGAAGGAAGGAAGGAAGGAAGGAAAGAAGGAAGGAACATGAGGAAAAGAGGGGAAGGAAGGGAGGGAAGGAGGAAGGAAAATGAGAAAAGGAAAAGAGGAAAAGGAAGGAGGAAGGAAGATAGGAAGGAAAGAAGGAAGAAAGAAAAAGAAGGAAGGAAGGAACATGAGGAAAAGAGTGGAAGGAAGGAAAGAAGGGAAAGGGAAAAGAGAAGAAGGAAGGAAGATGAGGAAAAGAGGAGAAAGAAGGAAGGGAGGGAAGGAGGAAGGGAGGGAGGGAGGGAGAGAAGAAGGAAGGAAGGAAGGAAGGAAAGAAGGAAGGAAGGAACATGAGGAAAAGAGGAGAAGGGAGGAAAATGAGAAAAGGAAAAAGGGAGGGAGGGAGGAAGAAAGAAAGAAAGAAAGAAAAAGAAGGAAGGAAGAAACATGAGGAAAAGAGGGGAAGGAAGGAAAGAAGGGAAAGGGAAAAGAGGAGAAGGAAGGAAGGAAGGAAGATGGGGAAATGAGGAGAAAGAAGGAAGGGAGGGAGGAAGAAGGAAGGGAGGAAGAAGAGAAGGAGAAGGAAGGAAAGAAAGAAGGGGAAACGGAGAAGGAAGGGAGGAACATAAGGAAAAGAGGGGAAGGAAGGAAAGAAGGGAAAGGGAAAAGAGAAGAAGGAAGGAAGGAAGATGAGGAAAAGAGGAGAAAGAAGGAAGGGAGGGAGGAAGGGAGGGAGAGAAGGAGGGAAGAAGGAAGGAAGATAGGAAGGAAAGAAGGAATGAAGGAACTCGAGGAAAAGAGGGGAAGAGAGGGAAGGAGGAAAATGAGAAAAGAAAAAGGGAGGGAGGGAGGGAGGGAGGGAGGGAGGGAGGGAGGGAGGAAGGAAGGAAGGAAGGAAGGAAGGAAGGAAGGAAGAAGAAAGAAAGAAAGAAAGAAAGAAAGAAAGAAAGAAAGAAAGAAAGAAAGAAAGAAAGAAAGAAAGAAAGAAAGAAAAAGAAGGAAGGCAGAAACATGAGGAAAAGAGGGGAAGAAAGGAAAGAAGGGAAAGGGAAAAGAGAAGGAAGGAAGGAAGGAAGATGGGGAAAAGAGGAGAAAGAAGGGAGGGAGGGAGGAAGAAGGAAGGGAGGAAGAAGAGAAAGAAAAGGAAGGAAGGAGAGAAGGGGAAAAGAAGAAGGAAGGAAGGAAAGAAGGGGAAACAGATAAGGAAGGGAGGAAGAAAAAGGGAAAAGAGGAGAGTGAAGGAAGGAAGGAAGATGAGAAAAAGGAGAAAGAAGGAAGGGAAGGAGGGTGGAAGGAAGGAAAAACCTGATTAAATTAGCAAAAGCTGCCTAGTAGCTCCCAGAAAAGATTTTAAAACCCTTATCAAAATCAAGAGAGCGGCCACCTCATCTTGACCTCCTTGCCTGCACCCTACAGGCACCCTTGGCCTGGCCCCGTAGGGAGGCCAGCCCAAACCTCTGACCCCTTCCCAGAGGGAGGAGAGCCGAATGCTGGGGGAGAGCAGCTGCTTTTCTCCTCCCCCAGAGGTCCTTGCCTGCAGGGGACTGACCGACTCCCCTTCCCCTTCCCCTTCCGGGCTGTCTCTGCTCACCTTGGCTTTTTTCAGCAGGAGAATGATGGCGTCCTCGGGGTCTTCCTTGGCCTTTCCTTCCTCTCCTTCATCCTTCTTCTCGGTTTCTCCGGAGAAAAGGAAGAAGGCTGGAAGACAAGGAAAGCCGGAGAGGTTGGGGTCAGAGAGGTTCTCCATACCCTCCAGTTAGAGAAAAGTGGGCAAATGGCAGAGCCTCCTCAGAATTAATAGAACAGAATTAGAATTACAAGAATTAGAATAAGAAGTACAGGAAAGAATAGAATAGAATAGAATAGAATAGAATAGAATAGAATAGAATAGAATAGAATAGAATAGAATAGAATAGAATAGAATAGAACAGAACAGAACAGAACAAGAACAGAACAAGAACAGAACAGAACAGAACAGAATAAGCATAGGAACAGAACAGAACACAATAGAACAGAATTAGAATAATTAGAATATGAATTACAAGAAATAGAATAGAATAGAACAGAATAAGAATAAGAATAAGAATAAGAATAAGAATAAGAATAAGAATAAGAATAAGAATAAGAATAAGAATAAGAATAAGAATAAGAATAAGAATAAGAAGAGAACGGAACGGAACAGAACAAGAATAGAATAGAACAGAATAAGAATAAGAATAAGAATAAGAATAAGAATAGAATAGAATAGAATAGAATAGAATAGAATAGAATAGAATAGAATAGAATAGAATAGAATAGAATAGAATAGAATAGAATAGAATAGAATAAGCATAGGAACAGAACAGAACAGAATTAGAATAATTAGAATAAGAATTACAAGAAATAGAATAGAATGGAACGGAACGGAATAGAATAGGATAGAAGCAGAAGCAGAGTTGGAAGGGACCTTAGAGATCTTCTAGGCCAGCCCCCTGTTCGAACAGGAGACCTTACAATTCCAGACAAATGGCTACTCAATCTCTTCTTAAAACCTCCAGTGTTGGAGTGGCCATGATTTCTGATGGCCACCTATTCCAGCCGTTAATTGTCCTCACTATCAGAAAATTCCTCCTTATTTCTAGGTTGAATCTCTCCTTGATCAGTTTCCATCCATTGTTCCTTGTCTGGCCTTCGGGTGCTTTGGAGAAGAGCTTGACCCCCTTCCTCCTCTCTGGGGCAGTCCCTCAAGCGTGTTTCAAGCATTCATAGCCCATGAGAGATCCTCTGAGACATAAATGCCCAGAAATTTAAAACTACCCACCCTCTCCACCTCCTCGCCATTTATGTACAATGGTAAATGTACATCTCTCTTCCTCCTGAAGTCAATTATAAGTTCTTTAGTGTTTGTGGTGGTAAGTGTGAGATTATTTTCATTACACCACAATGTCAGCCCTTGTACTTCCTTCCTGTAAGCAGACTCATTGTTCTTTTTTTTAAAAAAAAACTTTATTAAACATATAAAAGTAAAATACTATACTATGTATATACAAGATACATACATACATATATATATTAATTTTGATTTATATACCGCCCTTCTCCGGAGACTCAGGGAGGCTTACAAGGCGTTAAGCAATAGCCTTCAGTACTTTTGTATATTTATCCAAAGTCATCTTATTGCCCCCAAAACTGGGTCCTCAATTTACCCACCTTAGAAAGGATGGAAGGCTGAGTTGACCCTGAGCCTGGCTAGGATTGAACTCACAGTAATTGCAGGCAGCTGGATGTTAAATGCTGCCTTAGTAGGAGGCATTAGCCCCCTACGCTACTCAGGCTCAGGCATATATATTAATACAAACAACAATATAGAAAAAGTGACTTTGGTCACAGGTCCATTATCTTATTAACGGTGCATATTTGTTAATTATTTAGTCTGCCTTGGTGGCGCAGCAGATTAAAGTGCTGTTAAGTAACGGCAGCTGCCTGCAATTACTGCAAGTTCGAATCTCACCAGGCTCAAGGTGGACTCAGCCTTCCATCCTTCCAAGGTAGGTAAAATGAGGACCCGGATTGTGGCCTACTAAGCAGGTATATACAAAAGTATGAAGGCTATTGCTTAACACATTGTAAGCCGCCCTGAGTCTCCAGAGAAGGGCGGCATAAAAATCCAATCAATCAATCAATCAATATAAATAAATAAATAAATTAATATAAATAAATAATCGTACAATATTTTACATTTACTCTCATTTCTACGAGTTATCCAATCGTAACCACTTATTCCACACTATATAACATTTTGAATCTACCTTGTCCTTCATTTTAAATGTTAGTTTATCCATTTCCGCACAATTATAGATTTTTTTGGATTATCAATTGGCCTGTTGGCAGTTGATCAGTTTTCCAATATTGGGCGAGCGCCAATCTGGCTGCAGTGACTACATGTAATCTTAATCATTATTCTGATTAATGAGCCCCACCACTGTTGCGTCATCCGCAAATTTAATAATTGCGTTGGTGTTATATACAATGGGGTGCAGTCATGTTGTGGGTGCAAGGAATAAAGGAAAGGGCTTAGCACACAACCCTGGGGGGGGGGTGTCTCCTGTGCTTAGTATCAGAGTAGAGGAAGGGTGAGATCCCATCCTTACTGGTCAGGCTAGATGGCCTCCAAGGGTCCCTTTCAACTCTTGTGGTTCTGTATCCTGGGACTCAATGCCCATCAGCCACTGCCCATGTTGGCTGAGGATAATGGTAGGAAGTCAAAGGCATTTGGAGGAAAAATGACTTTTTTTTTTTAAGATCCAAAATTTGCAAGTCTGAATAAATTTTAAAAAAAACACTGGAAAACTTATTTTCAATCAATCAACACATGTTAATAGCGCCCTTCCGTTTATGCCTCGGAGGCCCCGCCCACATAGGAAACCACGCCCACTCTGGTCCTATCCGAGCCTCCATTGGTCAGGGAGACACGCCCCCTTTCACCTGATAGGCTGAGGCCGCTGCCAACCCGGAAGGCTCCTCCCGCTGCCGCTTGACGCCCCGTCCTTCGGCACAGGCCTCCGTTTCTGACCGGCCGGGGCCTCGTTTGCGCCAGGCGGTGTCGAGCGGCCACGGCGGCCGTGACGAGGCCTCGCTGAGGCAGCCGCCGCAGCAGCGACGACAAAAGGGACATGGCCCTTTAAGCGGAGGCGGAGGAAGGAGGAGGAGAAGGAGCAGGGCGACCCTGACGACGGCGGTGACGTCACTCCCCGGCACGTGATTGGAGAGCCGAAGCGGGACGTTTGGTCACGTGAGTCCCGCGTTCGATTTATAGATTACTTCGTGTAGAGTGATGCAGCGTTGAAGTCTTGCGAGATGTTTTATCGCTGTGTAGGAAAAACGAGCGACATCCTAGTTGTTGCTTAACATATTTTATCTCTCCGGGAAGGAGAAATAGCCATATTCAGAAATATGCATTACTTGCCAAATATCGGATACTGCACTTCGCTTTCCTGACCTCAGGTGTTGGAGGGCTCGCTCTACACTTTTCTAGCTCTTCGTTCGTTCTGATGTGCACATGCGCAGAATATGAGCATCAGGTGCTTTTCACTTAATTCTCCACACGAGGCGCTCGATGCTCAAGGACCCACAGTTTTCCCTCTCTACGTTGTAGGCGGGGTAGGGAGGAGAAGGCGGGATACCACGTGACTGAAATTAGCCACTCAGATCAGAGCAGGGGAACCCTATGTTGCTAGGCAACGGCGTGACACGGGCCTACCTTTTTTGAGAGCCGCTCAGTTCCCGCCAAGATTTGTTTTCAGTTTTGTACAAAACTGCTCATATTTAATATTTTTTTTTGTTTTAAAAAACATAAAACCCCTAACAATGGCCATATCATGTCAAACTTGTTACCATTTCTTTGTACCATCGCATTAAAAAACATAAGCAGTAAATATAATAAAATAGTAAAATTAATCATGATAATTAGTTTTTAAAAAAAAGTTAATTATGAATATTAATTAAATTCATATAATTATGACTCCTCGCCTTACAACCGTTCATTTTGTAACATCAGAAGTGCAAAGGCACTGAAAAAAGGGACTTACGGCCAGTCCTCACACTTATGACCGTCACAACATTCGCCACAGTCACATGATCAAATTCAGTTGCTTGGCAATTGGCATGCATTTATGACAATGGTGACATGCTGGGGTGATGTGATCAACATCTGCAACCTTCCCAGCTGGCTTCCAACGTGCAAAGTCAATGAGAGAAGCTGGATTTGCTTAACGACCACCTGATTCACTTAACAACCATGCCAAAATGGTTGTAAAATTGAACCACCGCCTTGCCCAACGATGGAAATTCTAGTCCCTTCTGCGTTCTGAGAATTAGCTTTAAAAACAGGGTTTTTAAAAACAACTTAATCAGATTTAGAGGTTAGGGGGTTTTCTTGCCACTACAGGTAGTCCCCGACTTACGACCACAATCCCAAAATTTCTTTTGCTAAGCGAAACAGTTTTTAAATGACTTTTGCCCCATTTTACAACCTTTCTTGCCACAAGTGAATCGTTGTCATTAAGTTAGTAGCATAGTTGTTAAGTGAATCTGGCTTCTCCATTGCTTGTCAGAAGGTCGCAAAACGGATCACTGCAACAGTCATAAATAGGAACCAGTTGCCAAGCCTCTGAATTTTGACCGCATGAGCATGGAGATTCTGCAACGGCCGTAAAGTGTGAAAAATGGTCATAAGTCGCTTCTTCCAGTGCCGTTGTAACTTCGAGCGGTCACTAAATGAACCGTTGCAAGTCGAGCACTGTTTGTACCCACAAGTGCTTTGTCGCTGCCTTTTCCCATGTTTTGTTTGAAACATCCTGGTCTAGTTTACAATCCTGAGATCTCCTTGTGGTCTCCCATCCAGCTCGACTTCATCTCGACCCAGCTTGGCCAGATGCTGCCAGTTGTGACTCCCAGGCCAAGATTAGTCATTTTTGCTTCCATTTCTTTATCCCGATGCCAATTTCTGTGCTTTTCTCTTCAGTTTGAATTCAAAACACCCAGCCTAGCGAAATTCCAAATAAGAAAAAATAGTTTTTTTTTTCCCCTGACTTATCTTGGAAAGAGATTTTCCTCTCTTTTGCCAAGGGGCATTTTGTGTGGTGTGTTGCAAGGGCTTCTTGGTTTTTCAGTGATACGTCTCTATTTTGCTGCTGCTTGGTAGAAGGAGAAACCGGAGGCGAAGGCCGTGCTACTGTCCGTGCATCGCAATTATTAATATCCCCCGAGGTCACATTCCCAGGATCTCCAGCTGGTCCGGCTGCCAAAATTCCAGCTGTCCACTTGCCAAAACATGCAATGCATTTAAATCATCCCAACCTCTTCCTTGGGGGGCAGATAATAGGAGCAGCAGTTATCCAGAGTATTGGATTCTCTTTGTTTTCTCCTTTTCTTCTTTTCTTTTAAAAAGAGCAGATAGGCAAAACTGCATTCAGTTTGAGTGTTTAGGGCACTTTGCTTTATTCTTGCTTTCCTTAATGGATTCCTCCCCCTTTGGGAAGGAGGGAGGAGAAAGAAAGAAAGAGAAAGGAAGGGAGGCAGGGGGAAGGAAGGAAGGAAGGAAGGGAGGGAGGGAGGGAGGGAGGGAGGATGGATGGAAGGAAGGAAAGAAAGAAAAAGAAAGAAAGAAAGAAAGAAAAAGAAAGAAAGAGGGAGAGAGGGAGGGAGGAAATAAAGAAATAAAAAGAAAGGAAGGAAAAGGAAGGAAGGAAAGAAAGAGAGGGAAGATGGAAGGAAAGAAAAAAAGGGAGGAAAGAAAAAAGAAAAAGAAAGAAAAAGGAAGGAAAGGGAGGGAGGAAGGAAGGAAAGAGAAAGGGAGGGAGGGAGGAAAGAAAGAAAGGAAAAGAAAGAAAAAGGAAGGAAGGAGAGTGTGGATGGATGGATGGAACGAAAGAGAGAAGGAAAGGAAGGAAAGGGAGGAGAGGGGATGGAAGGAAGGAAGGAAGAAAAGAGAAACAATTGATCACTTGACTGAGATGGGCAGCTATTGGAGTTATAGCAAGAGATAGATGATACATAGATGATGACAGAAACGGGAGATGATATCTGGTCCTTTCCTAAAATTGTAGGAATCAGTTTGATGAGGAGGTACGACCAGAAGCTCAATTGCCCTTCTTACATTCTCTTTGTTTTCTTCTATTTCCCTTTACTTCTTTCCCTTTGCTTCCTCCCAGCCTTCTCCTCTTCTTTGTTTCTTGTTTCATTTCTTGTTTCCTTCTTTCATTCTTCCTCGTCCCTCCTTTCCTCAACTTTCCATTAATTTCCTATTCGCTCCTTCCTTCCTCCCTCCCTCCCTCCCTCCCTCCCTCCCTTCCTTCCTTCTTCTGTTTCTCCCTTCCTTCATTTTCATTTGTTTCCTTCCCTCCCTCAATCCCTCCTCTTTCTTTTCTTTCTTCCCTCCCTCCCTATTCCCATCTCCTTCCTTCTTTCATTGCTTCCTCCTTTCTCATTTGATTTTCTTCTTTTCTTCTTCCTTTCTTCCCTCCCTTCCTTTTCCTTCCCCCCTTCCTTTATTTTTCATTTATTTCCTTCCCTACCTCACACCCTCCTCTTTTCTTTTCCCTTTCTTTCTTTCTTTCTTTCTTTCTTTCTTTCTTTCTTTCTTTCTTTCTTTCTTTCTTTCTTTCTTTCTTTCTTTCTTTCCTTTCTTTCTTTCTTTCTTCCTTTCTTTCTTTCTTTCTGTTCTTTCTTCCTGCCTCCCTATTCCCATCTCCTTCCTCCCTTCTTTTCCTCTATCTCTCCATCCCTCCATCACCACATTTTCACTTTCTCATTTTCCTTTCTTTCTTTCCTTCCTTCCTTCCTTCCTTCCTTCCTTCCTTCCTTCCTTCCTTCCTTCCTTCCTTCCTTCCTTCTTTTCTTTCTTATCTTCCTCCCTCCCACCTGCTTCCTTTTATTTCCAATTCTCTCCTTCCTTCCTTCCTTCCTTCCTTCTTTACAAAGGCATCCTAGAAAATAACAATTTAATGTCCGCCCCTAATACCATATGAGAAAATTAACCCCTTTTAACAGGGCTCACCCATATTCGCGTGGGTGCACACAGATACCTTTTCAGGTGTGTCTGCCTTTGAAGGAATGGTAGGAATGCTTCACAGCTTCACACTCCTAGCTTAACACAATCGCACAACATACAAAGTCTAGGCTTCTTTTTTCCCTCGCTTAATAAAAATGGGAGGTTTAATTGGGGTTTCCTGTCCTTGCCGGAAAAGGGCGGGCAAATTTTTCATTTTTAATCCTTGTTTCAGGGGATGAAGATTACCATAAATGCAGGTTTATCTTCCATTTGGCTAAATACGGTAATTTCAAAAATCAAATTTTTACAACTCTATCATTAAGCAGCCTGTCTTTGGAATTACATCTGCAATGAATCACTTTTTTTCAGTTTCTAAATCGCCTCCTTATTAAGCTCTTAACAACCGCCCGGCATGTAAATATTTAGTAGGTGATTCACATCAGCTTTTGATAATACTTAAATCACCTTTTGGACAGCAGAAAGGGTGACGAAACAGACACACACAGAAAAGGGTCATTATTCTGGGTTTAGGCTGTAATTCAAATCGGTTTCAGCCCCGATGATTTCATCTCTTTTTATTATGAACTATTACGGACTCTTTAAATTGTGTTTCGTCCCGTTTTTCCCCTTTTGACCCAACTAAATGAGCAGGCAGGGTTGATAGATGGGGTCATGTCTGGTTCAAGAGAGTGAGGGATTTTTATTCTTCTTATTGTTCTTATTAAAAACATCTGGACTTGCAGAATGTAATAGAAGAATGACATTTACTGAACAAGTGTTGGATTTGGAGTCCAAGTGCTTGGAGGGTGGTTGAAAACCCTTTTCCTGGAAAAGAAACAAAACAAGAGCCAGTTTTGATCCGGTGGTTAAGGCAGCCCAGGCTCGAAACCAGGAGATGTGAATTCTAGTTCAATGTTAGGCACAAAAGTTTGACTGGGTGATTTTGAGCCAATCACCAGGAGATGCTGAATTCTAGTTCAATGTTAGGCACAAAAGTTTGACTGGGTGATTTTGAGCCAATCACCAGGTGATGGGGAGTTCTAGTCCTGTTTTAGGCATGAAAGCCGACTGGGTGACTTTAGGCCAATCACCAGGAGATGGTGAGTTATAGTCCTGTTTTAGGCATGAAAACCATCTGGGTGACTTTGGGACAATTACCAGGAGATTGGGAATTCTAATCCTGTTTTAGGCATAAAAGCCAGTTGGGTGACTTTGGCCCAATCACCAGGAGATGGTGAGTTCTAGTGCCATCTTAATCCTGAAAGTTGTCTGGTTGACTTTGGCCCAATCACCGGGAGAACTGGGAATTCTAATCCTGCCCTTCACTCTCTCTCTCAGTCTAACCCACCTCACAGGATTGTCGTAGTGGGGAAAATAAGAGGAGGAAGGAGTGTTAGATGTGTTCATTGCCCTGAGTTGTTTTAATAAAAATTATAAAGTTTTGATATAAATCAAATAAATAAATTACTAAACCATGAGATTCCAGAAGGATGAAGAGGGGATGAGGGATTCTGGGTCTCTCTGTCTCTGTCTCTCTTTCTCTGTTGCTCGCTCAATTAAAATAAATATTTTTTATTTCTTTCTTACAACCCTATGCCTTTTTTTCCCCTTCCTGCTAGGGGAAAAAGGAGTCACATATGGCTGTCAAGATGGACCCTTCTTTGCCGGTCATAGCAGAAGAGTTGCTGCAAGAGATCCAGAAATCTTTCCGCGAAACTTCCCAGAGTAAGTGGTGGACATTTCTCTACAGGTAGTCCTCGACTTATGACCGCAGTTAAGCCCAAAATTCCGCTTGCTAAGCAAGAGAGCTGCTAAGCAATTTTCCCCCCCTTTTATGACCGAATCACAATTATTGATTATGATTTTAAGCGAATCCCTGCAATTATTTCAGTTAATAACATGGTCGTTGAGTGAATCCGGCTCCCTTATTGACGTTGTTTGTCAGAAATTCGCAAAAGGAGGGATCCCATGACTTCCGGGACACGGCGACCGTCATAAATACGAACCAGCATCTGAATTTTGATCACATGACCGTGAGGAGAACGGTCGTAAGTGTGAAAAATGGCTGTCAGTCAATTTTTTCAGTGCCGTTTGGACTTCAGTCACTGCTGCTGGATTTGGGTTTGGCTAGTCTAAAGAAAAGAAGAATTAGGGGTGGGGGGGGACATGATAGCAGTATTCCAGTATTTGAGGGGTTGCCCCAAGGAAGAGGGGGGTCAAATTATTCTCCAAAGCACCAGAAGGCAAGACGAGAAACAAAGGATGGAAACTAACCAAGGAGAGAAGCAACCTGGAATTAAGGAGAAACTTCCTAACAAGTGAGGACAATTAACCAGCGGAACAGCCTGCCACCAGAAATCGTGGTGGTGCTCCATCACTGGAGGATTTTAAGAAGAGACTAGACAGCCACTTCTCTGAAATGGTAGAGGGTCTCGTGCTTAAGCAGTGGGCTCGACTAGAAGACCTCTAAGGCCCCTTCCAGCTCATTCTATTCTATTCTATTTATGACCACCTGCACTGCACTCTCCCCACCACCCCGCCCAGACTCTCCTTAAAATCTGGCTGCAAAATAGTCCTGCAAGGAAATCTTTTCCAAACCCCGGCTGGTGACCAGCAGAGAGTGCCAAAGTTCTGGAATGATTCCCTTTAAGGAGGTTACTTTGGCACGAGTGATTTTTCTCCACCCCACCCCCCCCCCCCACTCTCTCTCTCTCTCAGCGGCTGCTTTTAACAGACCAGGAAAAATGATTATCCTCTTTATCATTAGAAAGCGGATTCAATAAGCCACAAAATAAATAAATAAACAAAAATAATATTATTTATTATTTATTAACTGCCCCCCTGATATGCGAAACATCCCTAATCTCCGTGCTTTCCGCTGTGCCCTCAAGATCCCGATGTTCAATCAGGTGGAGCTAAGCACGTTAACTAGGAATGATTAAAATATTATATGATTCTGGGTTTTATTTATTTGGGCTAAACTATGCTATAATTTTAATTATCAATTTTATGATGTTTATGTAGCTTTTATTTTTTCTTGACTGTACACCGCCTTGAGTCCTGCGGGAGAAAGGCGGTATAGAAATATATATATATATATATATATATATATATATATATATATAATATAGCTTGTCGGCTATATTATACTGTCTGGATGGCCCATGAGATTGGGCTGAAAGGCAAAATTGGAGATTTGTGATATCTCCTCCTCCATTCGTGGAAAATCCAGGATGACTTAACAAACATACATACATACATACATACATACATATATATATATATATATATATGTAAAAAATAAATAATATAAAGCCTTAGTAAGACCACACCTGGAGTCCTGCATCCAGTTTTGGTGACAACACTATAAAAAAAGAGATTGAGACTCTAGAAAGAGTGCAGAGAAGAGCAACCAGGAGGATGAGGGGACTGGAGGCTAAAACAGACGATGAACGGTTGCAGGAACTGGGCCTGGCTGGTCTAGTGAAGAGAAGGACCAGGGGAGACAGGAGAGCATCTTCCAATATTTGAGGGGCTGCCCCAGAGAGGAGGAAGGGGGTCAAGCTCTTCTCCAAAGCACCTGAAGGCCAGACAAGGAATAATGGATGGAAACTGATCAAGGGGAGATTCAACCTGGAAATAAGGAGGAATTTCCTGACCGTGAGAACGATCGACCCGTGGAACAGAAGTTGCCTTCGGAAGTTGTGGGAGCTTCATCCCTGGAGGCTTTCAAGAAGAGACTGGACTGCCATCGGTCAGAAATGATCTCCTGCTTGGGCAGCGGGTTGGACTAGATGACCTCCAAGGTCCCTTCCCACTCTGTTAATCTGTTATCTGTTAAATAAATAGGAGGCCGTCGACAACCTAGCTAGGGGCATTCTGGGAGTTGAAGTCCACCCAACTGGTCGAGGTTGAGAACCACCGTCTTAGAGGCCTCTTCCCCCCACTTCAAAAAGGCCATTCATTCTGAAAACTCTGCCGCAGGTCCCTTGCCAGTTTTGTGGGTGCTGCTGGCACTTCTCCCAATCTCCCATTTTGAGGCTTTTTGGGTGATACCCACCAAAATCCAGCCAGGTAATCTCAGAGCATCCCTTGTCCTCTTCTGCTTTAGAGCATCCGGCTGTTTTATTTTGTGTGTTTGTTCTTTTCTTGTCATCTCAACTCCAACAGTTGGTCCGTAGCCAAGCGGCTTGGCCAAATCCCCGAGGACTCTCAAATAGCTTTCAGGAACAAAGCATCATCGTGAGAAAATGAGTTTCCGTCCACTGACACTTCCCTCATTTTACCCGTGCGATTGGCAATTTGCTTGCCAACTCTTGAGATATTCTAGGGCTGGGCCATTCGGCTCTACCCCGTAAACAATATATTGAGCCAACACCTTTCTTAGACATTAATATTGATTTTTTTTCTCTCCTTCTCTCTCTTTTTTTGCAGTTTCGGATGAGCTTCTTCTGGCGTGAGTACTTCTGGCTGTTGTTGCTTTTCAATTCATCTATTTTTTGTTTTGGAATGAGGACCTGAATCTAAAGCGGGATTTCTCAAGCTAGGCAATCCCAGCTGGGGAATTCTGGGAGCGGAAGTCCACCCCTCTTAAAGCATGGCTGGCTGGGGGATTCTGGGAGTGGACAACTGCAGTGATTCACTTAACAACTGAGGCAAAAACAGGGCAAAACCCACTTAAGAAATGTCTCACTTACAAAAGTAAATAAAGAGCAGGGAAAGAGGGAGAGAGAAACGAGAAGGGTAAGGAAAAAAAGAAAAGAAAAGAAAAGAAGCATTGACTTCCAACTCTCTCTACTGCAGCAGAATAGGGCACTATTTTATTATTTATTTTATTTATTTATTTTAATTTTTATACCGCCCTTTTCCCAGGGGACTCAGGGTGGTGCACAGCCAACAATAAAACACACATATGCACATAATTTAAAAACAATTTAAAACCACATTAAATAATTTGGCCCCAATATCATTAAAAATAAAACAACCATTAAAATTCATGTTTAGGCCAGCCCAGCTTGTTGGAACAATATCGTCTTGAGGTGCGTAGGTCAGAGATCCTCCGTATCTCCGGGGGCAATTCGTTTCAGAGAGCAGGGACCCCCACAGAGAAGGCTCTCCCCCTGGGGATCGCCAGTCAACATTGTTTGACCGACGGCACCCTGAGGAGTCCCTCTCTGTGGGAGTGTGTCGGTTGGTGGGAGGCCATTGGTGGCAGAAGGTGATCTCGTAAATATCCAGGTCCTAAGCCATGGAGCGCTTTAAAGGTGGTGACCAACACCTTGAATCGCACCCGGAAGACCACCAGGAGCCAGGGCAGCTCGCGCAGGAGAGGTGTTACACGGGTGTGCCACGTCTCTCCCATAATCACCCGCGCGGCCGCATTCTGGACCAGTTGGAGCCTCCGGGTGCTCTTCAGGGGGAGCCCCATGTAGAGAGCATTACACTAACATCAAATCGCAGCTTTTGGTTTTTCCATAATAAGATGAACGAGTCATTTCTATGAAGCTCTATCAATCCGATCTGTAAAACCCAGAATCAAAGTTATATTCTTTTCCACCTCAAGCACGAAATTCAGAAGCGGTTTCTATCTGGAAATGAAAGTTCTTTCCTTTAACCAGAGTAATCAGTTTTGCCATTTAGCCAACTCCCATCGACTTCTGCATCCATTCTTCCCTGGTAGGAATCAAATGTCCTTCCATTTCTTTTGCGCATACAATCGTATCGACATGCACAGTCCTGGCCAAAATAGTGGAAACCTTTCGGGGAAAGTGTATTTTTGAAGTTTGATGACTAATCACACCACTTTTTTTTTTTTTTTTTTTGAGTTTCAAGATCATCCTATTCCACTGCTGGAATGGCCTGGGAATAGCCCAGACCTTCTTAACCCAGTTGAAAAATCTAGGGAGCCGACTAAAGAAACTTGTTAGTCAGAAGCGACCCAGCAGTAAAACCCAGTTAATAGAAGCCATCATTCAATCTTGGTTTCACATGATAACAGCTGCAGAACTCAAAGACTTGGTTCCCTCCACGGGAAGACGTTGTAAGGCCGGAATTCATGCTAAAGGTTACTCAAGTACCATGTTTCCCCCCCAAATAAGACATCCCCTGATAATAAGCCCAATCGGGCTTTTGAGCGCATGGCAATAAGGCCAAGTACTTATTTCAGGATCCAAAAAAATATAAGACAGGGTCTTATTTTCTGGGGAAACACGGTAAGCATTAAGTGACACGGTGATCATTTTTATATATCTCATTTTTTTTCTACGTGTTTCATGTTTCTACTTTATGCTGTAACTGTTATTCTTATAGCAAATCCTTCCTAAAAGTTATTGCATTACATTCTTGATTAAATTATCTTTCCATTGATATATAATTTTATGGTACTACTACTCCAAAAATAAGTAGAGTTATTAGGTCGTTGTAGAAAATGCACTTTTCCCAAAAGGTTTCCACAATTTTGGCCACTACTGTATAATAGCAAAGTCTCAATTTTTTTTTACTCCAGTTCTTTTCCATTAATCCCAAAAGGAAAAATTTTGGTTTCGTTTCTTTTCTCCATTTTCAGGATGTTCTGTATTAGAGTTGTGAATCGTACTTCAGTTTTTATTTTTGCTTTATCGCATGTCCACCGTAGATGATAAAAAGTCCCTTTTTCATTCTTACACTTCCAACATTCTTTTGACATACCTTTATTCGTCTTAGAGCTGAGGTGGCGCAGTGGTTAGAGTGCTGTACTGCAGCTACTTCAGCTGACTGCTAGTTCAGCAGATCAGCGGATCAAATCTCACCAGGCTCAAGGTTGACTCAGCCTTCCATCCTTCCGAGGTGGGTAAAATGAGGACCCAGATTGTTGGGGGCAATATGTTATTTAGTATACTGTTGATTGTGGTAAGCCGCCCAGAGTCCTCGGAGAGTGGGCGGCATAGAAATATGATTAAATAAATAAACAAAGAGCTTACCTGGTGTTAAATATCAGCGATGCATCATCTTATAAAAGTTCTCTTTTAAATTATAATTTAAAGAAATTTTTCAACCACATATTTTTCCATTGTTCAAGCATCACATTATATCCAAAATTACTCCTTGCCCACTGAATTATACTTTTATTTACTTCTGTATTTTATAATATTTTATAATCTAATAAAAATGTTTTTTTTAAAGGGGGGGGGGGGGTGAAACAAACAAATGTCTCACTTAACCAGAGACATTTTGGGCTCAATAGTGGTCAAGGACTACCTGTGTAGAGTTTCCGGCCAGAGGAAACAATTCCACCCCACCCAGTACAGAGAAAGCTCCAAATTCAGATTATTATTATTATTATTTTTTGCAAAGTCCATTTTGCGGCTCTTTGTTGTGACTTCCGCAAAAGAGCCTGATCTGGGGTGTGAAGGTACACAAAACAGGGTTGCAACAGAGTGCACTTAGCTCTTATTCGTGGTGCAAAATTTTCATTGGTGTATATAAATCCCCGTGTGGCTTTCGTTTATTGTGTGCGGCGGTTGCAACGGTACAAAAACTTTCGCCTTTGGAGAGTTGTGTTGCGAGCATCAGCTACGCAGACCCACAAACTAGGGAAGTGGTATACGTGGGTTTTAAGGTGCACAGCGGAGAATGTGACTTTCTGGGGGTGGTCAATCTCTCTCCATTTCCTTCCTGGTAGCTCTCTCCTTGCAGAATTTTTAATTATACGAAGAGGTGAGGAAGACTGAAGAACGTGAGGCCAAGGAAGTCAAGATGGCCGCCATACCGTTGAGCTTTGAATGAATCAAGTTTATATATATATATATCGCACGTCACAATCAGGAGGCTGTGAGTTCAATCCTAGGTAGAAGCAGATATTTCTCTCTCTGGGCACAATGAGAAGGTATCTACTGAACCAAATTCTGCATTGGCAACAGGAAGGGCATCCGGCCATTAAACGCTCTCCTATCTCCATTCAGTGGCCCAGACTCCACCCCGCAAGGGATTATGGGGTCGTTAAATGATGATGATGAAGATGATAGACAGACCGACAGACAGACACATACATACATACATACATACATACAGTAGTGGCCAAAATTGTGGAAACTTTTGGGAAAAGTGTATTTTTTACACAATCTACAGGATTTAATTAGGGGGGCCGAAATATTTAATGTGTTTTAAATTGTTTTTAAATTTTGTATTTCTGCTGTTTCACTTTGGCTGTACACCGCCCTGAGTCCTTCGGGAGAAGGGCGGTATAAAAATTTAAAAAATAAAATAAAATATAAATAAATAAATTTTTGAGGTTTGATGGCTAATAACACCACTTTTTTTCTTTTTTTTTCTTTTCTTTCTTTCTTTTTTCTTTTTCTTTTTTTTTTCCAGATAATCCTATTCCAAGTTTCACTTTTCTACTTTCTACTGTAACTGCTATTCTCATAGCAAATCCTTCCTAAAAGTTATTACATTCTTGATTAAATTATCTTTCCATTGATATATAATTTTATGGTACTACTCAAAAAAAAAAGTGGTGTTATTAGCTATTTTTAGAAAATATACTTTTCCCAAAAGGTTTCCACAATTTTGGCCACTACTGTGGGTAGGTAGGTAGGTGGGTGGATAGGTAGGTAGGTAAGTAGGTAGGTAGAGATAGATAGATAGATAGATAGATAGATAGATAGATAGATAGATAGATAGATAGATAGATAGATAGATGATAGATAGATATATCTTTTTAACACAATAAAATTTAATCAGAAAGAAAAGATGTTTTAAAAAAGATTAAAAGGTCAAAGTAGAAAGGCTAAATCCGTGTTTTAATTTTAAGTCATGCAGACTTCAACTCCCAGAATTCCCTCAGGCTGGCTGAGGGAATTCTGGGAGTTGAAGTCAGCACATCTTAAAATCGCCACTTTTGAGAAACTCGGGGCGGGATTAAGATGGGTGAATGAGATTTGGGGGTTCTCCTGAGAAACGGCCACCTCCCAAGCAGAGAGAGGCTTGTGTAAAGACCCTCAGTGCCCCCCACCTGCCTGTCCCACCTTCCCAAAGAGGAGGCTTTGCTTTGGGGATTTTGCATAGTGAGACGTTGCCCCATCAGTTTCTCATCCTTTTTATTCCACAAAAAAGATTATCGGCTAATTTCTCTCGGCTTTCGAGACCCCGTCCATCTGCCGGGCATTGCGCAGGGCCTGAGGTCCAGATTAAGGTCAGCGGTTCTGTGTCCTACATGGCAAATCCTGTCCTGGCATTCAAGATGGGATTGGAGCTATTCCCCTTCCATTAATAGAAAGGCGGATCCTACTTTTCAGTCGGTCCAGTTGTCTACCGGGGAATTCTGGGAACTGAAGTTCATTGAAATTAAAACACCTATCTAGACTTTCCACTTACAGAAAGTTCGTAAAATGGGGCAAAACTCATTTAACGAATGTCTCGCTTAGCAACGGAAATTTTGGGATCAACTGTGGTCGTAAGCCGAGGACTACTTGTAATTGGAAGCAACACTGCGAAGGAATGGCGTCTCGAGCAAGTTGTGGCATGCCTTTTTCTCAAGGTTGCAAATCAGGGAATTTTGCTGAATTTCTCAATTCTCATGAATTCCCTTGCATTCTCAATTCCGCTGAATTTTTCAGGCGAACAGTTCTGAATTCTCAATTCAGTTGAATTCCGAATTTCCTAAATTCTCAATTCTTCTGAACTTTTCAAGCAGACAATTCTGAATTCTCAATTCAGTTGAATTCTGAATTTCTTGAATTCTCAATTCTGAACTTTTCAAGCAGACAATTCTGAATTCTCAATTCAGTTGAATTCTGAATTTCCTAAATTCTCAATTCTTCTGAACTTTTCAAGCAGACAATTCTGAATTCTCAATTCAGTTGAATTCTGAATTTCTTAAATTCTCAATTCTGAACTTTTCAAGCAGACAATTCTGAATTCTCAATTCAGTTGAATTCCGAATTTCCTAAATTCTCAATTCTTCTGAACTTTTCAAGCAGACAATTCTGAATTCTCAATTCAGTTGAATTCCGAATTTCCTAAATTCTCAATTCTTCTGAACTTTTCAAGCAGACAATTCTGAATTCTCAATTCAGTTGAATTCTGAATTTCCTAAATTCTCAATTCTGAACTTTTCAAGCAGACAATTCTGAATTCTCAATTCAGTTGAATTCTGAATTTCCTAAATTCTCAATTCTTCTGAACTTTTCAAGCAGACAATTCTGAATTCTCAATTCAGTTGAATTCTGAATTTCTTGAATTCTCAATTCTGAACTTTTCAAGCAGACAATTCTGAATTCTCAATTCAGTTGAATTCTGAATTTCCTAAATTCTCAATTCTTCTGAACTTTTCAAGCAGACAATTCTGAATTCTCAATTCAGTTGAATTCTGAATTTCTTAAATTCTCAATTCTGAACTTTTCAAGCAGACAATTCTGAATTCTCAATTCAGTTGAATTCCGAATTTCCTAAATTCTCAATTCTTCTGAACTTTTCAAGCAGACAATTCTGAATTCTCAATTCAGTTGAATTCCGAATTTCCTAAATTCTCAATTCTTCTGAACTTTTCAAGCAGACAATTCTGAATTCTCAATTCAGTTGAATTCTGAATTTCCTAAATTCTCAATTCTGAACTTTTCAAGCAGACAATTCTGAATTCTCAATTCAGTTGAATTCTGAATTTCCTAAATTCTCAATTCTTCTGAACTTTTCAAGCAGACAATTCTGAATTCTCAATTCAGTTGAATTCCGAATTTCCTAAATTCTCAATTCTTCTGAACTTTTCAAGCAGACAATTCTGAATTCTCAATTCAGTTGAATTCTGAATTTCTTAAATTCTCAATTCTGAACTTTTCAAGCAGACAATTCTGAATTCTCAATTCAGTTGAATTCTGAATTTCCTAAATTCTCAATTCTTCTGAACTTTTCAAGCAGACAATTCTGAATTCTCAATTCAGTTGAATTCCGAATTTCCTAAATTCTCAATTCTTCTGAACTTTTCAAGGAGACAATTCTCATTTCTCAATTCACTCGAATTCCGAGTCTTCTAAATTCTCGATCCTTCTGAACTTTTCACGTAGGCAATTCTGAATTCGGCTAAATCCTGCTTGATTCTAAATTCTCAGTTCTGCTAAATATTACAAGCAAGCGATTCTGACTTCAATTCAACTGAATTCCACTGAATTCTCCTGTCGATTCTGCTGAACTGTTCAAGTCGACGATTCTGAATTTTCAATTTCTGCTGAGGTCTAAATTCTCCGTTCTGCCCAATTTTTCAAGCAGGCAATTCTGAATCCTCAATTCTGTTGAATTCTGCTGATCTCTCCTTAAAATCTCAATTCTGTTCAACTTTTCAAGCAGGCAATGTTCCTTATGCCCCTCGCTAGCCAAAAAAAACCTTCTCTAGCCTTGCCTGAGTAGAAAAACAGAAGGCGTCAAGTAAATCAAACTAACTTCTACATTTTTCTCATCGGTTTCCGGGCCAAAGCTGTTACTCATTGCCAGCCTCCAGAAATATGACTGCATTTCAAGCCCAGGTTCCTTCCGGTTCCTTCCTACACAGTATTGCAAGTTATTTTGGTTCGGTTGCACCTTGCTTACCCCATTATATTCAAGGCTTCCCCATCAAGAAAATACAACGTGGTCCTTGCACATTCCCAATGCGAGGTCCTTCCCGTATTTGTGGGAGACTCCCCAGCAGAACCCTTCAACTCCTGGAGAAGAAATTCCTGGAATAACATGCCCCAAGTGACTAAAATAAATTACTTAGACTTGGACTAACTTTATTCTTTATTTATTTATTTAGATTTATATACCGCCCTTCTCCTTGCGGACTCAGGGCGGTGAACAGCCAAATAAAAAAGCAAATACACAAAAGTTAAAATTTCATCAAAAGAACAAATATAAATTAGCCAACAATTAAAACAGATTAATTTAAAATAGATAGTGAACTCTAAAAATACTAAAATATTTAACAGGAATCAGGCTAAGCCGGCAAGCTGGAAAAAAATACGTTTTTAAAGCCCGCCGAAAAGTCGGGAGGTCGGAAATTGTTCTTAACTCTTGTTACTTTGTTAATTGTTACTTTGAATGTACACTAACCGGCATACATTAAAATTAAATTTCATTGCATGCAATTCTCAAAGGGGTAGAGTAGAGTAGAGCAGAAATAGAATAGAACAGAACAGAACAGAACAGAACAGAACAGAATAGAATAGAATAATGTAATAGAATAATGGAAAATTAGAATAGTAGAGTAGAGTAGAGTAGAGTAGAGTAGAATAGAATAGAATAGAATAGAATCGAATCGAATCGAATCGAATCGAATCGAATCGAATCGAATAGAATAGAATAGAATAGAATAGAATAGAATAGAATAGAATAGAATAGAATAGAATAGAATAATGGAAAATTAGAATATTAGAATAGAACAGAATAGTAGAATAGAATAGAATAGAATAGAATAGAATATTTTAAAAAATGGAAAATTAGAATATTAGAATAGAGTAGAGTAGAGTAGAGTAGAATAGAATAGAATAGAATAGAATAGAATAGAATAGAATAGAATAGAATAGAATAGAATAGAATAGAATAGAATAGAATAGAATAGAATAATGGAAAATTAGAATATTAGAATAGAATAGAATAGAATAGAATAGAATAGAATAGAATAGAATAGAATAGAATAGAATAGAATAGAATAGAATATTTTAAAAAATGGAAAATTAGAATAGTAGAGTAGAGTAGAGTAGAGTAGAGTAGAGTAGAGTAGAGTAGAGTAGAGTAGAGTAGAGTAGAATAGAATAGAATAGAATATTTAGAAGAATGGAAAATTAGAATGTTAGAATAGAATAGAATAGAAAATTAGAATAGAGTAAATAGAATAGAAGGGTGGGATGGGATAGGATGAAGTAAAATAGGATTGAAACAGAATAGAGTAGAGTAAAGTAGAGTAGAACAGAACAGAATAGAATATTTAGAAGAATGGAAAATTAGAATATTAGAATAGAATACAATAGAATAGAAAATTAGAATACAATAGAAGGATAGAATAGAATGGAATGGAATGGAATGGGTCACCGCCTCCAATATACACTACATAAACATGACAGAATAAATAAATAAATACAAAATTATGCATCTACTCACATATATTACATGACACAGAGAAAGAACAGTCTAGTTCAATTTCATTGTACACATGTTGTGCATTGACAATAAAGGTTTGAATTGAAATTGAATACGTTCTGATTTTTTTCTCTCTCTACAGGTAGTCCTCGAGTTACGACCACAGCAGAGCCCCACATTTCCGTTGCTAAGCGAGACAGTTATTAAGTATGAAATAGTAGAAAAGTTACTCAGCGTTATTTTGTCCCATTTTTGACGACCTACTTTGCCACCGTTGTTAAATGAATCATTGCAGCTGTTCAGTTAGTTACATGGTTGTTAAGTGAATCTGCCTCCCCTGTCGACTTGGCTGATTAGAAGCTCGCGAAAGGGGATCTCGTGACCCCGGGACACTGCGACCGTCATAAATATGAGTCAGTTGCCAAGCGTCCGAATTTTGATGCTGCTGGGGTCGTTAAGTGTGAAAAACGGTCATAAGTCGCTTTTTTCCAATTCCGTTGTAACTTCGAACGGTCACTAAACGAGCTGTCGTAAGTCGAGGACTACCTCTATTTTCCATTTATAGAAATCTAAAGTTCTGGTTTTTGGGGGTGGGGGGGGTGGGGGGCAATCTTTTTCTTTTCTTTTTCTTTATTTAAATTTCCTGACCGCTCAGCTCATCACTGGGTCACTCTGGGCGGCTCACAATATTAAAAAGATAAACCTATAACAAATAAAATACTACAAAGATATTGTCTATTATCGTAACACTGTTCTAGGAAGGAGCCATTATGATGGCTCTTGCATTTAGTCCCCAAGGCAGGCCCTGAACCTGTTTATTGGTGGTCCTTGACTTACAACCACTTGTTTTGTGACCGTTCGGAGTTACAACGTCAACTGAAAAATACTGTTTCCACGTGTACGACATTACAGAATCCCCATGGTCATGGGATCAAAATTGAGACGCTGTTCTGCCCCAGCTACAGAACGCAGCACACACGAAGTCTGTACAAACCTTAGTTTACTCAATTAAATCAGTCTTTTTCCAACAAAGGCTGTTAATTAACTTTCTTAACTGCCTACAAGAATCCAAAGAATAAATAATCGTAATCTTACTATGGTTGGCAGAAAGCCCAGAAGTAATTTGCAGAGAACTAAGATCAAGACGCAAAGGAATATGAACGAAGTTGTTTCCTGCAAATTGCTTCAGTTGGTGTTCCTCCTTAAATAGGCTAAGGGAGGGGCCAATTAGCCCCAAGCCTTACTCTCGAGGAGACCTCCTCCTGAGGAGCCACTCCTGCCTTTTGGCAGCTCTGCGCGCCCGTGCATCGAGAAGAGGCTCCTCCTCTTCTTCCTCCTCACCCATGGAAGCTTCTGGAGGTTGTGAAGGCCCTGGCTGAATCCCCGCCTCTGGCACCACCTCTTCTTCAGCCTCCTCATTGTCTGACTCAAGCGCCAGCTGCACAGGCTGCTGGCACAGCACCACACCAGCCTCCTCACTGTCGGAAATCAGCTACTAGCTGCACAGGCCGCTGACGGGCCACAACAGATGCGTGGGAACACCTGCAGTGTCCCGGGGTCACGTGATCCGGTGGTGGGTTGGCCCCGGTTCAGTCCAATTCTTGCAAACTAGTAGTAAAACCAGGGGGGAAGCTCCGCCCACCCACCCGGATGTCGTCATAAGACGATCTGCGCATCCGTGCGATCCCGTCGCGAACTGGTAGTAAAGGTATATAGAACCCACCCCTGACGTGATCCCCTTTTGCGGGGAAGCCCGATTCACTTAACAGCCATGTGACTCACTTAACAACCATGTGACTCACTTAACAACGGCAGTGATTCACTTAACAACGGCGGCAAGAAAGTTTGTAAAAATGGGGCGAAACTCACTTATCAACTGTTCTGGCTTAGCAATGAAAATTGTGGGCTTCTCCTTGTGATCGTAAATCGAGGACTAACTATGTTCCGTCGATGATCTTCTTTTTAAATGGTGAATATGCATTCTGAAGAAAGGCTGCCCCAGGTTTTAAAGGTATCTTCAGAACAAAGAGGAGGGAGACGTTAAAATGTTGGTTTCTCTTTTCCGTCTTCCTAGGCTGAGGTTCGTCTTTGGGACGTCTGTCGTCCCTGCTCTGGATTTGGTGGATCGTCAGTCGGTCACACGGTTCGTGTCTCCAAGCGGGAGGGCGGTATATCAGGTACGGCTCCTTCCTCTACCTGCCAACATACCTGGGCACTTCCTTTGAGCCCAATAACAGAAGAGCAGAAAGTCACAATAAGAATTAGAATCAGAATCAGAATCAGAATTAGAATTACTGTGTTTCCCCGAAAATAAGACCCTCTCTTATATTTTTTTGAATCCCGAAATAAGCACTTGGCCTTATTGCCATGAGCTCAAAAGCCCAATTGGGCTTATTATCAGGGGGTGTCTTATTTTGGGGGAAACAGTGTATCTATCTCTATCTCTATCCATCCATCCATCCATCCATCCATCCATCCATCCATCCATCATCTCTCTCTTTCATCTATCTATCTATCTATCTATCTATCTATCTATCTATCTATCTATCTATCTATCTATCTATCTATCTATCTATCTATCTATCTATCTATCTATCTATCATCTCTCTCTCTCTCTCTCTCTCTCTCTCTCTCTCTCTCTCCCGTGTTCCCCCGAAAATAAGACCCTGTCCTGTATTTTTTTGAACCCCGAAATAAGCGCTTGGCCTTATTGCCTTGCGCTCAAAAGACCGATTGGGCTTATTATCAAGGGATGTCTTATTTTCGGGGAAACTGGGTATCTATCTCTATATCTATCTATCCATCCATCCATCCATCCATCCATCCATCCATCCATCCATCCATCATCTCTCTCTTTCATCTATCTATCTATCTATCTATCTATCTATCTATCTATCTATCTATCTATCTATCTATCTATCATCTCTCTCTCTCTCTCTCTCTCTCTCTCTCCCGTGTTCCCCCGAAAATAAGACCCTGTCCTGTATTTTTTTGAACCCCGAAATAAGCGCTTGGCATTATTGCCTTGCGCTCAAAAGACCGATTGGGCTTATTATCAAGGGATGTCTTATTTTTGGGGAAACTGGGTATCTATCTCTATATCTATCCATCCATCCATCCATCCATCCATCCATCCATCCATCCATCATCTCTCTCTTTCATCTATCTATCTATCTATCTATCTATCTATCTATCTATCTATCTATCATCTATCTATCATCTATCTACTGTGTTCCCCCGAAAATAAGACCCTGTCTTGTATTTTTTTGAACCTCGAAATAAGCGCTTGGCCTTAATTGCCTTGCGCTCAAAAGCTCGATTGGGCTTATTATCAAGGGATGTCTTATTTTGGGGGGCAAATAGGGTAGAATTAGAATAGAATTAGAATTTGGAAATAATAGAATAGAAAGTAGAAAATAGAATAGAATAGAATAGAATTTGAAAATAATGGAATAGAATAGAATAGAATAGAATAATAGAATAGAAGATAGAAAATAAAAGATTAGATTAGATTAGATTAGATTAGATTAGATTAGATTAGATTAGATTAGATTAGATTAGATTAGATTAGATTAGATTAGATTAGATTAGATTAGATGGATCTTGGAGATCTTCAAGTCCAACCTCCCAATAATGGACAATGCAACCGTCATAAATTCATGCCAGTTGGCAAGCCTCTGTATTTTGATCCCGGAAGCGCTACAGCGGTCGTAACTGTGAAAAACTGCCCTAAATCGGGTTTTTTCGGTATCGTCGTAACCTCGAACCATCCTTAAACAAATGGTCATAAGTTGAGGACTCCTGTAGCCAGCATCCAAAACCTAACCTCGTTGGTTCAGCGGAAGAAACCAAAGAGTGGGGACCCCAAATCCGTTCCCCAGCCTCGGGGGTGCGTGTGAGTGTGTGCTGTGTTCCTCTTTCGAACTCAGCACTCTCCCTCCTCCCTTCCGACACCTCCCCTCCTCGTCCACGACTGGCTGCTCTGCTTCCGTCCATTTATCTCCGTTATTCTATTTGGGATTTCGAGGTGATTTTCATCTTAATTACCCCGTCCGTTCATATGGCAGCCCGCCCTGTAGGGTGGGAGTAAATGGATTAAATCTGCCAGGCTGAAAAATGAGTTGTCAATCACAAAGAGGAGGGGGGGAGCAAGAGAGACAGGTTCGTTTCACGGCGGACGAAAAACACGAGGACCGGATTCCGTCCAGGTGCCCAGTGAACTGAAATTCTCTCCCCAACTCTGCTTGAGAAGGGGAGCGCTGGATTATAAGGGGCTGCTGGGAGTTGCTGGGCAGTTTTCTTGCACCGATAACACCCCCACACACACACACACACGTATTTTGGGATTCTCCTGTCTCCCCAGAGCAGTGTTTTCAACCTTAGGGACTTTAAGAGGGGTGGACTTCCACTCCCAGAATTCCCCAGCCATCATAAATTGAAGTCCACCCCTCTTAAAGCATGCTGGCTGGGGAATTCTGGGAGTGGAAGTCCACCCATCTTAAAACAAGCTGGCTGGGGAATTCTGGGAGTGGAAGTCCACCCCTCTTAAAGCATGGTTGGCTGGGGAATTCTGGGAGTGGAAGTCCACCCCTCTTAAAGCATTCTGGCTGGGGAATTCTGGGAGTGGAAGTCCACCCGTCTTAAAACAAGCTGGCTGGGGAATTCTGGGAGTGGAAGTCCATCCCTCTTAAAGCATGGTTGGCTGGGGAATTCTGGGAGTGGAAGTCCACCCCTCTTAAAGCATGCTGGCTGGGGAATTCTGGGAGTGGAAGTCCACCCATCTTAAAACAAGCTGGCTGGGGAATTCTGGGAGTGGAAGTCCACCCCTCTTAAAGCATGGTTGGCTGGGGAATTCTGGGAGTGGAAGTCCACCCCTCTTAAAGCATGCTGGCTGGGGAATTCTGGGAGTGGAAGTCCACCCATCTTAAAACAAGCTGGCTGGGGAATTCTGGGAGTGGAAGTCCACCCCTCTTAAAGCATGGTTGGCTGGGGAATTCTGGGAGTGGAAGTCCACCCCTCTTAAAGCATTCTGGCTGGGGAATTCTGGGAGTTGAAGTCCATTCATCTTAAAGCAGGCTGGCTGGGGGATTCTGGGAGTGGAAGTCCATCCCTCTTAAAGCATGGCTGGCTGGGGAATTCTGGGAGTGGAAGTCCATCCCTCTTAAAGCATTCTGGCTGGGGAATTCTGGGAGTGGAAGTCCACCCGTCTTAAAGCATGACTGGCTGGGGAATTCTGGGAGTGGAAGTCCACCCCTATTAAAGGAGGCTGGCTGGGGGATTCTGGGAGTGGAAGTCCACCCCTATTAAAGCAGGCTGGCTGGGGAATTCTGGGAGTGGAAGTCCACCCCCTTTTTTAAAAAAATTAGATTTATATGCCACCCTTCTCCGGAGACTCAGGGCGGTTTACAATGCGTTAAGCAATCATACTTTTGTATATTTATACAAAGTCAGCTTATTGTCACCCCTTTTAATGCATGGCTGGCTGGGGAATTCTTGGAGTGGAAGTCTATCCCTCTTAAAGCAGGCTGGCTGGGGGATTCTTGGAACTGAAGCCCACTCCTCTTACAGCATTCTGGCTGGGCAATCCCCAGTCTTGAAGTCCACCCGTCATATAAATTCCCCAAAGTTGAGAAAGACGGCTCCAGAGATAAGAGAATAGATTTACTCAATCCCAGCAAAGGTGAGCCTTTCTTCCCAGGTAATTCCGGCTTCCAAAACAGCTGACGAAATCGTCTACTTCGCCTCTGTTATCTTTGTTGTTGGAAATTCCTTTCTAAAAACGAAGCCTCCGCGGCCGCAGAGATAGGACTCCGTTTTCCATGTGCCTATTTTGGACCTCTTGATTCCTGTCTCCCACCCTCGCATAAGGGAGCATCCGGAGGTGGGTTTCACACCCATTTACAACCAATTCGCCGTACGGCTTAGAAAACGTGGCTAAATAGGACGGCATATCTCCGGGGCCACGACCAATTCGCTCAAACTGGGCTGAATGCCCCCGCTGGTAGCACCAGTGATCCGGTGGTGCTACCCTATGCGAGGGTGGGGGTATGGGATCACTGCCCATTGGCTGGGGTTTTCTTCGTTTGTTTGTTTATTGATTTGCATCCCACCTTAATTTTTTTGGACAAATAACACAAGGCAAGGAATATATCCAATATTCCTTCTTCCTCCTAGTTCCCCCCAATGCCACCACAACAACCCTGTGAGGTAGGTTAAGCTGAGAGAGGAGGATTGGACTAAATTTATACCCAGCCAGGTTGCGTGCCTAAAGAGGACTAGAAGTCACAGTCTCCTGGTGATTGGCCTAAAAACATCCAACCGGCTTTCATGGCTAAGGTGGAACTAGAGCTCCCTGTCGCCTGCTGATTGGTCCAAACTCACCCTCCTGGCTTTCATAGTTAAGGTGGGACTAGAACTCCTTGTCGCCTTGTGATTGGCCCAAAGTCACCGAAGTCACCCAGCCGGCTTTCATGGCTAAGATGGAACTAGAGCTCCCTGTCGCCTGCTGATTGGTCCAAACTCACCCTCCTGGCTTATAGTTAAGGTGGGACTAGAACTCCTTGTCGCCTTGTGATTGGCCCAAAGTCACCGAAGTCACCCAGCCGGCTTTCATGGCTAAGATGGAACTAGAGCTCCCTGTCACCTGCTGATTGGTCCAAACTCACCCTCCTGGCTTTCATAGTTAAGGTGGGACTAGAACTCCTTGTCGCCTTGTGATTGGCCCAAAGTCACCGAAGTCACCCAGCCGACTTTCATGGATAAGATGGAACTAGAGCTCCCTGTCGCCTGCTGATTGGTCCAAACTCACCCTCCTGGCTTATAGTTAAGGTGGGACTAGAACTCCTTATCGCCTTGTGATTGGCCCAAAGTCACCGAAGTCACCCAGCCGGCTTTCATGGCTAAGATGGAACTAGAGCTCCCTGTCACCTGCTGATTGGTCCAAACTCACCCTCCTGGCTTTCATAGTTAAGGTGGGACTAGAACTCCTTGTCGCCTTGTGATTGGCCCAAAGTCACCGAAGTCACCCAGCCGACTTTCATGGATAAGATGGAACTAGAGCTCCCTGTCGCCTGCTGATTGGTCCAAACTCACCCTCCTGGCTTATAGTTAAGGTGGGACTAGAACTCCTTATCGCCTTGTGATTGGCCCAAAGTCACCGAAGTCACCCAGCTGGCTTTCATGGCTAAGATGGAACTAGAGCTCCCTGTCACCTGCTGATTGGTCCAAACTCACCCTCCTGGCTTTCATAGTTAAGGTGGGACTAGAACTCCTTGTCGCCTTGTGATTGGCCCAAAGTCACCGAAGTCACCCAGCCGGCTTTCATGGCTAAGGTGGGACTAGAACTCCCTGTCGCCTTGTAATTGGCCCAAAGTCACCCAGCCAGCTTTAATGCCTGAGGCAGAACTAGAACTCACGTCTCCTGGTTTCTAGCCTTAAGCACTAGATCCATGTTGGCGAACCTACGGAATGCGTGACGGAAGCGGCACGCAGAACCATCCCGCGAGGGATGCGCAGCCTCGCTGGCTCCTCGTCCGTGTTCCTGTGTACATACGTGCACCGGTCAGCTGGCCTTCATGCGTACGGGATCCACGAAACCCGGAAGAGCAGTGTTGCGTCGCTCTTGCGCGAGCCGGCACCCAAAACTCCGGGTTTATGTCACGTGCATGCACGACGGCCAGCTGTTTGTTGGTCGCGCATCTGTGCTGGAAAACAGACATTCGAATGCCAGCTCGCACACGCGTGACGGAACACTACTCTTCCGGGTTTCGGCGCTCCCGAAGGCCAGAGAGACCGCGTGGTCCAGGCGGGATGGTTTCGCATGCCATTTCCGGCACGCGTGCCAGCACATGGCGACATAAAAAGTTAGCCATCCCTGCACTAGATTATTCTGGGTGTTGTTTCTACCACGAGTGGGTTCTATTTACCTTTGCTATGGGTTTGCAGAGGGGCTGCGTGCCAGCAAAGAAGCTTCTGCGCATGCGCAAAAGCGTTCTGATGATGTCGGGGTTCAGTGGGCGGAGCCTCCCGCCGGTTTTACTATAGAACGGGTGCGAACCGGGGGGGGCAACCCACCACTGATCTCCACCATTACCGCCTGAAGTCGTTTGTGTGAAAATACCTCCGGCGCGCCCATGCGCCTAGCTAGCTTGTGGGGCCGTGAATCGGTCGCGGCCCCCACCAGTGGTGAAATGTAAAATTTGTGACTGGGTAGGCATAGCCTTTTTTGTTTTTACTTTTAAAAGCATTTTTTCTACAATCTCTTCGCCGAAGAGGCCCAACTGGGATCGTCAAAGGCTTCTAAAAGAAAAAAAAAACCCTTTTTTTCTTTTAAAGGCCTCTGACGATCCCAGCCAAGTTGCCTGATCGTCAGAGGCTTTTTTTTAAAAAAAAGCCTCTGACGATCAGGCAACTCGGCTGGGATCGTCAGAGGCCTTTAAAAGAAAAAAAGGGGTTTTTTTTTTCCTTTTAAAAGCCTTTAAAAGCCTTTGACGATCCCAGCTGAGCGGCGGGATCATCAGAGGCTTTTTCTCTTTTACTTTTAAAGGTATTTTTTTGGCCGAAGAGGTTGTAGAAAAAATGCTTTTAAAAGTAAAAAAAAAAAAGCCTCTGATGATTGTGCGGCTCAGCTGGGCATGGGGGGTGGGGGTATCAGGGATTTTTGCTACCGGATCTCCTCGCTACCGGATTGGGCGAACCGATCCAAACCGGGAGCATTTCAGCCCTGGCCCCCACCCTTAAATTTTTTCTCCACCGTTTATTTCCCTTCATCTGTCCAGCCCTCGGCTTGTAATTACGCTCCTGTCCTTCTCTTCCCTTCCCTTCCTTTCCCCTCTTTCCTTTCACAGCGGCCAGTCGGATTATCGTGAATCATCAGCCTTTTAAATCCCTGAAAAAGGGACTAATTCAAATTGCATTTCCCACTAAATTATAATATATTTCTTCCAAAGATTGCCTCCATTAACAGCCCTGATTGGATCATTCGATCCGGTTGATTTAAGAGCTGAATGTTGATTTGTCCCCTCCGAAGGGATCCTGGTTTTCTTTTTAAGTTATTTAGTTTTTTCAAGGGGTAGGGTACCGCCTCACGCACTGCCCCAGGATGATGGGAATTGTGGTCTTAACACCTTGGGAGGCCACTAGTCCATCCGAGGGCGGTGGCTCTCCCTTGCCTGGGATCCTAGGGATGATGGGCATTGTAGTCTACCGCCTTTGGAGGCCACCAATCTGCCTTAGGGTTGGTGGCCTCCCACCCTAAGTTACACCTCTCCTTCTCTGACCTGGGGATGATGGGAGTTGTAGTTTATCACCTTTGTAGGCTACGGATCCATCTTGGGGCTGCACCTCTCCCCACCTGCTCTCCTGGGGGATGATGAGTTGTAGTCTAACTCTTTTAGCGCAATGTCTCCCCCCCCCCAATTGATGTCCTGAGGATGATGGGAGTTGTAGTCTAACACCTTTGGAGGCTACGGATCCATCTTGGGGCCGCACCTCTCCCCACCTGCTCTCCTGGGGATGATGGGAGTTGTAGTCTAACTTCTTTAGGGTGGTGTCTCCCCCCCAATTGATGTCCTGAGGGTGATGGGAGTTGTAGTCTATCACCTTTGGAGACCATGGATCCACTTTGGGGTTGCATCTCTCCCCAGCCTGCTCTCCTGCGGATGATGGGAGTCGTTGTCTAACTCCTTTGGAGGCCACCGATCCATCTTAGCGCCTCTCCACTGCCCTCCTGGGGATAATGGAAGTTGTAGTCTTGTTTGGAGGCAGCCATCATCCTAGGGCAGCCTCTCCCCCACCTGCTCTTCTATGGATGATGGGAGTTGTAGTCTCCTTTGGAAGATCCCATCCTAGGGCAGCGTCTCCTGCCACCTGCCCCTGGGGATGATGGGAATTGTAGTCTCCTTTGGAAGACCCCATCCTAGGGCAGCGTCTCCTGCCACCTGCCCCTGGGGATGATGGGAGTTGTAGTCTTAACGCGTTCAGATGCCACCAGATCGAGGGGAGTCTAGGTAGGCAACTTGTGTGCAGTTTACAACACGAATCTACTTACTGTGCCGAGAGGAGCATTTTCCATTTGGATTGAACTGATTTTTAAAAAAATTAAATTAAATTTAATGTTTCCTTTTTTAAAAAACAATCCATTTTCTCTCTCCCACCCCCCCCACTCCCAGGTGGTGGGCAGCTCAGGAAAACTCTACACTTGCTACGCCTCCTGTCACTTCTGCAGCTGTCCAGCTTTTGCTTTCTCCGTCTTGCGAAAAGGAGACAACGTCGTGGTGAGTGGGCCGGAAAGGGCGGGGCAGGGCAGGGCCGAGCCCCCGCGAGGTGGTGGTCTCTCTTTTGTCAAGAAGCTCGCTGGTTAGATGGGGGTGGGGGAAGAGAACACATGTTGTCCGATGACTCACTCTTTCCATTGTGTGTCTTTCGCTTAAGTTTGCGCAACAGAGGAAACAGTTGTGTGTTGAAAGATGGTGACGTGAGACCAGCAGGGTGAGCGAAACGGGGGCGGGGGTCTGTGGTCTGGTTACCTGCAGGCAGAGTTTTTTCTCATGTCCCAGGGAAGATTCACACTCTGGTCACACCCTTTATTTCTTTATTCTCCTTCCATCGGGAAGGAGATATAAAAGTGTAGGCAGTCGCACACATAAGCGAGAAGGACAGTTTTTATCCATGGGCTGTCAGGTTCCCGGTGCAATAGAATCGGGTGACTGTTAGCAAGATTCACTAGGATAGGGATATTTGGGGGGGGGGGGTTTCACTGTGAGTTGTGTTGATTGGGGTGGGGGGTGCACGATGGGAGTCTCAGCCAATCTCATAGTACACAGGTTGTACCCTGAGTCCCCCTCCTGGGGAGAAGGGCGGTATATAAATTGAAATAAATAAATAAATAAACAATAAAGGTGTCACGTTTCGAGGTCGTCTCAGATAAATGGCATTTCAAACAGAATCTTTGATGAAAATCTTTCATTTATTGAGCAGGACATTCTATCTCCGACTCCTCGTAGCCAACACTGACGAACCCCTCCCTTCCTGTCTCCACTCCTCTGGTCTCATTGGCCATCTTCCCAATCACTCTTTCCCTAATCTACCGCTCCAGCTCGAAGGAATTTCCCCCCTCCCATCCCATCTCCTAGGGGATATTATCTCCAGGGAAAACAAGTAGGTGAAAAGTCAAAACGTCTCTTTCCAGATGCCCTTCTTCTCCTTCTTATGTCAGCACTAGAGTGAATGGAGTTGAATCGAATTGTCCTCATTTTTGTCACGAGATAGCAAAAAGGTTACTGGTGGGCCCGGTAGGCCTGTTTTTTTCGCCCTCCCCAGGCTCCAGAGGCTTTCTTGGAGCCTGGGGAGGGCAAAAATGGCCTCCCCCACACTCCAAGGTCTTCTAGAGGCCCGTTTTCTGACTTCCGGTGGGCCTGGAAGGCCCGAATTTGAGCATGCGCGCGCCGGAGCTGAGCTAAAGCAATGCTCATGTGCCCACAGATATGGCTCCACATGCCACCTGTGCCACAGGTTCAGTCTCTTCTTAAAAACCTCCACTGATGAAGCACTTACAACCTCTGGTGACAAGTAGTTCCACTGGTTAATTGTCCTCACTGTTAGGAAGTTCCTCCTTAATTCCAAGTTGCTTCTCTCCTTGGTTAGTTTCCATCCGTTGCTTCTTCTCCTGCCTTCTGGGGCTTGGAAGATAAGTTGAGAAGATCTCAGTTCTTTCTCCACCCCCCCCCCATGCCCCCCTCCCCACCCCCAGTCTGCCCTCCCCCCCCACTCCCCCAGATGAAACCAGCCAGTCCAGACCTGAGAAGACGGGAGTTGCCACAGCCCTCCCATCTCTGGTTGTCCATGAAACAAGGAGACGGTTGACACTTATGGCCACTGTTGAGCCCAAATTTTCTGTCGCTAGGCGAGGGGCATTTCATGAGCGAGTTTTGCCCCGTTTTATACAATTTCTTGTTGCTAAACGAATCACTGCCGTCCTTAAGTTAGTGACATGGTTGTTAAGCGAATCTGCCGTCCGCCATTGACTTGGATGGTCAGAAGGTTGCCAGATCACGTGACACACACGTGACACATACACACACACACACCCCGGACACTGCGACCGTCATAAATATGAACCAGTCGCCAAGTGTCTGAATTTTGATTACCATATATTTCGGACTATAAGACGCACCAAGATTTCAAAGTGGGAAACAAGAAAGCGAATAGGACTCTGCACGTCTGATTTTTGCCCTCCCCGGCCCCCAGGACCACTCTGCTGGCCTCCCAAATCCCCTGTGCATCCCTTTTTTTTCGGTCTATAAGACCCACCAACATTTCTACCCTCTTTTAAGGGGGGAAAAAAGTGCATCTTATACTCCAAAAAGTACGGTATATGATCTTGGGGGATGCTGCAACAGTCGTAAGTCTGAAAAAGGGTCCTAAGTCATTTTTTTCCAGGTCATTTTGACCGTCACTAAACGAATGGTTGTAAGTTGAGGACTACTCGGTGCTCTCTGGTTTTTGCTTGTTCCCATGGGCATGTTGACTTCAATGGGGCAAAAGTGAGCAGGCAAGAAAGAGAGAGGAGAGGGGGTGAGGTAGAGGACGGGGCTTTGAAGGAACGTCCTGTCTTGGGTCTGCTGGAGAAGACCACCTGAGACCACCCAGCTAGAAAGAGGAGAGATGGAGTAGAGACCCTGGCACTTTAAGGAGTCTGGACTTCAACTCCCAGAATTCCCAGCCGTCGTGGTTAAAAGGGATTTCAGGTCGACTCAGCCTTCCGTCCTTCCGGGGTGGGTCAAATGAGGACCCAGATGGTCGGGGGCAAGAGGCTGACTTTGTAAACCGCTTAGAGAGGGCTGTAAAGGCACTGTGAAGTGGTATATAAGTCCAAGTGGGTTTGGGAAGGAAGGAAGGAAGGAAGGAAAGAAGGAAGGACGGGGAAGGAAGGAAAAAAGAAGGGGAGGGAGGAAGGACGGGGAAGGAAGAAGAAAAGGAAGGAAGGAAGGAAAAAAGGGAGGGGGAGGAAGGAAGGACGGGGGAAAGGAAGGAGAAACGGAAGGAAGGAAGGAAGGAAAAAAGGGAGGGGGAGGAAAGGACGGGGGAAAGGAAGGCGAAAAGGAAGGAAGGAAAAAAGAGAAGGGGAGGGAGGAAGGATGGGGAAGGAAGAAGAAAAGGAAGGAAGAAAAAAGGGAGTGGGAGGAAGGAAGGATGGGGAAGGAAGGAGAAAAGGGAGGGGAGGTAGGAAGGAAGGGGGAAGGGAAGGAGAAAAGGAAAGAAGGAAGGAAAAAAGGGAGGGGGAGGAAAGGACGGGGGAAAGGAAGGAGAAAAGGAAGGAATGAAGGAATGAAAAAAGGGAGAGGAAGAAAGGAAGGGGGAAAGTAAGGAAAAAAGGAAGGAAGGAAAAAAGAAGGGGAGGGAGGAAGGACGGGGAAGGAAGAAGAAAAGGAAGGAAGGAAGGAAAAAAGGGAGGGGGAGGAAGGAAGGGCGGGGGAAAGGAAGGAGAAACGGAAGGAAGGACGGGGAAGGAAGGAGAAAAGGAAGGAAGGAAGGAAAAAAGGGAGGGGGAGGAAAGGACGGGGGAAAGGAAGGAGAAAAGGAAGGAATGAAGGAATGAAAAAAGGGAGAGGAAGAAAGGAAGGGGGAAAGGAAGGAAAAAAGGAAGGAAGGAAAAAAGAGAAGGGGAGGGAGGAAGGATGGGGAAGGAAGAAGAAAAGGAAGGAAGAAAAAAGGGAGTGGGAGGAAGGAAGGAAGGGGGAAGGGAAGGAGAAAAGGAAAGAAGGAAGAAAAAAGGGAGCGGGAGGAAGGAAGGACGGGGGAAAGGAAGGAGAAACGGAAGGAAGGACAGGGAAGGAAGAAGAAAAGGAAGGAAGAAAGGAAGGAGAAAAGGGAGGGGGAGAAAGGGGGAAGGAAGCTGGAAGGAAGGAGGAAAGGGAGGGGGAGGAAGCAAGGAAGGAAGCCGTGGTAGTACAGTGTTTATAATACAGTATTAATACTGTAATTTCAGGCTGACTCTGCCCACTGCCAGCAGTTCAATCCTGACCGACTCAAGGTCGAACTCAGCCTTCCGTCCTTCCGAGGTGGGTCAAATGAGGACCCAGATTGTCGCGGGGCAAAAGGCTGACTCCGTAAACCACTTAGAGAGGGTCGTAAAAGCCCCATGAAGCGGGATATAAGTCCAAGCGCGATTGCTGTTGCCAATACAAAAAGTCCTTGACTTACAACCGTTCGTTTAGCGACTGCTCAAAATCACAACAGCACAGAACAAAAGTGTCTTATGACCGTTTTTGACACGACTTTCACAATCTCCCCGTCGTCCTGTGATCAAAATTCAGCCTTTTGGCAACTGGTTCGTATTTATGTCGGTCGCAGCATTCCTGGGGGCGGGGGGCATGTGGGGGGGTCTCACGCGATTCCCTTTTGCGACCATCTTGAGCCGCAAAGTCCATGGGGAAGCCGGATTCGCTTAACGACTTTGCTACTTACCTTCACAAGGGTCGTGAAACGGAGTGCAACTCGCTTCACGATCTTTGCTCTGCTTAACGATGGACCATTCGGGGCTCAATTATGGCCGTTAAGTCGAGGAAGACCTGTATAAGAAATCTGATTTTGCTTACAGGGACGGAAAAGGGTTGCGTTCATTGCAGACAAGCCAAGACCCTCCGTGAAATTTCCTCCAAAGACAATGGAAGTCTGGCGCTCATCCTGTGCAAAGGAATCGGTGGGGAGCTATGGGGCAGGCTCTCTCCGAGGGGTGTCAGGATGTAGAGGAAGAGATTCCCACGCTCCCTCCCCGCCTCCCCCCCACCTCCCCCAGGGAAGGACAATAAGCAGGGTGGACAAGGCCTCTGTAGCTGCGGGAGAAGACAGCTGTTAGGACAGCTGTGGTTAGTTTAGGGCAGAGGTGGGGAATGGTGGCCCTCTTATGACATTTAGATTTCAATTCCCAGAATTCCTGGGTCAGCATGGAGAACGATGGCCCTCCCCACTTTTTTAAAGTTTTGATTTATATGCCGCCCTTCTCCGGAGACTCAAGGCAGCTTACAATGCATTAAGCAATAGCCTTCATACTTTTGTATATTTTTTATACAAAGTCAGCTTATTGCCCCCACAAACTGGGTCCTCAATTGATCCACCTTAGAAAGGATGGAAGGCTGAGTCAACCTGGAGCCTGGGGAGATTCGAACTTACAGTAATTGCAGACAGCTGGTATTAATCACAATGCTTTTAATCTGCTGAGCTTTTAAGACTTGTGGACTTCAACTCCCAGAATTCCTAAGGCAGCATGGGGAGCGATGGCCCTTTAAGACTTGTGGACTTCAACTCCCAGAATTCCTGAGCAGGATGGGGAATGGTGGCCATTTTATGACATTTAGACTTCAACTCCCAGAATTCCTAAGGCAGCATGGGGAGCGATGCCCTTTTAAGACTTGTGGACTTCAACTCCCAGAATTCCTGAGCCAGGATGGGGAATGGTGGCCATTTTATGACATTTAGATTTCAAACTCCCAGAATTCCTGAGCCAGGATGGGGAATGGTGGCCCTTTTATGACATTTAGACTTCAACTCCCAGAATTCCTGAGCCAGCATGGGGAGCAATGGTCCTTTTAAGACTTGTAGACTTCAGTTCCCAGAATTCCTCAGCCAGGATGGGGAATGGTGGCCCTTTTATGACATTTAGACTTCAACTCCCAGAATTCCTGAGCCAGCATGGGGAGCAATGGTCCTTTTAAGACTTGTAGACTTCAGTTCCCAGAATTCCTCAGCCAGGATGGGGAATGGTGGCCCTTTTATGACATTTAGACTTCAACTCCCAGAATTCTGAGCCAGCATGGGGAGCAATGGTCCTTTTAAGACTTGTAGACTTCAATTCCCAGAATTCTCAGCCAGATGGGGGAAGATGGCCCTTTTAAGACTTGTGGACTTCAACTCCCAGAATTCCTGAGCCACATGGATCTAAATACATAAATACCATTTGAACAGCTTTTATTCCGTTAAAGAATAAACGTTAAATAATTTTTATTCTATCCTGTTATTCTGTTAAATGGTATAGACTATAGAGTTTTCTGCTCCAGCAGGGGGTTAAACGAGAAGACCTCTTCCAACTCTTATTATTCTGTTCAGCAAATTTTATTTACGGTAAATAAGTATTTTTTTTTTTAAATTGAAATTCAGTTTCAATTACTCAAATTTTATTTAAACTAAATTGGACTCCCGTATAAAATTGGCTGGTTGCAAAGAGGCTTGCTCGTCTCCTATTTTTTTATTTTTATTTTTATTTTGCTGAATTAGCGATGCTCGTGGTCTTCTGCGCCAAACCGGGCGACTTTTCCACACCCTTCCACTAATGTGCTTTCTCTCTTTTGTTGCATGTGGTTTTGTGTGTGTGTGTGTGTAGTGTAAGCACATCCTCGCCGTCTATCTGAGCCGAGCGATTGGGGCTTGCCAGGAGCAAAGCATCTCCAACCAGCAACTGACTGCCTTGCTACTCCCTGAGGAAAAATGAGGACAGAAGGAAGTTGAGAAAAATAAGGAAAAAACATGAGCGGTAACCATGGGTGGCTAGAAGCTCTTTGAGCTGGGTGTGCGTCTTTTCGCTCTGCCCCGCTGAGTTCCAGAGAGTCCGGCTCCTGTTTTCTGCTCAGAAATGACTGATGCCTGTCATTTGCGGATCCCGTTGGGAACAATTTTATGCAGCTCTGGACTCTGTAAGCCAAAAGGCAGGACGTCGCATTCGGAAACGATTAACTCTAAAAGTGGATTGCGGGCAAAACATCTTTAAAGCATCTTTCCGCAAGCATTAAAAACGACACTGATAAATTGGGAGGTCAGGTTTGATTTTGCCAAGTATTTTATTAAAAAAGGAAAGGAAAGGAAAGGAAAGGAAAGGGAAAGGGAAAGGAAAGGAAAGGAAAGGAAAGGAAAGGAAAGGAAAGGAAAGGAAAGGAAAGGAAAGGAAAGGAAAGGAAAGGAAAGGAAAGGAAAGGAAAGGAAAGGAAAGGAAAAGAAAGGGGAGGAAAGGGAAGGAAAGGAAAGGAAAGGAAAAGAAAAGAAAAGAAAAGAAAAGAAAAGAAAAGAAGAAAAGAAAAGAAAAGAGAGGGAGGGAGAGAGGGAAGGGAAGGGAAGGGAAGGGAAGGGAAGGGAAAGAAGAGGAGAGGGGAGGAAAGGAAAGGAAGGAAAGGAAAGGAAAGGAAAGGAAAGGAAAGGAAAGGAAAGGAAAGGAAAGGAAAGGAAGGAAAGGAAAGGAAAGGAAAGAAAGGAAGAGGGAGGGAGAGAGGGAAGGGAAGGGAAGGGAAGGGAAGGGAAAGAAGAGGAGAGGGGAGGAAAGGAAAGGAAGGAAAGGAAAGGAAAGGAAAGGAAAGGAAAGGAAAGGAAAGGAAAGGAAGGAAAGGAAAGGAAAGGAAAGAAAGGAAGAGGGAGGGAGAGAGGGAAGGGAAGGGAAGGGAAGGGAAGGGAAAGAAGAGGAGAAGGGAGGAAAGGAAAGGAAAGGAAAGGAAGAGGGAGGGAGAGAGGGAAGGGAAGGGAAGGGAAGGGAAAGAAGAGGAGAGGGGAGGAAAGGAAAGGAAAGGAAAGGAAAGGAAAGGAAAGGAAAGGAAAGGAAAGGAAAGGAAAGGAAAGGACCGCTTAGAGAGGGCTGTAAATCACTGTGAAGCGGTATACAAGTCTAAGTGCTATTGCTTGGGAAGAAAGGAAGGAAAGATGGAAGGAAAGAAGAAAAGTGAGGGAGAAAAGGGATGTAGGAAGGGGGGAAGGAAGGAAGGAATGGAGAAGAAGAAAGGAAGGAAGGAGAAAAGGAAGGAAGGGAAAGAAAGAAAGAAAGAAAGAAAGAAAGAAAGAAAGAAAGAAAGAAAGAAAGAAAGAAAGAAAGAAAGAAAGAAAGAAAAGCAATTGTTTAAATCTGGCTTCCTCTTTGCCAATTTAAACCAATAATTTAGTTCAGAATAAAATACCCCCCTTAAAACTCTCTCCTTTGCATTCACAATATTTTAATAATAATAAAAAAAGCACATCCGTTACGCCATTACTGGCCTACTTAAAAAGGATTTCCCATACGAGAATACCAGCAGCATCAAATAACTGATGACAAACTTAAATTAATCTTTAAAAAAAAAAGAGTTGAGTGGATAAAGTTAACAGCTTCATACAAAACACCAAATTATCACGTGTATTAAAGTTCAATTCCATGGCTCCTGTGGTTTTATTTTTGGAGCAAGGCAAGGACCACAAGACATTTAACAGAGGACACCCTCCCACCCACACAGGCAGACAAACACACCAAGAGCAGCATGGTTTCGAAAACCTGCCCTTCTAATGGAGGCAAAGATTAAAAGGAATTAAACGTAAATTAAATCTCCTCATCACACAAAGGGCTCAGGCAGCAAGTAAAAGCCCTTTAATTGTACACCAGTATTTCCCAACCTCAGCAACATGAAATTGTGTGGACTTCCACTCCCAGAATTCCCCAGCCAGCCATGCTTTAAGATGGGTGGACTTCCAATCCCAGAATTCCCCAGCCAGCACGCTTTAAGATGGGTGGACTTCCATTCCCAGAATTCCCCAGCCAGAATGCTTTAAGAGGGATGGACTTCCACTCCCAGAATTCCCCAGCCAGAATGCTTTAAGAGGGATGGACTTCCACTCCCAGAATTCCCCAGCCAGCCATGCTTTAAGAGGGATGGACTTCCACTCCCAGAATTCCCCAGCCAGCCATGCTTTAAGATGGGTGGACTTCCATTCCCAGAATTCCCCAGCCAGAATGCTTTAAGAGGGATGGACTTCCACTCCCAGAATTCCCCAGCCAGAATGCTTTAAGAGGGATGGACTTCCACTCCCAGAATTCCCCAGCCAGCAGGGTTTAAGAGGATGGACTTCCACTCCCAGAATTCCCCAGCCAGCCATGCTTTAAGAGGGGTGGATTTCCACTCCCAGAATCCCCCAGCCAGCCATGCTTTAAGATGGGTGGACTTCCACTCCCAGAATCCCCCAGCCAGCATGCTTTAAGAGGGGTGGACTTCCACTCCCAGAATTCCCCAGCCAGAATGCTTTAAGAGGGGAGGACTTCCACTCCCAGAATTCCCCAGCCAGCCATGCTTTAAGAGGGGTGGATTTCCACTCCCAGAATTCCCCAGCCAGCCTGCTTTAAGAGGGGTGGACTTCCACTCCCAGAATCCCCCAGCCAGCATGCTTTAAGAGGGGTGGACTTCAACTCCCAGAATTCCCCAGCCAGCATGCTTTAAGAGGGGAGGACTTCCACTCCCAGAATTCCCCAGCCAGCATGCTTTAAGAGGGATGGACTTCCAGAACTCCCCAGCCAGCATGGTTTAACATCAGTGGACTTCCACTCCCAGAATCCCCCAGTCAGCATGGATTGAAGTCCACCCCTCTTAAAGCATGCTGCCTGGAGAATTCTGGGAGTTGCAGTCCACACGACGTCCCATTGCTGAGGTCGAGGAATACTATTGTACTCAAAACAAAGCCGAGCACTTGCAGAACGCTGCTTCTTCCAATGCTCCTGCATATCACAGGAAGTCACACAGATAGTCCTTGGTTAACGACCAAACAAAATTACAACCAACCTCGGCAGGGATACCAAAGACCCAGTTCTGAAGTCACAACGGCCGGTCCCCCAACATGGTCATTTTCAATGCTTGTCCACTGGCTTGCACTTACGGCCCTTGGCAGCGTCTCTCGGCGACACGACGGGTGTTACAATTTTTCTATCCAAACCCCAAAAATTTACTTCTAGTTTTTGGCAAAACCAGCCCTTAACGAACAATTGCTTCGCTGAATGACTGCTTCAAAAAAAAAAAAAAAAGTCGTAAAAGCAGGCCGACCACGTGGGTGTCCCGCTTTCCAACCGTCACGACTTACAACCGGAACGGACAGTCGTAAGCCGAGGACTACCTGATTGCGAGCCTCCTGGTAGCTTGTTTCCCATTGAACGGCGCGCTGTGCATCTTGCCACAATTAAGGGGCCAGATAAAAGCCCTACTGGCTGTCCCGCTAACCTCAAACGTAAGTTGGCGATGTGTTCAGGTTATTCACCGACAGGTGACGGCAGCTCCCGCCGCCGCTGCTCCCTTTGGTGTTCTTGAGAAAATCCTCATCCTTGCACAGGACGTACCGCGAAAGGATTTTCCGGAAAGTGTACCGGAAGTCCCGGATGCGATAGGCGTAAATTATGGGGTTGACCACCGAGTTGGTGTGGGAGAGGATGATGGTTAAATACATAATCCAGTCGCGCTTGCTCGCCGCGAACGTGGGGTAGAAGAGAGTCAGGCAGTTGGTGATGTGCAGCGGCAGCCAGCAGAAGGCGAAGAGGCCCACGATGATGGCTAGCGACTTGGCGGCACTGACCTCCTTCTGCAGCGTCGTCCGGCAGTGGCCCACCAGCTCGATCTGCCGCAGCTGTTTACAGGCGACGGCGAAGATCTTGATGTAGATGCAAAGCATGATGAAGAGCGGCAGGAGGACGCAGCCGAAGAAGTTGAAGTAGACCATGTAGCTCATGGGCACCACGTTCTCGAAGAGGCAGATCACCAGGCAGTTCCCGCTGGGGGTCCGTGTCTCGTTGGTGCAGTTCCCGCTGGGGGTCCGTGTCTCGTTGGTGCAGTTCCTGCTGGGGGTCTGTGTCTCGTTGGGGCACTTCATCATCACGTCCGTCTTGTTCCAACCCATCAGCGGCATCAGGCCGATGATGAACGAGAGGAACCAGAGAACAGCGATGAGTCCGCGGGCTCGCTTCCCCGTCACCAGGCTCTTGTATCTGCAAACAAACAAACAAACAAAAAAAAAAGGAGAAGCATAGGATCACAAAAAGGGGGATGAGGCTCACTTTTGTCCCTCGGGGTAGGATGGTTGGGTCCAAGCAGTCCCCGACTTACGACCACGATGAAGCCCAACATTTCTCTTGTGAAGGCAGACGTTTGTTAAGGGAGTTTTGTTCCCATGTTACAACTTTTCTTGCGACAGTTGTGAAGTGAGTCACTGCTGTTGTTAAGTTAGTAACCCGGCTGTTAAGTGAACCCGGCTTCCCCATTGACTTTGAATTTCAGAAAGAAGGATAGAATAGAACAGAATTTGAAAATCTATATATACTGGATATGAAAGCAAAATACCACTCATGCATCATCACAAAATCTCCAGAACCGTAAAGCCTACAAACTTGAAATTTGCCACGTATGTTCCCCTCGGCTTCTAGGTGCTCACTAAGAAAGGATTTTTCGAAATGACCATCACAGCATTAGTATTTCCTATATTATGATTAACACGCTCTGGTGCTAAGGAGTTCTACTCCCCCTCCCCACCTGAAAAGAAATCTGTTCCAAATGCAAAACACAAGCAGAGGAGAGGAGTTTCAGTTTCAGTTTCAGTTTTACTTTCATAGCAGCAAGCAGCTTTACCACAGAACAGTTGACTTTAGCCACAGCCAGGCTCCTTCCTGTCTCCTTGTTGCTCACACAGCAAATACTGTTTCACTTTCCAAACAGCTCTCTGATGCTAAGGAGTTCTACTCCCCCTTTCGACCTGAAAAAAAAATCTGTTCCCAATGCAAAACACAAGCAGAGGAGAGGAGTTTCAGTTTACTTTCACAGCAGCAAGCAGGGGATAGTATAGGGGAGGCTTTTGTGGGGAAAGCCTGAGAGAGAGAAGGGGATGGGATAGGGGAGGCTTCTGTGAAGCAAGTCTGAGGGAGAAAAGGGGATAGGATAGGAGACATTTATGTGGGGCAAGGCTGAGGGAGAGAAGGGGATAGGATAGGGGAGGCTTCTGTGGGGCAAGGCTGAGGGAGAGAAGGGGATAGGAGAGGAGAGGCTTCTGAGGGGCAAGGCTGAGGGAGAGAAGGGGGTAGGATAGACATTTCTATGAGGCAAGGCTGAGGGAGAGAAGGGGAGAAGAAAGGCAGATCGCAACTACTCATTAATTTTCAATATGTAAGCGTCGATTTATCAAGCCCCATCACACAGTTTCACATAGTTTTGTAGGGGAGCACGGGTATTCAGCTAGGAATATCATCGGCATCCTTCAGTCTCAAGAGACGATGGTATCGCGCTCTGGAAAGAGGTCCTACAACAGCATTTAGAGTGACCAAAAAGGCCAATTCGAGAGTGGCCATCCCTTCCACACTGAGGGCAGATCCATTCTGTCCCTGCCCAGCCCCCAGATTTCACTGGTTCCGGGACTGCCTCTTTGCCTCAAGTGTCTCTTCGAACTGGAGAAGGCCATGCTGCGTCTTTAGCCTCCAAGCTGAACGATCGGAGGTCAAGGTTTCCCAGTTGTTAATATCCATTCTGGTCCTTCTGGTCCCTCTTGCAGATATCCTTATATCGCAGTTGGGGTCTCCCTCTGAGGCGCTTTCCCTGCACTAGTTCTCCATCCAGGAGATCTTTCGGAATCTGAGCATTGGCCATTCTCACGACATGCCCCAGCCAGCGTAGACGTCACTCTTTCAATAGTGTATACGTGCTAGAAATTCCAGCACGTTCCAACCGTGGCGAGAAAGGTCATAAAAACGGGGCGAACTCGCTTAACGGATTCCTCACTTAGCAGCATAAATTTGGGGCTCAATCGTGGTCGTAAGTCGAGGACTACCTGTAGTCTTTTTCTCGTGGGGACAACCAAAGGGGACGCACTTGGGTGCCGGACAAGAACAACGAGGCGATATGAGAAAACAGCAGGACAGGGAAGGGTCCCAGCAGGAGTTTGGGCCTTGACTGGAACCCTGCTTCCACCTCCCAAAAATTCCACAAATTCCAAAACTCGATGGACCAAGAACAAGAGTTGCAAGTCGGCCTAAGAAAACTCCTCACGACATCCCTATGAGGTATAAGCAGCATATAAATCTAAAGCCACCAGGGCCTGGTGGCTCAGCAGACTTAAAGCATTGTGATTAGCACCAGCTGTCTGCAGTTACTGTAACTCCAAATCTCCCCAGGCTCAAGGTTGACTCAGCCTTCCATCCCTTCTAAGGTAGGTCAATTGAGGACCCAGTTTGTGGGGGCCATAAGCTGACTTTGGATAAATATACAAAAATATGAAGGCTGTTGCTTAATGCATTGTAAGCTGCCCTTAGTCTCCGGAGAAGGGCGGCATATAAATTAAATTAAAACAAAAAAGGATGCTCCTGCTGTGTGATTTACCTCAGGATAGGAGCCTGGATAGCTCAGCAGACTAAAGCATTGTGATTAACTCCAGCTGTCTGCAATTACTGTAAGTTCGACTCTCACCAGGCTCAAGGTTGACTCAGCCTTCCATCCTTTCTAAGGTGGGTCAATTGAGGACCCAGTTTGTGGGGGCAATAAGCTGACTTTGGATAAATATACAAAAGTATGAAGGCTATTGCTTAACGCATTGTAAGCCACCCTGAGTCTCCGGAGAAGGGCGGCATATAAATCTAATTAAAGAAAGAAAGAAAGAAAGAAAGAAAGAAGGAAGGAAGGAAGGAAGGAAGGAAGGAAGGAAGGAAGGAAGGAAGGAAGGAAGGAAGGAAGGAAGGAAGGAATATTCAGCTGCCTGCAATTACTATAAGTTCGAACCTCACCAGGCTCAAGGTCGACTCAGCCTTCCATCCCTTCTAAGGTAGGTCAATTGAGGACCCAGTTTGTGGGGGCCATAAGCTGACTTTGGATAAATATACAAAAATATGAAGGCTGTTGCTTAATGCATTGTAAGCTGCCCTTAGTCTCCGGAGAAGGGCGGCATATAAATAAAAATTTTTAAAAAAAGAAAGAAAGAAAGAAAGAAAGAAAGAAAGAAAGAAAGAAAGAAAGAAAGAAAGAAAGAAAGAAAGAAAGAAAGAAAGAAAGAACATCCAGCTGTCTGCAATTACTGTAAGTTCGAATCTCACCAGGCCCAAGGTTGACTCAGCCTTCCATCCCTTCTAAGGTAGGTCAATTGAGGACCCAGTTTGTGGGGGCAATAAGCTGACTTTGTATAAAATATACAAAAGTATGAAGGCCATTGCTTAACGCATTGTAAGCCGCCCTGATATAAATATAAACCAAATTAAAAAAAAAATTCTACTGGGGTTGCTAATGCAAATAATCCTTGACTTACAACCATTCGTTCAGTGACTTACAACAGCCCATTTAGTGACCGTTTGAAGTGACAGCAGCGCTAAAAAAAAGTGACTTGGGACCGTTTTTCACACTTACTGGCCATTGCAGCAACTCCCTAAGTCACAGGATCAAAATGCAGAATGCTTGGCAACTGACTTGTATTTATAACAGTTGCAGTGTCCCGGGGTCACAGCAAGCAATGTCAGTGAGGAAGCTAGATTCACTTAACAATCCTTTGACTAAGTTAACGATTTAAAGCATCCACCCCTCTTAAAGCATGGCTGGCTGGGGAATTCTGGGAGTGGAAGTCCATCCCTCTTAAAGCATGGCTGGCTGGGGGATTCTGGGAGTGGAAATCCTCCCCTCTTAAAGCGTGGCTGGCTGGGGGATTCTGGGAGTGGAAGTCCTTCCCTCTTAAAGCATGGCTGGCTGGGGAATTCTGGGAGTGGAAGTCCTCCCCTCTTAAAGCATGGCTGGCTGGGGAATTCTGGGAGTGGAAGTCCAACCCTCTTAAAGCAGGCTGGCTGAGGGATTCTGGGAGAGAAAGTCCCCCCCCCCTTAAAGCATGGCTGGCTGGGGAATTCTGGGAGAGAAAGTCCCCCCCTCTTAAAGCATGGCTGGCTGGGGGATTCTGGGAGTGGAAGTCCAACCCTCTTAAAGCAGGCTGGCTGAGGGATTCTGGGAGAGAAAGTCCCCCCCCCTCTTAAAGCATGGCTGGCTGGGGAATTCTGGGAGAGAAAGTCCCCCCCTCTTAAAGCATGGCTGGCTGGGGAATTCTGGGAGTGGAAGTCCATCCCTCTTAAAGCATGGCTGGCTGGGGGATTCTGGGAGTGGAAATCCTCCCCTCTTAAAGCGTGGCTGGCTGGGGGATTCTGGGAGTGGAAGTCCTTCCCTCTTAAAGCATGGCTGGCTGGGGAATTCTGGGAGTGGAAGTCCTCCCCTCTTAAAGCATGGCTGGCTGGGGAATTCTGGGAGTTGGAGTCCACCCCTCTTAAAGCATGGCTGGCTGGGGGATTCTGGGAGTGGAAGTCCTTCCCTCTTAAAGCATGGCTGGCTGGGGAATTCTGGGAGTGGAAGTCCTTCCCTCTTAAAGCATGGCTGGCTGGGGAATTCTGGGAGTGGAAGTCCTCCCCTCTTAAAGCATGGCTGGCTGGGGGATTCTGGGAGTTGGAGTCCACCCCTCTTAAAGCATGGCTGGCTGGGGGATTCTGGGAGTGGAAGTCCTTCCCTCTTAAAGCATGGCTGGCTGGGGGATTCTGGGAGTGGAAGTCCTTCCCTCTTAAAGCATGGCTGGCTGGGGGATTCTGGGAGTGGAAGTCCTTCCCTCTTAAAGCATGGCTGGCTGGGGAATTCTGGGAGTGGAAGTCCATCCCTCTTAAAGCATGGCTGGCTGGGGGATTCTGGGAGTGGAAATCCTCCCCTCTTAAAGCGTGGCTGGCTGGGGAATTCTGGGAGTGGAAGTCCACCCCTCTTAAAGCGTGGCTGGCTGGGGAATTCTGGGAGTGGAAATCCTCCCCTCTTAAAGCGTGGCTGGCTGGGGAATTCTGGGAGTGGAAGCCCACCCCTCTTAAAGCGTGGCTGGCTGGGGAATTCTGGGAGTGGAAGTCCACCCCTCTTAAAGCGTGGCTGGCTGGGGAATTCTGGGAGTGGAAATCCTCCCCTCTTAAAGCGTGGCTGGCTGGGGAATTCTGGGAGTGGAAGTCCACCCCTCTTAAAGCGTGGCTGGCTGGGGAATTCTGGGAGTGGAAGCCCACCCCTCTTAAAGCGTGGCTGGCTGGGGAATTCTGGGAGTGGAAGCCCACCCCTCTTAAAGCGTGGCTGGCTGGGGAATTCTGGGAGTGGAAGCCCACCCCTCTTAAAGCGTGGCTGGCTGGGGAATTCTGGGAGTGGAAGCCCACCCCTCTTAAAGCGTGGCTGGCTGGGGAATTCTGGGAGTGGAAATCCTCCCCTCTTAAAGCATGCTGGCTGGGGAATTCTGGGAGTGGAAATCCTCCCCTCTTAAAGCATGCTGGCTGGGGAATTCTGGGAGTGGAAATCCTCCCCTCTTAAAACAGGCTGGCTGGGGAATTCTGGGAGTGGAAGTCCACCCCTCTTAAAGCATGGCTGGCTGGGGAATTCTGGGAGTGGAAATCCTCCCCTCTTAAAGCATGCTGGCTGGGGAATTCTGGGAGTGGAAGTCCAGTCCTCCCCTCTTAAAGCATGGCTGGCTGGGGAATTCTGGGAGTGGAAATCCTCCCCTCTTAAAGCATGGCTGGCTGGGGGATTCTGGGAGTGGAAGTCCACCCCTCTTAAAGCGTGGCTGGCTGGGGAATTCTGGGAGTGGAAGCCCACCCCTCTTAAAGCGTGGCTGGCTGGGGAATTCTGGGAGTGGAAGCCCACCCCTCTTAAAGCGTGGCTGGCTGGGGAATTCTGGGAGTGGAAGCCCACCCCTCTTAAAGCGTGGCTGGCTGGGGAATTCTGGGAGTGGAAGCCCACCCCTCTTAAAGCATGCTGGCTGGGGAATTCTGGGAGTGGAAATCCTCCCCTCTTAAAACAGGCTGGCTGGGGAATTCTGGGAGTGGAAGTCCACCCCTCTTAAAGCATGGCTGGCTGGGGAATTCTGGGAGTGGAAATCCTCCCCTCTTAAAGCATGCTGGCTGGGGAATTCTGGGAGTGGAAGTCCACCCCTCTTAAAGCATGCTGGCTGGGGAATTCTGGGAGTGGAAGTCCTCCCCTCTTAAAGCATGCTGGCTGGGGAATTCTGGGAGTGGAAGTCCACCCCTCTTAAAGCATGGCTGGCTGGGGAATTCTGGGAGTGGAAGTCCATCCCTCTTAAAGCATGCTGGCTGGGGAATTCTGGGAGTGGAAGTCCTCCCCTCTTAAAGCATGCTGGCTGGGGAATTCTGGGAGTGGAAGTCCTCCCCTCTTAAAGCATGCTGGCTGGGGAATTCTGGGAGTGGAAGTCCTCCCCTCTTAAAGCATGCTGGCTGGGGAATTCTGGGAGTGGAAGTCCTCCCCTCTTAAAGCATGGCTGGCTGGGGAATTCTGGGAGTGGAAGTCCTCCCCTCTTAAAGCATGCTGGCTGGGGAATTCTGGGAGTGGAAGTCCACCCCTCTTAAAGCATGCTGGCTGGGGAATTCTGGGAGTGGAAGTCCTCCCCTCTTAAAGCATGCTGGCTGGGGAATTCTGGGAGTGGAAGTCCTCCCCTCTTAAACATGCTGGCTGGGGAATTCTGGGAGTGGAAGTCCACCCCTCTTAAAGCATGGCTGGCTGGGGAATTCTGGGAGTGGAAGTCCACCCCTCTTAAACAATGCTGGCTGGAGAATTCTGGGAGTGGAAGTCCACCTCTCTTAAAGCATGCTGGCTGGGGAATTCTGGGAGTTGAAGTCCACCCCTCTTAAAGCATGCTGGCTGGGGAATTCTGGGAATGGAAGTCCACCCCTTTTAAAGCATGCTGGCTGGGGGATTCTGGGAGTTGAAGTCCACCCATCTTAAAGCAGGCTGGCGGGGGGATTCTGGGAGTTGAAGTCCACCCCTCTTAAAGCTTGTTGGCAGGGGGATTCTGGGAGTTGAAGTCCACCCCTCTTAAAGGATGGCTTGGGGATTCTGGGAGCTGAAGTTATCACAGCCTAGGTGTCCAGGTTGAGAAACCCTGGTGAACTCTCTGGATGCACACAGATGCAAAAAAAAATAAAAATCAAATTAACACCTACCCACGCCCAAAACAGGTCAATTTTGGAGATGGAGGCTTACAATTCGTTGATGGGGAACCCCATGTATTTCAACGAAGTCAAAACTAGTGCAACTTTTTTTAAAAAAAATAAAATAAAATAAAGAACTATTCAACTACGGATGGAGTCGTGCCAGCAAAACATCATTAGAGAAAAAAACAAGTTGCAAAGGACAAGAAAACTCAAAAGGCCATTTGTCGCCTGGAAAAGGCTGCTTGCTTGATGGATAGAGTGAGGAAGAGAGAGGGAGAAGAATAAAAGGGTCATCTAAGGAAAGGGTGTTATTGCCCAGCTGCTACTGGGGGTTCCCACATTTGGTTCAATGGCACTTAAAGTGGGGTAGGGCAGACCCTCCTTTGAGAGAAAGCAACTTCTGAATTACATTACATTTTCATTTTGTGGGGGGGGGGGGAAAGTCATACTTCTTTGCTTGTTCAAGGAAGCTCGGCCGACCCTATTCAAGGACCGCAGGGTGCTTCCTCTACACCCCGAATTTCCATGGAAACTGCCTCCCCATTATTTCCACAGAATTGCTTGCAGCCAAACTCAGAACCAGCTTTGAAAAGAAAGATTTAAAATCCGCCCCTCTCTCTCTCTCTCTCTCTCTCTCTCTCTCTCTCTCTCTCTCTCTTTCTCTCTCTCATTCAATTCATTCTGTTGCTTTTCCACTCCGATCCAAATTGAAGGCAGGGTCCTCTATCGGTTTGCAAATGGGGTACAAGGGGGGGGGGGGCTCCTAGCTTGTATTAAACCCACCCCCAGGAATTTAACCTTCGTCAACCCCCCGACCCCCGAGCCACCCTCAAAATGACGGAGCAGCCCGTCAAACAAGCCGAGCTGAAAAAGAATTTGCTCTATTTAGAATAATATTTTCTAACCGCACCGATCAAGTTATCGCTGACCGAGTAGGGGGAAAAAAAACATGCATTAATAATCAGGGGGCATCCTCGCTTTTTTGAAGTTTGTTTTCATAGCAGCAGGAAAGAAAATATAGGCTTTACATTAAAATAATAATGAAAATATTTGGAGGAGGAGGAGGAAGAAGCAGAAGAGGAGGAAGAAAAGAGAAGGTAAAGAAGAGGAGGAGGAGAAGAAGAAGAAGGAAGAAGAAGAGGAGGAGGAGGAAAAGAGAAGAAGAACAGGAAGGAGAAGAAGAGGAGGAGGAAGAAAAAAGAGGAGGAAGAAAAGATGAGGAGGAGGAGGTGAGGAAGAAGAGGAGGAGGAGGAGAAAGAAGAAGAAGAACAGGAGGAGGAGGAAAAGAGAAGAACAGGAAGAAGAAGAAGAGGAGGAGGAAGAAAGGAGGAGGAGGAGGTGAAGAAGAAGAGGAGGAGGTGCAGAAGAAGAGGAGGAGGAGAAGAAGAAGAGGAGGAGGAGGAAGAAAAAAGGAAGAAAGGAGGAGGAGGAGAAGGAAGAAGAAGAGGAGGAGGAGGAGTAAGAAGAAAGGAAGAACAGGAAGAAGAGGAGGAGGAGGAGGAAGAAAAAAGAGGAGGAGGAGGAGAAGGAAGAAGAAGAAGAGGAGGAGGAAAAGAGAAGAAGAACAGGAAGAAGAAGAAGAGGAGGAGGAAGAAAAAAGAGGAAGAAAAGAAGAGGAGGAGGTGAAGAAGAAGAGGCGGAGGAGAAGAAGAGGGAAGAAGAGAAGAAGAAGAGGAGGAGGAAGAAAAGGAAGAGGAGGAGGAGGAGGAGAAGAGAAGAAGAGGAGGGGAAGAAAAAAGAAGAGGAAGAAGAAATGAGGAGGAGCAGGAGAAGAGGAAGAAAAAAAGAAGAGGAAGAATGGAAGAGAAGAGGAAGAAGAAAGAGGAGGAGGAGGAGAAGGAGAAGAAGAAGAAGAAGACACCCAAAGAGCTAAGGTTGAAATGAGAAGTCCTTGGTGTCCTTTGAAGCTTGGCTGTTTTCTTCCAGGCGTTTCATAACCCAGCTAGGTAACATCATCAGGGCTAGGAGGAATGGTCCCTAATTTGGGCAAGAAAACAACCACGCCCAGAGGGCACCAAGGACTCCTCAAGAAGCAGAAAAACAGAAGCCACATTTCTAGGAAAACAACCCTGGGACAAAACGCAACAGAAACTCTACGACCTTCCTGAGTATGAGGTAGAAAAACGGAAGCTGCATTTTCAGGAAAACAATCCACTGGGTAAAATGCAATAGAAAAAAAAAATTCAATCTTTCTGAGCATGAGGCGCTTTTTCAGGAGACTTTCCGGTTTTTTTCCTTTTGAAAACGTTTCGCTTCTCATCCCAGGAGCTTCTTCAACTCTACCTTCAGCGACCTTCTAAAAAAGCACGCAAATGACCCGCTGCCTGCAAGGAATATAAACCCTTCCATTCCCCCACCGTCCAGTCAGAGCCGAAGAAGCTCCTGGGATGAGAAGCGAAACGTCTTCGAAAGAAAAAAAAAAACCAAGAAAATTCAGTTGCCGCTTGAAAAAAGCATTGTTGGGATTCTGGAATAATAATAATAATAAATCTCCATTCATTTGGCTTTAAAGACACCAAGAGCAGAGGCCAAGGGACGGAGAATCTCTACAGACTCTTAAATTTTTTGGGGGGGGGGGACAAGGGCTAGAGAGATTCAGGCATTCGTAACCGGTTCCTTTGGAGGGAACGAGGCAGGATCGTTGTTTTTTGTTTAAATTTGATTTATATGCCGCCCTTCTCCGAAGACTCAGGGCAGCTTACAATGTGTTAAGCAATAGTCTTCATACTTTTGTATATATATATATATATATATATACACAAAGTCAGCGTATTGCCCCCACAAACTGGGTCCTCAACTGACCTACCTTAGAAAGGATGGAAGGCTGAGTCAACCTTGAGCTTGGGGAGATTCGAACTTACAGTAATTGCAGACAGCTGGAGTTAATCACAATGAATTAGTCTGCTGAGCCACCAGGCCTGTCCTTCCTTCCTTCCTTCCTTCCTTCCTTCCTTCCTTCCTTCTTCCCTCCCTCCCTTCTATTTTTCCCTTCATTTCCCTTTCTTTCTTTTCTTCCTTCCTTCTTTCATTTCTTCCTTCCTTCCTCCCTCCCTTCCTTCCTTCTTCCCTCCCTCCCTTCCATTTTTCCCTTCATTTCCCTTTCTTTCTTTTCTTCCTTCCTTCTTTCATTTCTTCCTTCCTTCCTTCCTCCCTTCCTTCCTTCTTTCCTCCCTCCCTTCTATTTTTCCCTTCATTTCCCTTTCTTTCTTTTTTAAATTTGATTTATATGCCGTCCTTCTCCGGAGACTCAGGGCGACTTAAAATGCGTTAAGCAATAGCCTTCATACTTCTGTATATTTATACAAAGTCAGCTTATTGCCCCCACAAACTGGGTCCTCAGTTTACCTACCTTAGAAAGGATGGAAGGCTGAGTCGACCTTGAGCCTGGTGAGATTCGAACTTACAGTAATTGCAGACAGCTGGAGTTAATCACAATGCTTTTAGTCTGCTGAGCTATCCGGGCTCCTTTTACAAGGGAATAATCCGACGTGTGCAAAGGAGACACTGAGGCGAAGGCCAGAAAGGAAACAACAAACAGACATCTGGGAAGACTGCAAATTCCCAGGATCTCAGGGGCTTGGAGTGGGGGTGGGGGGGTGCGGGGAGATAAACTCCTTTTTCTTAAGTTTTTCATCTTGTTTTCCTGCTACAGCTGGACAGAACACAAAGACAACAATTACTTCCCAGCCGAACACTTCCCAAGCACTTTACTGTGTACACACTTAAATTATTAATCCTCCTCCTTTATCTCATTTGCCTTGGCATCAATTAATTGATCAATTATTGATCTGGGCGTTAATGCACAAATGAGTCTACACACACACACACATACACAAATGTCGGCTTTGGGCAGACCAGGCCGCTGATGTGTGAAGGAGGCCTCCCTTTTTTTTACAAGGTTTCCTTCCGCCCTAGAAGTGTTAACCTGGAGGGTGGAGGAGGAGCTGGACCCGAACTCGAGCCCCGAATTTCCAGAGATCCGGCGAAGGAAAACGGAACTGCCCTCTTCTCCTTACACAGTTACGGTTTTCTGAGGGAGACTCTGGGTTGTCTACGTCACGTTTTAGAATAATAGCATCCCGACATTGGGAAGTTAGAGGATCAGCTTCCTTAGCTATCTATCAAATTAAAGCATCTGTCCCAATGTTTCTGAATCTTCTGAAGATGGGTGGACTTCATCTCCCAGAATTCCTCAGCCAGTACAGCAAGTTCAGGGTTACTAAAAGAATGGCTTTAAGCGGATGAATACCTGTATATTGTATTGTCAACACTTTTGAGAGAGAGAGAGAGATGATGATGATGATGATGGACAGGCAGACAGACAGACAGACAAGATGACAGATGGATGGATTGATGGATATATAGATAGATGAGAGAGAGATGATGGATGGAAGGACAGACAGACAGATAGATAGAGAGATAGATGACAGATGGATGGATGATGGATATATAGATAGATATAGATAGATGAGAGAGAGAAAGAGAGATGATGGATGGACGGGCAGACAGACAGATAGATGACAGGGATGGATTGATGGATAGAGATAGATAGATAGATAGATGATAGATAGATAGATAGATAGATAGATAGATAGATAGATAGATAGATAGATAGATGATAGATAGATAGATAGATAGATAGATAGATAGATAGATAGATAGATAGATGGATGGATAGATGATGGATGAATTGATGGATATATGATAGATATAGATAGATGAGAGAGAGAGATGATGGATGAACGGACAGACAGATAGATAGATGACAGATGGATTGATGGATATATAGATAGATATAATAGATGAGAGAGAGATGATGATGAACAGATAGATAGATAGATAGATGACAGATGGATGGATTGATGGATATATAGATAAATGAGAGAGAGATGATGAATGGAAGGACAGACAGACAGATAGATGACGGATGGATGGATGGATAGATAGATAGATAGATAGATAGATAGATAGATAGATAGATAGATAGATAGATAGATAGATAGATAGACAGAGACAGATAGATATAGATAGGTGAGAGAGAAAAAGATGATGGATGGAAGGACAGACAGACAGATAGAGAGAGAGAGAGATGATGGATGGATGATGGATATATAGATAGATATAGATAGGTGAGAGAGAGAGAGAGATGATGGATGGACAGACAGACAGATAGATGACAGATGGATGGATTGGTGGATAGAGATATAGATAGATAGGTAGATAGGTAGGTAGGTAGGTAGAAAGATGACGGATGGATTGATGGATATATGATAGATATAGATAGTTGAGAGAGAGATGATGGATGGACAGACAGACAGATAGATAGATGACAGATGGATGGATTGATGGATAGATAGATATAGATAGATGAGAGAGATGATGATGAATGGGTAAATAGATAAGATAGATAGATGGATGGATTGATGGATAGATAGATGATAGATAGATAGATAGATAGATAGATAGATAGATAGATAGATAGATAGATAGATAGATAGATAGATAGAGATGGATAGAGATGATAAGTAGATAATAAGATAGGCAGAGATAGATAAAATGATATAGTCATACACACACATTGTGTGTGTGTGTGTGTGTGAGTGTGTGTGTGTGTCTGTTTGTGAACATACTTGTTTTTCTGACTTATCATGTGTTTTATTAAAGTTGCAGATCAGTGATTGCATGACCTCTGTAGATGCCATGCCCTAAATAAATAAAATACATAAGGCCTTGGAAGGGTCCTGTGAGGTCATCTACTCCAACCCCTGCTCCTGGCCGATTCTCCAAAGAGCTCTGCAGACCTCCTTCGCCGGCAAACGGTGGGAATTAAAAACCTGCAGAGCATTCGACCTATTTGGCCTTCCCAGGACTCGTTCACAGGTGACTCTTCCAACTCTGGCTAAGAGATAAGCTTATCTTATCCCAAGCTTGCTTATTTTTTGAGTCTCAAGCATCAGGGGGTCCAAAAAAAAAAAAATCAACTCAAAATAACAGTTGCACAAGTGGGTTAGCATTGGGCTAAGTGTTTCGGTGATTTAGTGTATAACACACACACAATGTGGTTATCTCAGCAATAAACGTATTGAAACCAGGAAGGAAGAAGGGGAACGAATAATCTTAAATGCCACAGTCGATACTGAACAGGTGCTACCTTTGCCAATTTTTGGGACGTCTGTCTATGGTAGAATTCTTTTTTATTTATTTAATGTTTTTAACTCAGGAGCCGCCCGAGAGTCAGGAGACCTGGACGGCATACAAATTAAATAAATGCATAAATAAACGAAGGAGTTTGATTTCTTTTTTTTTCTCGTGATGTTGGCTTAATAATAGGTTAAAAGAATTAATCTAGGTCTGAAGATGTGTTTTTCAACCTTGGCAGGGTTAAGATGCGTGGACTTCAACTCCCAGAATTCCCCAGCCAGCATGCTTTAAGAAGGATAGACTCCAACTCCCAGAATCCCACACCTGGCCTGCTTTAAGATGCATGGACTTCAAGTCCCAGAATTCCCTTCTAAAGTCATGCTAGATGTGGAATTCTGGGAGTTGAAGTCCATCCCTCTTAAAGCTGAAAAATATTCTTTTACAGTAATACTAGCAGGATGAATTTCCTCTTTACTTTTCACTTTTAGCTCATTCTTATCTCAAGTTATAAATCTTTTTATTGCATCGCTGCTATTGTACTGTGCTTATTTTTGTCTGTTAAATTTCTTTCCTAGAATAATAAAAAGAAAGGGGCGGGGGGCGGAAATGGTTTCCTGCAATTGCAGCCAGCAGAATCTTCCCTGATCCATGGCATTCGCTTAGCATCTCGAGATCAACCGCTCTCTATCAGGAAAAGCCTCTGCTAAATTTTCTTCCCCTCCCCGCCTTCTCCTCTCTCAGGAAACCATCTTGCTGAACTCGTCCGACCGCTGAGCTGCACCCCAAATGAGCCTTGGCACAGTTGTAGAATCGGCTGCAGAATTCAGGATTCCCTGTTGGGTTTCAGAATTCCAATCCTGCCTTTCTATCCTTCAGTACAGGAGAGGCCCTCGCTATCAATTCAGAAATTCCAGAGTCGTTTGCTGACGGTTGGGAAAGGAAGGAAGGAAGGAAGGAAGGAAGGAAGGAAGGAAGGAAGGAAGGAAGGAAGGAAGGAAGGAAGGAAGGAAGGAAGGAAGGAAGGAAGGAAAAGATAGGAAGGGAAGAGAAGAAAGAAAGGAAAGAAGAAAGACAAACACAGAAAGAGAGAGAGAAAAAGAAAGAAAGAAAAAAGAAAAAAGAAAAAAAAGGAAGAGGAAGGAAGGGAAGAAAAGAAAGAAAGGAAAGAAAAAAGAGACACAGAAAGAGAGAGAAAAAAAGAAAGGAAGGAAGAGGAAGGAAAGGAAGAAAAGAAAGGAAAGAAGAAAGAAAAAAGAGGAAGAGGAGGGAAGGGAAGAAAGAAAAGAAAGAAGAAAAACAGACACAGAAAGGGAGAGAAAAAGGAAGGAAGGAAGGAAGGAAGGAAGTTGGAAGGAAGGAAGGAAACGAAGGAAGAAAGAAAAAGATAGGAAGGGAAGGGAAGAGAAAAAAGAAAGGAAAGAAGAAAGACAAACACAGAAAGAGAGAGAGAAAAAGAAAGAAAGAAAAAAGAAAAAAAGGAAGAGGAAGGAAAGGAAGAAAAGAAAGAAAGGAAAGAAAAAAGAGACACAGAAAGAGAGAAAAAAAAGAAAGGAAGGAAGAGGAAGGAAAGGAAGAAAAGAAAGAAAGGAAAGAAGAAAGAAAAAAGGAAGAGGAGGGAAGGGAAGAAAGAAAGGAAAGAAGAAAAACAGACACAGAAAGGGAGAGAAAAAGGAAGGAAGGAAGGAAGGAAGTTGGAAGGAAGGAAATGAAGGAAGAAAGAAAAAGGTAGGAAGGGAAGAGAAGAAAGAAAGGAAAGAAGAAAGACAAACACAGAAAGAGAGAGAGAAAAAGAAAGAAAGAAAAAAGAAAAAAGGAAGAGGAAGGAAGGGAAGAAAAGAAAGAAAGGAAAGAAAAAAGAGACACAGAAAGAGAGAGGAAAAAGAGAAAGGAAGGAAGAGGAATGAAAGGAAGAAAAGAAAGAAAGGAAAGAAGAAAGAAAAAAGAGGAAGAGGAGGGAAGAAAGAAAAGAAAGAAGAAAAACAGACACAGAAAGGGAGAGAAAAAAGGAAGGAAGGATAGAAGGAAGGAAGAATAAAAAATAAAATGCACAGGTACCGTATAGGTGGTACCTGGCTTAATGGTAGTAAGTGCCAAAAAAAAAGCCGAAACGGTTCTGCGTTAAATTAATCCAGTATGCAGCTTGGTTTATTTCCTTGATCTAGAGTTTCCATCTGAAATTCTAAATCTCAGTTATCCAAAGAAATCATTGACTGGCCAGGAAGGGGTGAGGGTAAGAGCTGGGTGGGATTTTTAAGGTCATCAATCTCATCCACTCTATACCACTCTATAAAGCCTCAGTAAGGCCACATTTAGAGGACTGCATCCAGTTTTGCTCCCAACACTATAAAAAAGAGGTTGAGACTCTAGAAAGAGTGCAGAGAAGAGCAACAAAGACGATGAGGGGACTGGAGGCTCAAACAGATGATGAACGGTTGCAGGAATTGGGCCTGGCTGGTCTGGTGAAGAGAAGGACCAGGGGAGACAGGAGAGCATCTTCCAATGTTTGAGAGGCTGCCCCAGAGAGGAGGAAGAGGGTCAAGCTATTCTCCAAAGCCCCCGAAGGCCAGAGAAGGAACAATGTATGGAAACTGACCAAGGAGAGATTCAACCTGGAAATAAGGAGAAATTTTCTGACAGGGAGAACAAGCAACTCATGAAACAACTTGCTACCAGAAGTTGTAGGAGCTTCATCCCTGGAGGCTTTCAAGACAAGACTGGACTGCCGTCGGTTAGAAATGGTGCTTGGGCGGAGAAGTTGGACTAGAAAGGGACTACAAGGTCCCTTTCAACGCTGTTAATCTGTAAATCCCTTACTTAATACTGCAATATCCTAATTTAAATCAGTATGTGGCTTGGCTTATTTTCTCGAGTCATCTGAAATTCCAGATCTTAGTTATCCTAAGAAACGGCTGAATGTCCAGGAAGGGGAGGGTAGAGAGGGCTTCTCCTAATAAAATATACAAGTCTGGGGGGGGATCTCCAACATCAATCTGACAAATGACAACAATCCAGCTCCCGTTGGAGAACCTCCAGCCTCCATCCCTTTCTTTGAATTCCGCACTATTGTTCCCCGTCCTGCCCTCTGCTTCAAAACAGAACATGCTTCCTCCGGCACGTAACAGATATTTACAGCCTGTCCTCCTGTCTTCATCACCCTTCCCACTGACAAGTGAAACGTGATCGGTCTCTTGAGCTGCTCCTCTCTGGATGGTTTCCAGATCTCTGATCTCTGGTCGGAGTCCCTTGTAAAGGGGAAGAAGAGCCTTTAGATCTGGTGAACTTTGAAGAAGTTGGATAGAAGCTTTGGTGCTGAGGAAGGAAGGAAGGAAGGAAGGAAGGAAGGAAGGAAGGAAGGAAGGAAGGAAGGAAGGAAGGAAGGAAGGAAGGAAGGAAAGGTGCAAAGATAGAAGGTGCAAAGAAAAAGTAAAGGAGAGAAAGGAAGAAAACTGGAAAAAGAAAAAGAAAGATGCAAAGATGGAAGGAAAGCAAGACAGGCAGAAAGAAGAGATAAGAAAGAGAGAGAGAGAGAGAGAAGAAAGAAAGATGCAAAGATGGAAGAAAAGAAAGAAAAGGAAAGATGGAAAGATGGAAAAAGAAAAAGAAAGAAAGAAAGATGCAAAGATAGAAGGAAAGAAAGAAAGAAAAGGAGAGAAAGTTGGAAAGAGAAAGAAAGAAAGAAAAAGCTGACTTTGGATAAATATACAAAAGTATGAAGGCTGTTGCTTAACGCATTGTAAGCCGCCCTGAGTCTCCGGAGAAGGGCGGCATATAAATCAAATTTTTTTAAAAAAGAAAGATGCAAAGATGGAAGGAAAGCAAGACAGACAGAAAGAAGAGATAAGAAAGAGAGAGAGAGAGAAAGAAGAAAGAAAGATGCAAAGATGGAAGAAAAGAAAGAAAAGGAGAGATGGAAAGATGGAAAGATGGAAAAAGAAAAAAAAAGATGTAAAGATGGAAGGAAAGAAAGAGACAGAAAGAAGAGATAAGAAGAGAGAGAGGGAAAGAAAAAAAGAAAGATGCAAAGATAGAAGGAAAGAAAGAAAGAAAAGGAGAGAAAGTTGGAAAGAGAAAGAAAGAAAGAAAAAGCTGACTTTGGATAAATATGTATAAAAGTATGAAGGCTTTTGCTTAACGCATTGTAAGCCGCCCTGAGTCTCCGGAGAAGGGCAGCATATAAATCAAATTTTTAAAAAAAAGAAAGATGCAAAGATGGAAGGAAAGAAAGACAGAGAGAAAGAAGATATGAAAGAGAGAGAGAAAGAAAAAAGAAAGAAAGATGCAAAGATAGAAGGAAAGAAATAAAAGGAAAGAAAGTCATACAGAAAGAGATATGAAATAGAGAAAGAAAAAAGAAAGATGCAAAGATAGAAGGAAAGAAAGAAAGAAAAGGAGAGAAAGATGGAAAGAAAGAAAAGAAAGATGCAAAGATAGAAGGAAAGAAAAAGGAAAGAAAGATGGAAGGAAAGAAAGAAAGATATGAAAGAGAGAAACAAAGAAAAAAGAAAGATGCAAAGATAGAAGGAACGAAAGAAAGAAAAGGAGAGAAAGATGGAAGGAAAGAAAGACAGACAGAAAGAAAAGATATGAAAGAGAGAAAGAAGGAAAAAAGAAAGAAAGATAGAAGGAAAGAAACAAAAGGAGAGAAAAATGGAAAGAAAGAAAAGAAAGATGCAAAGAAAAAGAAAGAAAGAAAGAGAGAGAGAGAGAAAGAAAGAAAGAGAGAGGCTGCCCCAAAGAAGCGGGGGTCAAATGATTCTCCAAACAAGCACCCAAAGGTAAGACAAGAAACAATGGATGGAAACTAACCAAGGAGAGAAACAACCTGGAATTAAGGAGAAACTTCCTAACTGTGAGGACAATTAACCAGTGGAACTACTTGCCACCAGAAGTTGTGGGTGTTTCATCCCTGGAGGTTTTAAAGAAAAGACTGGACAGCTACCTGTCTGAAATGGTGTACGGTCTCCAGCTCGGGCAGGGGACTGGACTAGATGACCTCCAAGGTCCCTCCCAACCCTTATTCTATTCTGTTACCATTGTGGCTGACCAAAAACGGATGCACTCTTCCAACCGCGGGACATGGAAAAGCTCCACAGACATCCAGATCTCGGACACTGAACGCCAAGCCCTTCTAACTGATCAGGAGAAGTAAGATTACTCGTTGGTGTGTCTGCGGGAAGGGTGCCAACAAAGACGACAACCACACGGACACAATGGAAACCCTGCCCTTTTTTATGTGCGCTTGTGAGAAAAGAGTCAGCTTTCCGTTATGCAAACCCCTGCAGATTTTTGCAATCCCAACTCGGAAGGATTCAATTCGAGAGCCATTCTCTCTTTAGCCACGTTCTTCCTACGTAAACCAAGATTTTTATGTAGCCCTAGTTCAGTGAAATCACAATCCACTAGTCTCTAGGCTTTTGGGGATGAGGGTATGGCTAACTGATGAGGGCTTATAAACCCAAAATAGATCTATCTTAGTCTCCCAATGGGCAGCAGAGGGTCTGTTGGCTGCCAGAAAAAAAAAGCCTAGAGACTAGTGGATTGTGATTTCACTGAACTAGGGTTGCATAAAAATCTTGGTTTACGTAGGAAGAACCTGGCTAAAGAGAAATATACATAAAGCCTATTAAAAGGAAAGAATATATATATTTATATGTGTGTGTTTTTTTTTTCTTTTAGCCAGGTTTTTCCTACGTAACCAAGATTTTCCGTCAGCCCCAGCTCAGTGAAATCACATTCACTAGTTTCTGGGCTTTTTTTCCTTTCCTTCTGGCAGCCAGCAAGCCATATGCTGCCTAGTGAGAGACTTATATAGATCTATTTCTGGCTCCTTAGCCATCATCAGTAAGCCACACCCACATCTCATGTATCCTCCCTGTAAAGGTACAATATCTATTTTCTTACTTTTCGTAGGTTTTATGAATATATATATATATATATTCTGAGGTTTTCGCGGGTGTTTGTATGTAGGTCTTTGGTTATTCGGGTTTCCCCCCCCCCCCCCGTAAAATTGGAAGTGTTTTGGCGACGTTTCGACGAAGTCTCATTCGTCATCTTCAGGCTGGTGTTCTCAGCTTCGTGCTTCCAGGAATATATATATAAATTAAAGACAATACACTGTACTGTTATATCTTTAAAATATTTCAAATGTTGTTTTCCCTCCAGCTGTGATTATCGAAAGCATAATATTATGCTAAGAAATGGCATTCATACTTTAGGTTCCAAGCTTGAATAGATTTGAGGAGGGAGTATAAACGTTATACGTGCCAGCAATGCACGGATGGATTTAACTCCGACTTCTAAAATATGTGGGAAGAGATGTGCTCTCCGTTAAAAAAAGAAGAAAAAAAAACAACGAAAATGCAGAACAGGTGGGTTCCTCGACTTACGACCACAACAACCTTAACAACCCCGTTGCTAAGTGAATCCGGTTTCCCCACTGTCTTTGCTCGTCCGACGGTCGCAAAAGGGGGAAACCTTGACTCTGAGACAATGCCACCGTCATAAATGTGAGTCAGTTGCCAAGCAGCCAATTTTTGATCACATAACTGCGGGGAGGCTGCAACAGTCGTAAGTGTGGAAAAAAGGCCATACATCATTTTTTTTCACTAACGGTCACTAAACGAACGGTTGTAAGTCAAGGACTACCTGTACCTTGGATTCAGGGTGAAAATATCAAGTAGAGTTAGTCCTTGACTTGTAACCATTCACTTAGCGGCCGTTTGAAGCAACAACAGGACTGAAAAAAGTGACTTACGACTGTTTTTCACACTTATGACCACAGCCGCGTCCGCATGGTCACATGATCAAAATTCAAGCCCTTGGGAACTGATTCATACTTACGACGGATGCACTGTCCTGGGGTTACGTGATTGCTATTTGTGACTTTCCTAGCCGAATTCCAACAAGCCAAGTCAAGGCGGGGGGGGGGGAGGAAACTGGATTTGCTTAATGACGAAGTGGTTCATTTAATAACTGCAATGATTCGTTTAACGGCCGTGGCAAGGAAGGTTGTAGAATCGGGTGCAACAGCCGCTTTGCTTAGCCGTGGAAATTTTGGTCCCTGTTTTGTTCATAAATGGAGGAGTTATTTCCGTGAAGCTGAGCAGCATGCATTGCATTAGCTGTCACAATAATGGTATAAAATAATCCACATTTTTGACAGCTGCTCTGGAGCAGGAAATATTCGGGGGGGGGGGGGGGACAATTTCTGGAAAACCATCTCTTCCACTCCATTCCAGCAAGATCTCCCGACCATTAGAAGGGGAGGCAAGAGGCAATGGCCTTTAAATTCTTAGCCATGAATCATAGCTTGTTTAGGGACAAGGGGTTTTTCCCCCCCCCCCCTGCAAAATTCAAAACAGGAAATAAAAATAATGGCTCGGATCCTAAACAAAGAGACCTCCCGATGTTTTCTCTCACTCTTCACCCCCAGCAAAGGCCTTTCCGAAAAATGATAAAAGTCCATTGCCCCCAGACCCAGAGCAAACGAGGGGAAGGAGGAATCCCCATGGATAGCAAGGGAGGGAGGGAGGGAGGGAGGGAGGAAGGAAGGAAAGCAATAAAGGGAAGGAAGATAAAAAAGGGAAGGAAAGAAAACAAGAAAGGGAAAGGGAACGAAGGAAGGAAAACAATGAAGTTAAAAAAGAAAGGATAGGAAGGAAAACAAGGAAGGATAAAAGGGAAGGAAGGAAGGAAAGAAAACAAGAAGGACGGCAGGAAAACAAGGTAAAGAAGAAAGGAAGGAAAACAAGAACAGGAAGGGGGGAAGGAAGAAAGAAGGCAAGATGAAAGAGGGAAGAAGGAGAACAAGTTAAAAAAAGAAAGGGAAGGAAGGAAAACAAGAAAAGGAAGGAGAGAAGGAACGAAGACAAGGTGAAAGAGGGAAGGAAGGAGAACAAAAAAGTTAAAGAAAGGAAGGAAGGAAAACAAGAAAAGGAAGGAGAGAAGGAAAGGAAGACAAGGTGAAAGAGGGAAGGAAGGAGAAGAAGTTAAAAAAAGAAAGGGAAGGAAGGAAAACAAGAAAGTATAAAAGGGAAGGAAGGAAAGAAAGAAAGCAAAAAGGACGGCAGGAAAACAAGGTGAAAAAGGGAAGGAAGGAAAACAAAAACAGGAAGGAGGGAAGGAAAGGAAGACAAGGTGAAAGAGGGAAGGAAGGAGAACAAAATGCTAAAGAAAGGAAGGAAGGAAAACAAGAAAAGGAAGGAGAGAAGGAAAGGAAGATAAGGTGAAAAAGGGAAGGAAGGAAAACAAAAACAGGAAGGAGGGAAGGAAAGAAAGACAAGGTGAAAGAGGGAAGGAAGGAGAACAAGAGAGTTAAAAAAGGGAAGGAAGGAAAACAAGAAAGTATAAAAGGGAAGGAAAGAAAAAGAAAACAAGAAGGAAAACAAGGTGAAAAAGGGAAGGAAAGAAAGCAAGAAAAGGAAGGAGGGAAGGAAGGGAAAGTGAAAAACGGGAGGGAGGGAAAAAACACAAAAAGGCAAGAAAGTGAAAAAGAGAAGGAAGGAAAGAAAACAGGAAAGTGAAAAAGAAAAATACCCATCAGCCTTCAGCTTTTCTACCTACTAACAGGAGCCACAACAATGTCACAGGCTCACAACATCCTTGTGGATTTGTACGATGGCACCGGGATGCACACAATGTCGCCACAACTCTCACTGCAACCCCTGCAGTTTCAAACCCCACCTAAATTCAATACCTGGATTATTATTTTTTTTTCTCCTTGCGTTTATAAAATTGTAACGTCCCATCTTGGCTTTGTCTACTTTTTACTTCTTAAAAATAAATCTGCTTTCCTGCCCCCCCCCCCGCAACCCCCAAAATCCCCAAGGAAATCACTAATTTTATTTGGGAGTAGGGGGTTTGGGGAAAGTTAATAAAAACTCATTTCCCATTTTAGGGCATCGGGGAACAGCTGGAGTAACAACGGCCCGAGTTCCTGTCTAATAATAATAAGCGAAAACATCTGTTCGTTCCATTTAAGCTCGCCAATTTCTCAGCGTATAAATTCATACGGCCCGAGTTTGGACTTCATAAACTCAAGGAGAGATCCTATCTAGAATTAAGTAGAGATTTCCCGGCAGTGAAAAACCATTAATCAGCGGAACTGCTGGCCACCAGAGATTGTGGGAGCTTCATCACTGGAGGTTTTTATGAAGAGATTGGGCAGCCATTTGGGACTAAAAGGCCCAAAAATCAAGTGGCCGGCGCACAGATGCGCGCTGGAGCTGAGCTACTTCAACGCTTGCGTGCCCACTAATACGGCTCCGTGTGCCACGGCACACGGAGCCGTATTAGTGGGCACGCAAGCGTTGAAGTAGCTCAGCTCCAGCGCGCATCTGTGCGCCGGCCATCTGATTTTTGGGCCTTTCAGTCCTACCAGAAGTTGGGAAATGGGCTGTTTCTGGCCTCCGGAGGGCTTCTGGGGGAGTGGGGAAGGCCATTTTCGCCCTCCCCAGGCTCCTAGAAAGGCCCTGGAGCCTGGGGAGAGTGAAAAACAAGCCTACCACTGTGCCATCATGTGGTAAAAGTGGGGGGGGGATGAATGCGCAGGGGTGGGGCGCATTGAATTATGGGTGTGGGCACACATGTGGGCGACCTCGTGGCGTTCCCCCCCGCTTTTGGCACGCGACGACAAAAAGGTTGGCCATCACTGGACTAGAGGATCTCCAGGGTCCCTTCCGTTATACACTGTATTCCGAGATTCGTACCCAAAATAAGGAGGGATTTCCTAACGGTGAGAACAATTAGCCAGTGGAACAGCTTGCCACCAGAAGTTGTGAGCGCTCCATCCGTGAAGGTTTTCAAGAAGAAATTGGACAGTCCTTTGTCTGAAGTGGTACAGATAGACCTCGACTTATGACAGTTACACTTAGTGACCGACCCGTTCAAAGTTTCAACGGCCCTGTGACTTATTCTTTTAATCCTCGACTGACAACGGTTCACTGGAAAAAAATGACTTACGACCGTTTTTTCACACCGGCGACTGCTGCAGCATCCCCCAAGGCCACACCATCAAATTTAGAGGCTTGGCAATGGACTCACATTTACGACGGTCACCGTGTCTCGGCGGGATCACATGATTTTGCGACCTTTTTTGACCGGCAAAGTCCAATGCGGGAAGCCGGATTCATTTAACAACGGGGTTACTTAACTTAACAACCGCAGTGATTCACTTAACAACCAGTGGCAGGAAAAGTCGTAAAATGGGACAAAGGTCAGTTAACCAATGTTTCACTTAGCGGCATAGATGTCGGGCTCAATGGCAGTCGTAAGATTGAGGACCCCCTGTATATTTGCCGCTATTCCAAAGGACCTATTTATTTATTTATTTATTTATTTATTTATTTATTTATTTATTTATTATATGATCTCTTCCGTGAGCAGGAGGCTGATCTAGAAGACCTCTAATGCCCCTTCCAACTGTATTATTCACATTATCTTGCCGTGTTCCCTGCAACCAGGGAGCCGAGAAAATTCCTTTCTCCTGCTTTTGAGAGACATGGTGACCCCCACTCCCCCGTCATACCACTCCTCAGAATTAGAGCTAGTCCTCGGCTTACGACCATCTATTTAACTAGGTTCGGAGTTACGGCAGGCTTGGGAAAAAGTGAATTAATTTATGGCCTGTCCTTGAAATTGTTCCCGCGGTCACGAAATAATTGCAATTCGGATGCTCGACAACCGGCTCGGCTTGACAAGAGTTGCAAGCGTCTTACAATTCCGTGATTAGAATTTGTGACCAAGGTGGTAGAGCGTCTCTTTCTGGAAAAGACCAGGGGTTGGACTCCCTGGTCTTTTCTAACTCTATGATTCTGTTATTCGGGACTGGCTACTAAGGTGTTAGCGATACCAACTTTTCCTGCAGGATTTGAGCCGCCCAAGAAAGTTCTCTTAGAAAATGTGACTTGTGACCTCCCCGCATTCTGGTGAGGAGGGGGCAGAGAGCCAATTGGAGAAAGCACCAGTCCCCCTTGGCACCGCATTATGGAAAAGCCCCCCTCCCCCTTCAAATTAACCCCCCCCCTTATTAGGAATGTCCTCCAGAAGCTTTTAAAAACCACTTTTTTTTGCAAGAGACTGAGGCTCCGCGAGGAAAACATATTCGATATTAAATCGTTACTCTTGTGGTAAATTGCATCCTCTTTATTATTTTATTGGCTGAAGTTATTGATGGGCTGATTATGAGGCCATCGAGTTGCTTTCGATGCGGAGATACCGCGTGATTCAGGGAGGGAGGGAAAAGGAAGGAAGGAAGGAAGGAAGGAAGGAAGGAAGGAAGGAAGGAAGGAAGGAAGGAAGGAAGGAAGGAGGAAAGAAGGAAGGAAGGAAGGAAAAGAAAGAAAAACAGAAAGGAAGGAGAAAGAAGGATGGAGAAAGGAAGGAAGGAAAAAAGAAAGAAGAAAGGAAAGGAAAGGAAAGGAAAGGAAAGGAAAGGAAAGGAAAGGAAAGGAAAGGAAAGGAAAAAGAGGGAGGGAGTGAAAAAGGGAGAAAGAAAGAAAGAAAGAAAGAAAGAAAGAAAGAAAGAAAGAAAGAAAGAAAGAAAGAAAGAAAGAAAGAAAGAGATAAAAGAGAAAGAAAGAAAAAGGGAGGGAGAAAGGAAGAGAGAGAGATAAAGAAAGGAAGGAAGGAAGGAAGAAAGAAAGAAGGAAAGATAGAGGAAGGAAGGAAGGAAGGGTGAGGGAGAAAGAAAGAAAGAGAAAGAAAAAAGAGAAAGAAAGGGAGGGAGGAAGAAAGGAAGAAAGAAAAAGAAAGAAAAACAGAAAGGAAGGAGAAAGAAGGAAGGATGGAGAAAGGAAGGAAGGAAAAAAGAAAGAAGGAAGGAAAGGAAAGGAAAGGAAAGGAAAGGAAAAAGAGGGAGTGAAAAAGGGAGAAAGAAAGAAAGAGATAAAAGAGAAAGAAAGAAAAAGGGAGGGAGAAAGGAAGAGAGAGAGATAAAGAAAGGAAGGAAGGAAGGAAGAAAGAAAGAAAGAAAGAAAGATGGAGGAAGGAAGGAAGGAAGGGTGAGGGAGAAAGAAAGAAAGAGAAAGAAAAAAGAGAAAGAAAGGGAGGGAGGAAGAAAGGAAGCAAGAAAAAGAAAGAAAAACAGAAAGGAAGGAGAAAGAAGGAAGGATGGAGAAAGGAAGGAAGGAAAAAAGAAAGAAGGAAGGAAAGGAAAGGAAAGGAAAGGAAAGGAAAGGAAAGGAAAGGAAAGGAAAGGAAAGGAAAGGAAAGGAAAAAGAGGAGGGAGTGAAAAAGGGAGAAAGAAAGAAAGAGATAAAAGAGAAAGAAAGAAAAAGGGAGGGAGAAAGGAAGAGAGAGAGATAAAGAAAGGAAGGAAGGAAGGAAGGAAGGAAGGAAGGAAGGAAGGAAGAAAAGAAACAGGAAGGAAGGAAGGAAGAAAGAAAGAAAGAAAGATGGAGGAAGGAAGGAAGGAAGGAAGGGCGAGGGAGAAAAAAGAAAGAAAAAAGAGAAAGAAAAAAGAGAGAAAGAAAGGGAGGGAGGAAGAAAGGAAGAAAGAAAAAGAAAGAAAAAAGAAAGGAGGGAGAAAGAAAGAAGGATGGAGAAAGGAAGGAAGGAAAAAAGAAAGAAGGAAGGAAAGAAAAAAGGAGGGAGTGAAAAAGGGAGAAAGAAAGAAAGAGAAAAAAGAGAAAGAAAGAAAGAAAAAGAAATTGAGGGGGAAAGGAAGAGAGAAAGAAAGAACGAACAAACGAAAGAAAGAGAGAGGGTGGGTGGGAGGGAGAGGAGAAAGGAAGGAAGAAAAAAGAAAGAAAGAAGATAGAAAAAGGGATGGAAGGAAGGAGTGAGGGAGGGAGAGAGGAAGGAAGGAAGGAAGGAAGGGTGTATTTTGACAGATATGTCCAGATGTCCAGGATTCTGCGGCCTCATCCTGTCTACATTTTTCCATTGAATCTTTAAGCCGTATTTCTCGATCTCAGCAACCGTAAGACCTGGGTAGACTTTAACTCCCAGAATTCCCCGGCTAACAAGCCAGCTACCGAATCCTGGGAATTGGGCTCCAGCCGCCTTAAAGTAGCCAAGGTTGAAAACCCCCAAACTAGGCAGATGAGGGTCACGGAACAATCCAGGAAGAGCCCTTAATCCAAGCTTTGTCCTCCGTAATCCGGATGACGACCATTTCATCCCCGCTTAAAGTAAACGGAGCCCATCCGATTAACCCCTTTCCCGTCCCCAACATGCGTCAGATGTTCCTTCCCTTTCCGTCATTGGTGCCATCACAGGTTTCCATTGGCAGGCTGAAACAGCCACTGGGAGAAGCGCCGCCGGTGGAACTCCCTGCCACCAGATGCAAGAACTGAACAAATCCTTTTTTTTTTTTTTTTGCTAAAGGATGCTTTGGAAAAGTTCCCGGTAAAAGCGGGCGGAGAGAGAGAGAGAGAGAGAGAGACTGTTGACCTGGGCACTGGGTGCGAGATGACATCGGAAACATCAATCACACACCCAAAAATATTTTTTTTCCTCCTCTTCCCAAAGTTGGGAAAACACAGCAACTTTCTGCCAAATTGTAATACACAAACATTACACAACTGGATTTGTCCTCTAGAAGTAGTTTTTATTATGATTTTAAAGCAGGCAGACCACGGTGGTTGAAAAAGTGAATCTGATTTCCCCACTGACTTTGCTTCTCAAAAAGTCCCCCAAAATGATCCCAGATACCACAACCGTCGTAAGTACATGTCAGTTTCCAAGCCTCCGGATTGTGATCACGTGACCCCGGGTATGCTAATAAGGAAATGTATCCCACATCTTTGCATTCGCTCCAGCGCACCAATCGGCTGAGTCGGGACCGGGTTTTTTTTCCAGCCCGTAAATCCTGTGGGATTACATTGGAAAAAGATAATTTATCCTAGCATCTCTTATGTTGTTTTTTTTTTTGCTGAAGGGCATAGAAGCCAAGAAGGAAAGGAGCAATTTATGTCTTTAAAGTTCTTTCAAATGTAATTATTTACATGTCTTTCAAATTGAATCATTCCAATCTATTTAAAATTTAATTACATTTATTTAAAGGGTAATTATTTACGTTCGTTTAAAATGTAATTGTTTAAATCGAATTGCAATTTTATCATGTAAAAAAAATATTACTTAAATATATTTAAATTTTAACCATCTAAATTTATTTTAAACTTTAATCGCTTAAATGCATTTCAATCTTAATTGTTTAAATGCATTCAGAATGTAATTATTTAAATGAACTCAAAGTACAACCATTTAAATCTATTTAAAATGCAATCGTTTTATTTAAAACGTCATTGCTTACATTTTTTTTAAATTTAATCGCTCCCGGCGCCTTCCAAATGCAATTATTTCAATGTATTCCTGATATAATTATTTAAAGGAATTCCAAACGAATTTAAGTGAATTCATGATTTACATTTACTTTAAAAACGTAATTGCTTGTGTTTATTTAAAATGTAACCGTTGCCATTTACCTAAAATCCAACGGTTTCCATTTACTTAAAATGTAATTTGCGTTTTTCACAACTTAATTATTGACGTTTATTTAAAAGTATTTATTTAAATCCAGTTTAAACTTTGTTATTGGTTATTTTAAAAAATTGAAATTTTGTGCCACCAGGCCAAAAAAAAACCCCCTCGTTTGCAAACCCGCAACTTGCTCCTTTTGCAGAAGTGTGCAATTGTACAATACTTTGCTGGCAGTTAAGTGCCCACTTAGTTCTCCTTCCTGGCCTTTTCTGTAGCAAGACAACTCCCAGCCTGGGTTTCAGACTGCAAAACCCATCGTACCCAGCCAGCTGTGGCTAATGGGATTGCTAGTCCCAGCTGCCCAACGCCCGATTTGCAAAGATTGCAATGGATAGTTCCGGAAACCAAATCCAGGCTCCGAAAACAGTTCTCTCTTTGCAAAATCTGTGACCCCCTCCCCGGAGGAAACCCCCCACTCCGTCCCGTAGACAGAAAAATGGGGAGGGGGCTTCTCAGGAAGGAAGAAGAAGGGCGACCCCACTGTATGCAAAGGAGCAACAGGCCTTTAGCCAAAGATGTTGGGGGGGAACAAAACCCAGTTGCTGTATTTGGGAAAATAATGTAAATTTGGGGTTTTTGGGAAGGTATTTTGTGCGAAAAAAAAATATGGGGAAAGGGAAATCATTCCTATTTATACTTTTGGCAGACTCTTTGGGATGTTGTTGATTTTAATAACAAGGAGGAATTTTAAGGATGAGCCAGATGTGTAAGGACACCACAAAATGGGTGTCCGGACAAGTTAAAACATCTGCGAAGGGGAGAGTGGGTGCATCCCCCAAGATCCTTGAGAAACAGATATGGGGGGGGGGTGTTTCTTTCTTCCCACCACAAGTAAACAAGCGAGAAGGTGGACCATCACGAACAGGTGAGCAGAGAAGGAGGGAAACCTTCAAAAGGTGACTAAACCGACTTTGGTGAGTCGAGGATTCTGTAGGTTATAGAGAGAATAGAAAAAACTGAATTTATCAAATTTGTAGATGCTTACTTAAATTGGCAGGGAATAGCCAACGCTCCAGAAGATAGGCTCAAGATCCAGGTGGAGCTTGACGGATTTGAACCCTGGGCCCTATCTAACAAAATGAAACCGCAAGTTTAACAGAGGTGGAAGGGACCTTGGAGGTCATCTAGTCCAACCCCCCGTAGAGAAAAGTAAAGTCTTACACTTAGGCGAGAAAAAAGGACGCATATAAACTGGGAGAAATGAGGCTTGATAGCAGGAACTGGGAGAGGGAGTCTTAGTGGAAAACCAGTTAAATATGAGTTAACATATTTAACATAAGAGCCTGGTGGCGCAGTGGACTAAGGGCTGTTAAAGTAGCACTTAGTTTTTTAGTTTAGTTTAGTTTATTTCGGATTTATATACCGTCCTTTATCCCAAAAAGGGACTCAGGGCGGTGAACAGCCAGAAAATTAAAATACATAAAATACAAAAGTTATAAGGAACTAAAATGAATAAATTTAAATCCTTGGCTTCTCAATTTAAAACCCCCAAATCCATAAAATTCCAATTTAAATCCATATAATTTAAAAACCCTGTTAAAAAACCCTTTGGGCTAGGCCGGCTTGTGGGAATAGGTAAGTCTTTAGGGCCTTACGGAAAGTGCGAAGTTGACAGCTGCCTGCAATTACTGCGAGTTCGAATCTCACTAGGTTGACTCAGCCTTCCGTCCTTCCGAGGTAGGTGAAATGAGGACCCGGATTGTGGGGGCAATAAGCTGACTTTGTATAAAAAAGAACACCGCGGGGGGTGGGGGGGGCGAAAGCCCTACTAAGCAGGTATATACAAAAGTATGAAGGCTATTGCTTAACGCATTATAAGCCGCCCTGAGTCTCCGGAGAAGGGCGGCATATAAATCGAACCAATAAATAAATAAAATAAATATATAAATAACAGTGTGCGATGATGGCAGCCAAAAAACGCAAGGCAATCCTAGACTGCATTAACAGAGGAATACAATCAAGATCAAGGGAGGTACTAATACCACTCTATAAAGCGGTATTACTTACTATGATCTCTTAGTAAGACCTTAGTAAGAACACACGTAGAGTACTGTCTCCAGTTTTGATCACCAAGCTACAAAAAACGCTCACAGAACCGGCAAATGCCACCTCTGGCTGGCCCCAGGAGTGGGGAGGGAATGGGGATTTTGCAGTATCCTTCCCCTGCCACGCCCACCAAGCCACGCCCACAGAACCTGTAGTAAAAAAAAAAACTTTGGATTTCACCACTGCCTACAAGTGCCCCTTCGATCTCTATTCATCTGTTAATCCAGGTTGTGTGAACGTGAAAAGTGAGTTAATTCCGAGTGGTGGGTGAGTGAAGTTGGGATTGCGGGTTCAAGAAGCTGGACCGCCTGATGTAGGCGGGGTTGGGCTGGATGACCTCAAGGGAGCGTTTCAACTTGAGGGTTCAACTCTTGTGAAACTGGTTGATAGTCCTCCGCTTAAGCACAGTTCGTTCAGAGTTACAACCGGCACTGAAGAGGTTTTAGAGGTTTGTTAGGCTTGGTTATACAAGCCAAGTTGGTGAATCTGGGTTTAGTTTATTGTGTGAACCTTTTAGGCCGCGCCCAGCCTAATCTCCCTGATAGGAATATTGTGAATTTTTTTTTAAAAAAATAAAAATACAGCTACTATTTACTCCTTGACTTATAACTGTTTGTTTGGTGACAATTGGAATTTACAACGGCACTGGAAAAAGTGACTTTATGTTATGACCGTTTTTCACTCTTACGACCATTACAGGTCAGGTGATCAAAATTCACCCGCTTGGTAACTGACTCGTAGTTACGACGGTCTGGAGGTCACGCGGTCCCCTTTTGGCGACAAGCAACGTCAATGGGGAATCGAGATTCGCTTAACAACAGCGTTCCTCATTTCACAACCGCCAGTGATTCACTTAATGACTGCGTCAAGGAAGGTCGCAAAATGGGACAAAACCTACTTAGAGACTCTCTTGGTTAGCAAGGGAAACGTTGGGCTCCATTGTGGTCGTAAGTCGAGGGCTACATCATTGGCAAAGACCCCTCGGCCCCTCTGGAGTTGTTCAACCCCCGTCCCCTGACTAATACTGAGTTTGTAAATTCCAGTGGCAGTGAATTACACAGCTCCCAAGAGTCCTGCCTGCCCTCCCGATTGAGGGGTTCCCCTCCCTGACACCCCCTTTGCTGAGAAACGAGCAATGCTTCTCTGGGTGGCCTCCTTTCTCTCAGCCTCAGTTTTCTTGTCTGGCAAATGGGCGTAAGGCAAGACTAAATTGCAGAGTGGTGCCCCTTCCTGCAACCTGCATTTAAGAAAAGAAAAGCAACTCCTCCTTTTGTTCAAATCCGAGGGTTGTGTGTGGCTAATAACAGACGTTGACTAATTGATGGCTGAGACGCCTGTCAGTTTCTGTTTACGACGATTCACGAGCCTCCTTGAGCAGGAGCAGTCTACCTTAGCTTACCATCTTTGCAGATAGGTCTTGCCAAGAGTCCCCGGCTGGGCTTTTATTTGGCTGAAGCGCACAGGGCGTTTACAAGGTAGTCCTCGACTTATAGCCACAATTATTATTATTATTTTTTGGTTACTAAGCAAGACAGTTCATCCGGGAAGTTTTGCTCCGTTTTACGATCCTTCTGGCCACCGTTGTGAAGTGAATCACTGCCGTGGTTCAGTCCATTCGGTGAATTTGGCTTTCGCCACTGTTTGTCAGAAGGTCGCAAAAGGGATCAAGTGACCCCCCCCCCTCAGGACACGAAGCGTCATAAATACGAGTCAGTCGCCAAGCGTCCGACTTCTGGGCACGTGAACGGTGGGGGATGCCGTTCGGAAGAAGTGTGAAAAACAGTCACAAGTCCCTCTTTTCAATGGCATTGAACCTTCAAATAGTCGTACACAGATAGTTGTAAGTCAAGGACCTCTCTGTCATTTGGAATCCAAGCCAGGAAATGGAGAAGGGGGGGGGGCGCTGCCACAAAGATGCCCTCCCCCCCCGCCACCCCCATTGGCATGGCTGCCATCTTGACTCTCTTTACAAAGCCCTGGATGTGATTCTCCAACCGATCCCAGTCACCAAATGGAATCCTAGCATGGAAAGGGGATCCCTTGGGGTCATCCAGCCCAACCCCACCCACTAAAGCATCTGAAAAGGACAGGTGGGTCCAGCTTTATCTTCTTTAACCCCAATGCTGGAAGGTAGCCAGCGGCGTGATCGATCTCACTCACTCACCCCCCCCCCCCGCAAATCCTCCCCCTCCCTTCCCTTTCTTTGGGGAGCAACAACTAACAGAATCACCGGGTTGCAAGGGGACCCCCCGAGGTCTTCTAGTCTCAACTCTCCCGTCTCAAGTAGGAGGAAAGACAATCAACCAGTTGCAAGGGGGCCTCCTGAGGTCCTCTAGTCTCAACCCTCCTAGAAGACCTCGGGAGGTCCCCTGGCAACCCGCCGGTTCTCTTTCCTCCTGCTTGGCTCAAGCAGGAGGAAAGAGAACCGGCGGGTTGCCAGGGGACCTCCCGAGGTCTTCTAGTCCCAAGCAGGAATGCTGCCCAGGCGCGTCGCTCAAGCCAGTGAGCCCGGCTGCACACAGACATGCAACACACACATCCAGCCTTACCTAAGCGGGATCTTGATGGCCAGATAGCGGTCGACGGCCACGGCCAGCAGGCTGAAGATGGAGCTCTGGGTCAGCACCAGCACGAAGCAAGCCAGGAAGAGACAGGCGTGGAAGTCGGTGGTCAAGCCCACGCTGATGGTCACGGCGAAGGGGATGGCCAGCAGCCCCACGGCCACGTCGGCCACGGCCAGCGAGACCAGGAAATAATTGGTGGCCGTCTTCAGCCGGCTGTTCAGCGCCACAGCCCAGCAGACCAGCACATTCCCCGCGATGGCCAGCGCAGCCATCAGCAGCTCCACCACGATGTAGAGCGTGGGCATCGCGCCGACGGGACAGGCGGCCAGACGGGACCGCCTGCTGCCCGCCAGAGGACGACGACGACGACGAGGACGGTCCCCGAGCTGGGCTCAGCGGCGGCGCCAGCATCCCCGCCGGGGGAACCCAGAGGCCATGTAGCCGCACCCCGTCGGGGCACGACTGGCCATAAGAGAGACTCCACCGGCCAAAGGCAGGCTGCGACCCCGAGGGTGGGTTTCAGAGCGCCAGCCGGACCGCCTGAGGCTGTTTTGGGGGTTTTTTTCCGGATCGGACCGACAGCAGCTCCCCCGCTCGACTCCCCGGCGAGGCGCTCGCTCGCCTTTGGCGAAGTCAGGCAGCGCTGCGCCTCTATAAGGCACATGGAACGCTCAGGGGGGGCGTGGCCGAGGCGAGCGCGGCCCGTGATTGGCTGAAGCCCTGCTCCCGTAAATCCCCGAGTCGAGCGGCGCTGCAATTCCAGCGCGGAGTGCGGAGGAGGGAAGCGGGCGGTGGCCGGGACGCCGGGAAAGTCATCCCTGCGCCGGGTGGGGATGGAGAGGCGAGTTTCTGGCTCGGCCGGCCGGCCTACCTCGCGGGGTTGTTGTTTCTGGAGCAGAGACTTCCTTCTCTGTAGAGTTTTTGGGGTTTTTTTCCCCCCCTCCCCACCCAGGAGTCCCGGGGATTGAAGCGCCTGGCTGGGATAAGGCAGGAGGAGAGGCGCTTCTTCCAAGACGCTGCGGGCTTTCCCCCCAAAAAAGACGGGGCCGGAGAGAATAATCATTAAATTGCTTGCAGAAGAAGCGGCCCTTTGCCCATGCTCAGAAAAAAACTGGGCTTTGCCCATGCTCTGAAAGATTTGCGCTTTGGCCATGCTCAGAGGAATGGCACTTTGCCCATGCTTTAAAAGATTTGCGCTTTGTGCATGCACAGAAAGAATTGCACTTTGTCCATGCTCAGGAGCAGCACTTTGCCCATGCTCAAAAGGAATTGCACTTTGCCCATGCTCAAAAGGAAGTGCGCTTTGCCCATGCTCTAAAAGATTTGCGCTTTGGCCATGCTCAGAGGAATGGCACTTTGCCCATGCTTTAAAAGATTTGCGCTTTGTGCATACACAGAAAGAATTGCACTTTGTCCATGCTCAGGAGGAGCACTTTGCCCATGCTCAAAAGGAATGGCACTTTGCCCATGCTCTAAAAGATTTGCGCTCTGTCCATGCTCAGAAGGAATGGCGCTCTGCCTATGCTCCACGATCCTTCCCAAGGCTCAACCCAGGCGTTGCCGGCGGCACTACGAAACCACCCTGCCCATCCTCCCCTGCCGGCGGTGGGGCAGTCAGCGAATCCCTGCGTCTTCCAAGACGACCTAATCAAACCGAGTGGCCGAAGGGGACGTGAGAAGGACAGGCAAACCAGCCGTCCCGGCTTTAATCCGGATTTGCGGGCTGAGCCACTCCCGCCCGGCTCCATTCCTCGTGCAAAAGCCGTAAAAAAACAGCTGGGATTTAGCTTTGCACGCCCAAATCCCTCCCTTCACACGACCTGGAGGCAAACGGGACCCAGAACAGCTTGGCCTTTGCACGTGAGACTTTCAAGAAGAGACTGGACTGCCACTTGTCAGAAACGGTGTAGGGTCCCTGCTGGGGCAGGGGGTTGGACTAGATGACCCCCAAGGCCCCTTCCCACTCTGTTCATCTGTAAAATTCTTTGCAAAGCCGTCCGCATTTGTGGAAGGCTGAGAAGACTTTTCTGGGTTTTGCCTGGGGTCCTCTGTTTTTTTACGGTCTGGTGAAACCCTGGAAGTTGGCAAGAAATTTAAGCAAGAAATTGCTCGGGGGCTAATCAAGATGATTAAACTGGCAGCCAACAGCTTCTCCTGTCTGGCTCAAGAAAGAAACCAAACCTGGGTTTTATTTTATTTATTTGTTTATTTATTTATTTATTTATTTATTTATTTATTTCAATTTATATACCGCCCTTCTCCCCGGGAGGGGGATTTGATTTGCAGTTAGCTGATTTAGCCAAGTCTCTCTTTCTGTTCGCTTGCAAAACTGAAAGCCATAAACTCATCAAAACGAGGTTGCCTTTGAACGGCATCGCAATGTGGCAAAGTCCGCCCTTCCATTCCACTCCAGGCCTCCACCCAATTCCACAGAGTTGTGTGTTGTTGTTGTTTTTAGCCCCTTTGAAGTTGCCGCTTCTGTATCTTTCGGGTTTCCTGGTGATCGCCATATCTATTATCCCTGATCCACACCCAGGAGGCTTTGGGGGTACAGATTAAAACAGCGGCATTTCGTCTCCGAAACAGAACAAACCATGATGGAAAACTTTTCTAACATATATATATACATACATACATATGCACACACATATAAGATTAACTATTAATCTTCTCATCGTTCCCACCACCCATCTCCTTCCACCTATGACTGTATGACTGTAATTTCGTTGCTTGTATCATTTGCACCCTACGACTATCATTAAGTGTTGTACCTGATGATTTTTGATGAACATATCTTTTATGTACACCGAGAGGTATGCACCATGAAAAATTCCTTGTGTGTCCAGTTACACTTGGCCAATAAAGTATTCTATTCTATTCTATTCTTTCTTATTCTCTTCTCTTCTATTTCTTATTCTATTATCTTTCTTATTCTATTCTATTCTATTCTATTCTATTCTATTCTATTATTCTATTCTATTCTATTCTATTCTATTCTATTCTATTCTATTCTATTCTATTCTATTCTCTTTCTTATTCTCTTCTATTTCTTATTCTCTATTATTTATTCGATTCTATTCTATTATCTTTCTTATTCTATTATCTTTCCTATTCTATTCTATTCTATTCTATTCTATTCTATTCTATTCTATTCTATTCTATTCTATTCTATTCTATTCTATTCTATTCTTATTCCTACTCTACTCTATTCTATTCCATTCTATTCTATTTCTTTTTTTTAATTAAAGAGTTTTACCAAAAAAATTTCAAATACTTCCCCCTCCCCGTCTTCCTTATCCTCCCCCCCACCCCACCCCCGAACTTCCCAGAACAAAATACAGGATATAACAATTAACAATCATATACTAAACTAGGCTAGCTATCTATGGACTCCTATCCCCCTGTTCACACTTTAACTCCCCTTTTACCTAACTAAATATGAATACTCTTTAATTTTCCTATTCATTCATAAGCTATTTGATACTTTTTAGTCCAATATTTGTTTTGAATATAATCAATCCGTCTTCTCCGTTCCGATATATATCTTTCTTGTGAATAGTCTTTCAAATATGCTGAAATTTTTGCCATTTCTGCTGAGCTCGCTACTTTTAATGTCCATTTTTCAATAGTAGGCAGATCCTCCTTCTTCCAATATTGCGCCACCAAAAGCCTAGCTGCAGTTATTAAATTTAAAATCAATTTAGTCTCTATAACTGTACGATCTGTAATTATACCCAACGAAAACAACTGTGGAATAAACTTTATCTTCTTTTTAAGAGTATTTTGGTTCATCCACCATATTTTTATCCAAAATGCTTTAACTTTTTTACAAGTCCACCATATATGGTAATAAGTGGCATCATCAGAATCACATCTCCAACATTTAGGTTGAAAATTCGGATACATACGGGCTAGCTTTTTAGGATCTAATTCTTATTCTATTTCTTACTTCTATTCCATTCTGTTCTATTCTTGTCTAGTCTATATACACAGACATATTCAGACATATACGCATATATACATATATGTAGGTCTTTGGTTATTCGGGTCTTCTCCCGCGTAAAATTGGAAGTGTCTTGGCGACGTTTCAACGAAGTCTCATTCGTCATCTTCAGGCTGGTGTTCTCAGCTTCGTGCTTCCAGGAGCAAACTTGGAAGTGTCTTGGTGACGTTTCAAGGAAGTCTCATTCGTCATCTTCAGGCTGGTGTTCTCAGCTTCGTGCTTCCAGGAGCAAACTTGGAAGTGTCTTGGTGACGTTTCAAGGAAGTCTCATTTGTCATCTTCAGGCTGGTGTTCTCGGCTTCGTGCTTCCAGGAGCAAGTTTGCTCCTGGAAGCACGAAGCCGAGAACACCAGCCTAAAGATGACGAATGAGACTTCGTTGAAACGTCGGCAAGACACTTCCAATTTTACGCGGGAGAAGACCCGAATAACCAAAGACCTACATACAAACACCCGCGAAAACCTCAGAAAACATATACATATACACATATCCATTATAGACATGATATATGTGAAATATATATGAAAACATAGCTTCTTTTCATGCCTAAGGAGGGACTAGAACTCTGCAAAGGGTGTAATTGTGAGTCAGTTGCCGAGCACCTGAATGAGCGATAAGCAGCTGTCAAAAACTTCAGAAGCCGGTCGTAAATACCTTGGGGGAGGGTCTGTCCTAACTTCAAACTGTCACTAAACAGCTGATTGTAAGTCAAGGACTATCTTATCGGTGCATTATGTGCCCAAAATGTTCACATTACTCAGGGCAGGCGGGCGTGCAATGGCTGAATATGCACTCCTCTTCCGTCTCTGAGTTAGCCTTCTGCCCCAGCCTGGCATGCCTCCAGAGGTAGACATCAAGTCCCATAAGCCACAGCCACAAAGTATTTATGGTTCAAGGTGGGAGCTGTTCGCCCAAAACCGTGGAAAATATTAGTTGTGTCAGAAGAGGAATGCATTGTACAAACTCAATCCAGGGTGCAAGATACACAATTGGCAGTGACTTTCATTTTTTTTTCAGGCATGAGGTAGCGAGTGCGAGATGGTTCTTATTTGTTGTTGTTGTTTTAAGCCAAAGGTTGAAATAAGCTGGTGCCGGGGTCACAAAGATGAGGTTAATAGCAAGAACTGGGAGAAGGAACTTGGGAGTCTTAGTGGACAACCAATTGAATATGAATCAAGAGCGTGCAGCTGCAGCCAAAAAAACCAATGCAATCCTAAATTGCATGAACAGAGGGACACAACATAGATCAAGGGAGGTACTAATACCACTCTATAAAGCCTTAGTAAGGCCACACCTGGAGTACTGCATCCAGTTTTGGTCACCACAGTATAAAAAAGATGTTGAGACTCTAGAAAGAGTGCAGAGAAGAGCAACCAAGATGATGAGGGGACTGGAGGCTAAAACATACGATGAACGGTTGCAGGAACTGGGCATGGCTGGTCTAGTGAAGAGAAGGACCAGGGGAGACAGGAGAGCATCTTCCAATAGTTGAGGGGCTGCCCCAGAGAGGAGGAAGAGGGTCAAGCTATTCTCCAAAGCACCTGAAGGCCAGAGAAGGAATAATGGATGGAAACTGACCAAGGAGAGATTCAACCTGGAAATAAGGAGGAATTTCTTGACAGTGAGAACAATCAACTGATGGAACAGAAGTTGCCTTTGGAAATTGTGGAGGCTTCATCCCTGGAGGCTTCCAAGAAGAGACTGGACTGCCATCGGTCCAGAAATGGTGTAGGTGTAAGAAGAAGTGAAATCCAGCAGGTTCTGACAGGTTCTGCCGAACCGGTAAAGGAAATTTTGAGTAGTTCGGAGAACTGGCAAATACCATCTCTGGCTGGCCCCAGACTGGGAAGAAAATGGAAATTTTGCAGTATCCTTCCCCTGGAGTGGGGTGGGAATGGAGATTTTGCAGTATCCTTCCCCTGCCACGCCCACCAAGCCACACCCACAGAACCGGTAGTAAAAAAAATTGGATTTCCCCACTGGGTGTAGGGTTTCCTGCTTGGCTGGGTGGTGGGTTAGATTAGATGACCTCCAAGGTCCCTTCCAACTCTGTGAATCTGTAGATCTGTAAATGAGGACCGAGATTAGCCTAATAAGATGATGGTGTCATGAGCCCTTCTGCCCTTTGGCACAGCCAGCTTCGAAGTTAACCGGAAAGGAGTTTCCCATTTCTACAAAATTCTAATCAGCTTTTTGAAATGGACTTCCTGGTCATCCATCCTTTACCCAGCAAAGAATTATTAAGTGTTTTTATTTTTTAAAAAAGCGTGAAGTTGTTGCAAAATCATGCATTCATGATCATGATTCAAACGGGTAGAAGGTTGCTGTTGCTTTAAGTATAAATAATACCCAAGGGTGTAAATCCTCGACTTAGCACCACAATGGAGGCCAACATTTATGTCGTTAAACCAGACAGTTAAGTGAAATTTGCCCCGTTTTACGACCGTTCTTGGCACAGTTGTTAAGGGAATCACTGCAGATGTTAGTGACGATGTCGTTAAGCGAATCCAGCTTCCCCCACGTGACTCCCGGGGAATACTGCGTCCGTCATCAATACGAGTCAGTGGCCAAGCGCTTGGATTTTGATCGTGGGACCATGGGGATACTGCAGCGGTCGTAAGTGTGAAAAAATGGTCATAACGTAAGTCACTTTTTTTCAGCGCCATTGTAACTTGGCACAGCACGAAACGAATGACTTGGGGACTGCCTTTAACGAAACTTTAAAATCCGTCTCAACGGATGAAACAATCCCTTTGTTGTCAGTTCGGTCGCTAAATGAAGAGATCTGCTTGCAAGAGAATTTTAAGCTGCTTTGGTTTCAGGTTGGGCCATGTCAGCCTTCTTCAAACTGGCATCTTCAGGAGATGAAGATTTAGTAGAATGACACAATTGGAGGTCTTCTAGTCCGATCCCCTGCTTAAGTAGGAGACCCTAGACCATTTCAATCAATCAATCAATCAATCAATCAATCAATGAGAATAGAGCTGGAAGGAAACTTGGAGGTCATAAGTCAATACGACCAGTCCCCCCACACATGCACACATGACCCCCCTGCTTTTCCCCCGCTTTTGGCACGCGATGGCATGGTGGGCCCTGTAGGCCTATTTTTTTGCCCTCCCCAGGCACCAGAGCTTTTCTAGGAGCCTGGGGAAGGTGAAAACAGCCTCCCCCCAATTCCGGAGGCCCTCCGGAGGCCTGGAAACAGACAGTTTCCTGACTTCCAGTGGGCCCGGAAGGCACGAAAATCAGCTAGCCAGAATGCCCATGCGTGCCCACAGATATGGCTCCGTGTGCCACCATCACGGACCTAGAGCAAGGTTGGCGAATCTTTTCAGCACCGAGTGCCCAAATGGGTGCGTGAGCATCCGTGCCCTCACAGCCCTAGACCATTTCAGACAGATGATTGTTCAATCTCTTTTTGAGAAGTGTTTCAAAACACCCACAATTTCTGGTGGCCAGCTGTTCCGCTGATTAATCGTTCTCACGCTCGGGATTTTTTTCTTTCGTTCTAGGCTGTTTCTCTCCTTGATCGGTTTAACTACAGAATCACCTTGGAGGTCTTCGAATCCAAACCCCTAGAACCGTGATGGCGAACCTATGGCACGCGTGCGAGAGGTGGCACGGGGAGCCATATCGGTGGGCACGTGAGCTCAGCTCCGGCACACATTCATGCGCCGGCCAGCTGAATTTTCAGCCTTCTGGGCCCACTGCAAGTCAGGAAACAGGCTGTTTTCAGCCGCTGGGGGGGCCTCTGAGGAGGAGAGGCTGTTTTCATCCTCCCCGGGCTCCTAGAAAGCCTCGGGAGCCTGGGGAGGGTGAAAAATGGGCCTGCTGGGCCCACCGTGCCACCGCGTGGCAAAAGGGAGGGGAGCACGGGCTATCGTGCATGCGTGTGCTCGCACTCATAATTCTATGCACCCCGCTCCCTCACGCATGCGTGAGGGAGCGGGGTGCATAGAATTATGAGTGCGAGCACACGCACGCACGATACTCCGTGCTCCCCTCCCTTTTGCCACGCGATGGCAAAAAAGTTAGCCATCTCTGCCCTAGACCATTTCAGACAAAATGGTTGTCCGCTCTCTTCAGGAAAACCTCCAGTGATAGAGCACCCACAACTTCCAGTGGCAGGCTGTTCCACTGGTTAATTGTTCTCGCTCTCAGGAAATTCCTCCTTATTTCTAGGAGTTTTTCGTTTCCTTTTAGTCCCATCTGGTCCCTCCACAACTTACTTGCTGCTTAGATGCCCCCTGAAATGGGAAGGGCGTTTGGGCACCCGAAAAAAAAAACATCTAATTTTTCGATCTCGGTTTCTTTCCTCTCTGAAGACTTGAGTTCGGGTTTTACCATCTCCCAAGCAGATTGGCTGCTGGCCAGAGAAAGATGACGTTTGTGATTTTTTTTTTAAATTTGATTTATATGCCGCCCTTCTCCGGAGATTCAGGGTGGCTTACAATGTGTTAAGCAATAGCCTTCATACTTTTGTATATTTTATACAAAGTCAGCTTATTGCCCCCACAAACTCGGTCCTCAATTTACCCACCTTAGAAAGGATGGAAGGCTGAGTCGACCTTGAACCTGGGGAGTTTTGAACTGGTGTAATTGCAGGCAGCTAGATCTCCGGAGGGCTGTGAAGGGGTCAGCCCTCTGGGTCACCCAGTAGTCACGTCAACCCACACACCCACACCCCCCACATGAGGATAATAGGATAATTCTACAGCTGCTGCAACTGAATTCCCCAGAAAAGGAGTGGTAAATATTTAGCATTAAGCTGGAAAATCCTGGGAATAGAGAAACATTTCAGTCGATGTGAGCTTATTTTATCCCTCTTATTTCTTGGGGTTGATAGATGCCTCTGATCCAGCAGGAGACAATCAGAATTGGAAATAAAATGTAAAAATCATGATGAAAATATATATATATATATTTAAAAATTTGATTTATATGCCGCTCTTCTCCGGAGACTCAGGGCGGCTTACAATGTGTTAAGCAATAGCCTTCATACTTTTGTATATTTATCCAAAGTCAGCTTATTGCCCCCACAAACTGGGTCCTCAATTTACCCACCTTAGAAAGGATGGAAGGCTGAGTCAACCTTGAGCCTGGGGAGATTTGAACTTACAGTAATTGCAGACAGCTGAATGTTCTTTCTTTCTTTTTCTTTCTTTCTTTCTTTCTTTCTTTCTTTCTTTCTTTCTTTCTTTCTTTCTTTCTTTCTTTCTTTCTTTCTTTCTTTCTCTCTCTCTCTCTCTCTTTCTTTCTTTCTTTCTTTCTTTTTCTTTCCTTTCCTTCCTTCCTTCCTTCCTTCCTTCCTTCCTTCCTTCCTTCCTTCCTCTTTCTCTTTCTTTCTTTCTTTCTTTCTTTCTTTCTTTCTTTCTTTCTTTCTTTCTTTCTTTCTTTCTTTCTTTCTTTTTAAAATTTGATTTATATGCCGCCCTTCTCTGGAGACTCAGGGCGGCTTACAATGCATTAAGCAATAGCCTTCATACTTTTGTATATTTTATGCAAAGTCAGCTTATTGCCCCCACAAACTGGCTCCTCAATTGACCCACCTTAGAAAGGATGGAAGGCTGAGTCAACCTTGAGCCTGGGGAGATTCGAACTTACTAATTGCAGACAGCTGGAGTTAAATTACCATGCATTTGTCCGCTGAGCTATTCCAGGCTCTGGAATTCTAGCGAAACACATCTGGAAAGATTAACCTGGTCTGAATACAGCCACTAAGTCCTAAGTACAGGTAGTCCTTGACTTATGACCCCAGTTGAGTTTAAAAGTTACGTTGTTAAGTGAGACAGTGGTTGAGTTTTGCCCCATTTTACGATTTTCCTCAACAAATGTGTTAAGCGAATCGCTGCGGTTGTTAAATTGATAACACCGTTGTTAAGCGAATCTGATTTCTCCATGGACTTTGTCACATGACTCCGGGATGTTGCAACCGTCATAAATATGAGACAGTTGTCGAGCATCCGAATGTAAATTATGCGACCGCAGGGATGCTGTCATGGTCATAAGTATGAAAAATGTTCATAGCTCGCTTTTTTTTTCAGTTCTGTAGTAACTTGGAATAGCACTAAACGAATAAATTGGTTCAACTTTAACATTATTGGTTCAACATTAATTCAACTTTAAATTCCATCTCAGAGGATAAAATAATCTTTTAAAAACAATTGGCCAAAAATTGCAAGGATTGCGTCTTTTCAGAAAACGGAACACGCTAAAGAGTGTTGGAAAATAAAACGAGACGACGAATCTGACTTTGAGCGAATTTTGGGCAGCCGAAATGTAGGAATGAACAAACTTTATCCTAATTTTTTTTTTTTAATTTGATTTATATGCCGCCCTTCTCCGGAGACTCAGGGCGGCTTCCAATGCGTTAAGCAATAGCCTTCCTACTTGTGTATATTTATTCAAAGTCAGCTTATTGCCCCCACAAACTGGGCCCTCAATTTACCCACCTTAGAAAGGATGGAAGGCTGAGTCGACCTTGAGCCTACCTGGGATTGAACTCAGAGAAATTACAGGCAGCTGGTGTTAATTGCTGCCTTTAGTAGGAGGCATTAGCCCTCTACGCTACACAGGCTCCTCATTCTACTGTAAAATCAATCAATCTCCCCATCGGGGAGAAAGATTTGGCTGGATCTCTTAAAAGGAAGGCTACCTCACAACCCAACTGTTGCAGGTCAGCAAAGATTTAGACAAAGTGGATTACAGAAACTGGCTGGGGGATTCTGGGAATGGAAGTCCACTGATGTTAAAACATGCTGGCTGGGGAATTCTGGGAGCTGAAGTCCACCCTTCTTAAAGCATGCTGGCTGGGGAATTCTGGGAGTTGAAGTCCATCCCCTTTAAAAGAGCCAATCTTGAGAAACCCTGATCAAGATCCTTTCCCAGCTTCGATTGGATCAGGATTTGCACGGAAATGAGGTGGGACAATCCTTGCTGACGGGAACCGGAGATCAGGCTGGGTCATGTCCGGATGATCCTGGCTCTCTCAGAAGCTTTTAATCCCATTGGCAAAGGAGACTTTTGCAAGACTCAAAAACTGCTGGGAATATGTGCATCCAAATTTTCATCTTCCCGCAATCCCTCCGATCTTGGCAGGTGGCGATGGACAATTTGCCATAAAAAGTCTGCCTTAACCATTAAAATCCAAAGTCAAACATTAAAAACATCGAATGTCAACAAGCCGATTCTAAGGAAAAGAAATAAATAGCAGCATTCAAACACCAAAAGGAAGATTTTTTTTTTTAAAAAAAAGTGTTTTGAATATTTTTCTAAAACGGAATCTGATTTTCCAGGCATTCAACTGTTACCCCATACTGGGAAGGATTTGCTTGGCTGCTTGGGAATTGTGCCCCATTGGTTGCACAAATTTGAGGCTGGCAATCCTCGATTTATGGCCGCAATCGATAGGCCCTTTCTGGAGATTTGATGGAGTTTGGAATTTCATGTGGAGCGTTTGATGCTCTGGAGGTTTTTAAGAAGAGATTGGACAACCATTTGTCTGAAATTTTATTTATTTTATTTATTATTATTAATCATATTTCTATGCCGCCCGCTCTCCGAGGACTCTGGGCGGCTTACAACAATCGACAGTATACTAAATAGCCTCTTGCCCCCAACAATCCGGGTCCTCATTTTACCCACCTCGGAAGGATGGAAGGCTGAGTCAACCTTGAGCCGGTGAGATTTGATCCGCTGATCTCCTGAACTAGCAGCCAGCTGAAGTAGCTACATTACAGCACTCTAATCACTGCGCCACCTCGGTTCTTTTTTGGCGTATGTAAACGGTGTAGGTTCTCCTGCTCGAGCAGGGGGTGGACTAGAGGACCTCCAAGGACCCTTCCAGCTCTGTTCTGAGATCCATGCTCAAAATAAGGAGCAATTTCCTGATCGTGAAAACAATTAACCAGTGGAACAGCTTGCCACCAGGCCAGAAGCTGTGAGTGCTCCCTTGCTGGTTTTTAAGAGGAGACTGGACAACTACCGGTCTGGAATGGTATAGGGCAGTGATGGCTAAGGTTTTTGTCGTCGCATGCCAAAAGTGGGGGGAGTGTGTGAGGGAGGTGTCACGTGTGCGCGTGCCTACACCCATAATTCAATGTGTGACACCCCCCCTCCACGCATGTGTGTGCAACCCCCCGCACTCACCCCGCTTTTGGCATGTGATGTCTCAGTGGTAGGTCCACTTTTCGCCCTCCCCAGGCTCCAGAGCCTTTCTAGGAACCTGGGGAGGGTGAAAACGGCCTTCCCTACCCCTCCTGGAGGCCGGAAACAGACCATTTCCCAGGTGCAGGAGCTGAGGTAGGGCAATGCTCGATATTAAAGTGGGAGCTGCTAGATGACCACTGGATAACTTTCTTTTCACTATCTTCTAAAAGCAACTATATTCTGAAAGCAGGAAATGCATCTGGATAGATAATGTACAAGCTCAGCTTAAAATCCTTTGATTCGCTAAGTGGCTCCCTAACCTGTCAGAAGAAAAGGAGCGTCTTAATGAAACATAGTTAAAGGTGATTAGGCCAAGGATAGCCCCTGGATGGGAAGCAATATATCAAAAGAAGAATTTGTACTTTAGCCAGTTACAGAAGAATTATGATTGTTGGGTAAAGATAATGTAAAATCTTAGTAATAAGGAGATGTCAATTAAAAATAACAAATGTATGTTAACCATATATGGAAAGTTGCTGTGTTAGCAGAATCCTTTGTTTAGAAAAGTATAAAATTTGTCATGTAATCATGGACTCTTCACTCAGAGCTCAGATGAGAATCGAGTTCTGGGTCTTTTCCGCAAAATAAACCTATCTGACCCTCTGGGATGTCTCTTATATCCTTTCTTCCGTAACAATATGGCTTTGCGTCCCACCCGTGGCACGCATTTCATAGGTTCGCCATCACGAGTATAGGGCTCTCCTGCTCGAGCAGGGGGCTGGACTAGATGACCTCGTAAGGCCCCTTCCAACTCTTGTTATTCTGTATCCAGGGGTGACACCGATTCACTTTTCCTGATTGCAATGAGTTATAGGCTTACAACTGCTTTCTTCAGGGTTTGTGTGTGTGTGTGTTTTGCGTGATTCTTTCGTTTGTTTGTTTGTTTTGCATTTCCCAATCTAGCCTCCTCTGGGGATTTCCTGGTGGTGTGCCATCCAAGGGCTGCTGAACGGGCCCAAACCTCGCTCGGCCCTTTTGAAATTGTCTGGCAGTTTTGTCCTCCTGAACAAGAGGCAGGATGCAAAAGTCCCTAGAGAGGGACCAGCACTTCAAACCACTGCTTATTTTGGACCCGAGAAGGATGCAATTAATCGCTAAATATGCATATTTTAGGAGCGATGAACACGGCTGCTAAAATGGCTGATCATCAGTTCCTGTAAGGTTGCTTCCAGACATGGCGCCTTTCTTTGATTTCCGATCAACCACCTTGGGCGGAATCTCTACCAAACCACAACAGCTTGAATGTAACACAATCACATTTTATTAGGAGGGAGAAGTTTCAAAGTCCAAATTGTTCTGCCGAGGGTGTCGGTTGTAAACAAAGTGTGAGGCAAGTGACTGGCTTGTCGGTTGTGAGTTTAAACAAACACTTGGAGAAATTTATGGCCCGGATTTCCTCAACGATCCACTGAACAGATCCATTGAATCACAACCCTCCGAGATTCAGCCTGTCACTTCATTCAGTCACCTCCTTTGTCAAACTTGGCAACTTTAAGAGGGGTGGACTTCCACTCCCAGAATCCCCCAGCCAGCAGGCTTTAAGAGGGGTGGACTTCCAGAATCCCTCAGTCAGCCATGCTTTAAGAGGGGTGGACTTCCACTCCCAGAATCCCCCAGCCAGCCACGCTTTAAGAGGGGTGGGCTTCCACACCCAGAATTTCACCCCCAAGTAGTTTTCTTGGCAGAAGAAAAAAATGTCCTTCCATTACTTTTAAACATCCCACGTCTATGAACTCTTGGTGGTCTCCCATCAGAGTTCTGTTATGCAGCCAGGAAATAAGATGACATTTTAAGAAGTTTGTGGCTATACTGAAACATTTCTATAAGTTTCTGGATGACTCTATGAACAGGTCTTAAGAGGTTATTTTTAAACTTTTTAAACTTCTCACTTTAAACTTGAAATTCAAACTTGAAACCCGGGGATCTCCTAGTGGTCTCCTGTCCACAGTCTAACATTGGCCAAATTTGCATGGAAGTTTGAGATTAACCAAGGTCAAAATCCCCTCTGGAGAAGACCTGTAGCAAGTCATTAGCCAATCTCAGCGGCAGCTCCTCTAGAAAGCAGCCCCTTTCGCTGATCCCTTCCCCATTTTTTTAAAAAAATTTGATTTATATACCACCCTTCTCTGGAGACTCAGGGTGGCTTACAATGCGTGAAGCAATATCCTTCCTACTTTTGTATATTTGATACAAAGTCAGCTTCTTGCCCCCACAAACTGGGTCCTCAATTGACCTACCTTAGAAAGGATGGAAGGCCGAGTCAACCTTGAGCCTGGGGAGATTCGAATTTACAGTAATTGCAGGCAGCTGGTGTTAATCACAATGCTTTTAATCTGCTGAGCTGCCAGGCTCGGAGGCATTTGACTCTGACTCCGAACTACAATCACATCTCGTGTTCAGTTTTAAATTAAAAAAATCTATATTTTAAAAAAATCAATTAAATGAATTTTTTTGGAAAAATAATTTGAATTAAAAAAATATTTGTACTTTTATACAGAAATAATTTCATTTTTTAAAAGATATTCTTACAAACTTTACTTCTTAAAAAAATAAATTTCTTAAAAATAGTCTCAACTATTTTCGTTTAAAAATATTTTTAGTTTTTTAAAAAAGGAATTGTTTTAAAAAATATTTTCATGTTAAAAATATTTTTTATTAAGTATTTGTTATCAAGTATTTTAAGTTGGTCATTTAAAAAAATTTAAATTTAATTTAAAAAAATAATTTCAATTAAAAAGTCGTAGTTTTGTACAAAAATAATGTAATTTTTTAAAAATAAATTTCTTAAAAATAGTCTCAACTATTTTTGTTTAAAAATATTTTTAGTTTTTGAAAAAGAATTATTTCAAAAAATATTTTCATGTTAAAAATATTTTTTATAAAGTATTTGTTATCAAGTATTTTAAGTTGGTCATTTAAAAAAATTACATGTAATTAAAAAGAAATCAATTAAAAAGTCGTACTTTTGTACAAAAGCGATTTAATTTTTTAAAAATAAATTTCTTAAAAAACTGACTTCTTAAAAAATTAAGTTTCTTAAAAATAATTTTTCATTTAAAAATATTGTAATTTTAAAAAAATGTGATTGTAATTTTTTAAAAATAGTTTAATTAAAAGAATTTTTTAAAAATAAAACTTATGGAGCTGTCTTTAGCTCCCAAAAGACCTTTAAAAGTAAAGGTAAAGGTAACCCCTGCAGATAAGTGCTAGTCGTTCCCGACTCTAGGGGGCGGTGCTCATCTCCGTTTCAAAGCCGAAGAGCCAGCGCAGTCCAAAGACATCTCCGTGGTCATGTGGCCGGCATGACTCAACGCCAAAGGCTGTTCCCTTCCCACCAAAGGGGGTCCCTATTTTTTCTACTTGCATTTTTTACCTGTTTTCGAACTGCTAGGTTGGCAGAAGCTGGGACAAGTCACGGGAGCTCACCCCGTTACGCGGCACCAGGGATTCGAACCGCTGAACTGCCAACCTTTCGATCCGCAAGCTCAGTGTCTTAGCCACTGAGCCACTTTGAATCCCATCAAATGAAAATAAAATGATGAGTTTCCCCCGACACGTGTCCGGTCAGTACAAAAGACAGCAAATTTAGACAATCAAACAACACCCAGCCAAGTTTTGGAAAGAAAATGGTTTTTATTAGAAATATTAGGCTGCGCTAACGGCTTCAAGAACGTTAATCTGTTGTGTTGTGTTTAAATAAAAACTTGGTGGCAAGCACATCCAGGCTTGGCCGAATTTGCCGCACAGCGTCTGTACATTCTGGTGTGCTCTCAGTTCGAAACATGCCCGTCGCATCCTTCACCGGATGGAGATGCAAATTCTCGGCGGTGTTTGTCATTTGAGGGCGAACATCAAGCCCATGTCAAGAAAAACCTGGTTGAGGAAGAGGGAGGGGGGGGAGGAGAAAGAGGGAGGGAGAAACCACATCTGGCAAAATTTGGCACATGTGCAAAGTTGTTTTTTTTTTTAAAATGGAGGATGAAGGACTGAAAAAAATTACAGTAAAAATAAACTGCGGGTAAAAAATTACAGTAAAAATAAACTGTGGGTCGTAGACATCGGTGGTCCTGCTGAAAATCCATTGATTTGTTGTCTTTCCCAATCTTGGTGACTTAAAGATGGGTGGACTTCAACTCCCAGAATTCCCCAGCCAGCCTTGCTGGCTGGGGAATTCTGGGAGTTGAAATCCACCCATCTTTAAGTCACCAAGGTTGAGAGATATTGCATTTATGTCTGGGATACCAATGTTTCTGGGCTCCGGAGCAATTGGGAGTGCCTTGCAGAGGACTAGTGTGCTGCTAAGCGCATTTTCCTGGGCAAATCTGCGGGAACCGGTGTAATCCGCAGGGTACGATCGAAATAATAATCGCTGCAGATAAAAAACAGGCAGTGGCGGCCACCATTTTGGCAATTTGACGCCATTCTGCCTGAGGAGAACCGTACAGACAAGGGATAGAGCCGGTGAACCATCGGAGAACGGGGAGGCCCCAAAACTGTTGTTGAATGCTGGGGTCTCTGCCATTAGGGGTCAAAAAAGTCAAGATGGCCACCCGATCCATGCCGTTGGAGCCCCGCCCCTTTTTTATATCGCGACGCAAGGCTTGGATTGCAGGCGGTGGCCGCCATCTTGTCTTTTTTTGCGGTTCTCTGAGGATGCGTAGTGAGCAGTGAGCGTATCCTAATTTGACCCTCACACGATGCAACGTCTTGGAATCCGGGTGTGCAAAAAACACCCACACGCAATCCCTGAAGCGTGTTTTGCACAGACACACACAGGATGTCCCCTAAATCTAGGTTGGGAGAAAGAGGTAGTTGTGAAAAGACAAAATGGACGTATTTCTTCTTACAGCCGCCCAGAGACGTTCGGAGGGGAAGCTATACAAATCGAACAAATGAAATGAAAAATCAATTTAGTGACCAAGGAGAAAGGTGGGGGGGGGGGGGGGGGAAGCTCTCCTAGGACTAACCAGCTTCTTTTAACTGGTTTACAATTCTGGAAACTAATCATGGCTTCTAGCTGGCTTGCTTAGAAGTAACATTCTACATTTTTCTGGCTTGTTTATCAAAAAGACGAGCCCTCCGGCAGGACGGTGACCCCATTAATCTGGGGTGGTCACAGAGAGGCGGTTTAGCCCAGCCCTGGGGAAGTGAATCCTGCATTTTTCTTAAAGCATTCTCTTAAGCTTCTAGTCCTCAAGAGGTGGGAGCAAGGAGAGTCCGGCCGCGATCGTGAAGATGTCTTGTGAAAGAAAAATTAGCCCTTCCTGAGGTTGCCAGCAAAAAAAAACCCGTCCACAGAGGTCTACAAACCAAGGCCGGAGAATAATTTGGGGGTGAAGGGTGGACTAGATTACTTTGGAGGACCCTTGCAGTTCTAAGGTTCCTCTGGAGGAGAGAGGGAAACTGAATCGGACAAAACCCAGAAAAAAACAAGCAACGGAGCAACTTTGCGGTCCCTTAACCTCTGGTTCTACCTTTCTCGAACCGGACAGCCGTTTCCGGCACAGCCACGCTTCACTTTCCTTAAGGCACATGCAAATTCCCTTAAGTGGCACCTTCGCTTCTCTTTGGATGGCTACTCTGCCCACCCGCTTTCCCACACCTGACCTCTGACCTCACCCAGAGATGCCAACCAACACTTTTGCAACCACCGAGGGTCCACCTCAAACCTTCTCGACTTTAACCTCTTTCTCGCTTGCGTCTTCTAGCTTTTATGCCCGGAACTCCTCCCCCTGGCACAAGACCGTCTCCCTCCAAGGTTGAGAGGGGGGCAACTCCTGGCACTGGCCCCTGCATCCCCTCTGCCCCATTGGCACCCTTCCATCACCCAATATCCTGGAGTACTTCCCCGATACGCAAAGCTAACTTTCTCAACCGTGTCGAATCTGCTGCGTGTGCCGGCGTCCGACGTGCACCATTTGCTACAGGGAAAACGGTGGCGATCCTGGGACCCCTGGGGTTCACTCCCTCTGGTTACAGACAAGCCAACATTCCCCAAGTTTATCTCAAAGACCTCGGCCACGCCCGTCCTCTAATTCTACGCACCTCGTCAGCATCTGAGACAAAAGAGGGACCCAGTACTGAGCTCATATAGACAATGGAGGAGACGCAAACGAGGCGCACAGAGCAGAATCTTCTACACGGCAACGGTTCCCCCTTTTGCAACAGGGATGGTGTGCGTGTGTGTATGTGACGCAAGACCTCACTGAGACCAGTTCGCTCTCTTGCATCCCCATGCTCATCTGTAGAAGATTCCGGTTGCACGGCAGGAAGGAACCCCCATTAGCATTTGCTCACAACATGACAACGTCACCCCCGATGGCTACCAGGAGTCCCCCGGAGCGTTGTGCCTTTCCGCAACTCCAGCTCCTGCCATTTTTTTTACTTGAGGGGGATCCCGGAACTCAAAGACACCCTACTTGTTTTTGCATTCAGACAATGTACGAGTTTTGACGACGTTTTGACGTGCTCTTTCTACATTCTACCCATTCAGAGACACCAGTCGTGGTTGACAGGACCGGCATGTCTCAAATCTAAGACTCCCATCCTGACAACACCACAAAGGGCACTGAAAAGTGGCAGAGAGTCCCTTGATTGACTCCGACGTTCTCAATCACTCCAGACAGCCGCAGCAGACTCAACCGGACACGGACATAAATCAGCCAAACTCTTATTATTAATGAAGCCGACGACACCTCAAGCGTCAGACGGAAGACACTGGGCTCCCTAAATCGCAGAGATTCTAAATTTAGGAATCGCCAACGTTTTCTGAATTTGCTCCTGGACTTTTGGCCAGTTGCACGCTGCGGAGGTGTTCGGCGTGCAACGCGTTTACCCATCTCTTCGCCAGCGGCCTTGCAAAGGACAAACACCGCTGAATGAATTTCGGTCTGGCGGAATGCAAGCGAAGAACAGCAGAGGAGCACTGGCTGGTGAAAAGACATGGCAACCGTCGTGTTGAAGAGCCCAGGCCCGCTTCTCCTCCCCCAGTTCTTCCCATTGCTCGGGGTCTACAAACACTGTTTCTACGGGGCCCTCCGCCCACACAACGATTGCACGAAAAGGAGAATTTGAGAACTGCAACCCGTTCGTGTCGCTGTTGGGAAGAAACAACTAGAACATGTCTTGTCTCCGTTGCCTAGGTTAGACACCCCCTCCCGCCACTTTTACAGTCCCCCAGGGGGAGGACGCCACTACAGAAGAGTCAATCCAGATTGGGTGGGCCATCTTAAAACGGACCCTCCTCTGAGCCGTTTACGAGATCTCGTTCTAAATCCAGATGGAACCTGTGTCCGCGCTGGTGGCGTTTGAAGCCTTCAGAAGATGTTTTTAGTACGGCTGGCAAGGGTGTTCCTGCGCTTCTGCAGAGTTCACAGCTCCTGGTGGCTGTTCGTTTGTTTTTCAAACGAAGAGGGGGTCCCTGCTGGGAGAGACCCATCAGGACAGGGCAAAATGGAAGGGGAAAAATAATGTTTTTATGTGATGTGCAGAGTCTTTATGCACCAAAGTTGGGCTCCTGGCTTTAGAGTATCTGTTTTTTTGGCACAATCGGGCATCTGGCCCTTGTAAAAGTTTCCAGCCAAGAAAGGACCCACTCTGCCACCTCTTGGCATCTGGCACGGGCCGTCTTTTGCCGACCAGGAATCAACTGAAAAAAGGGGATCTTTTAAAGTGATTGAGTGCTTCTTCGGTGGTATTTGTTCAGTGGCTCATACTTCTCCTCCTCCTCTTCCTCCTCCCCAACTCCTCCTCTTCTTCTCCTCTTCCTCCTCAAGTCTCAAAATATTTGTAAATCTGTGCCACATATTGCATCACGCTTTGCCAGTCCGGACGATCTGTGTACATGATCTCGCTCAGCTCCTGTGGGAGGGAAGGAAACGGGATAAGCGGAAGGAACATCCAGCCCGACTTTTCCCTACAGACGGTCATGTATTCCAAACAGGAATTTTGTATTCCTTTCGGATCCTCTTCTGGATCCTGGACTCCCAGAATTCCCAAGGAGGACACAGCCCTGTGGGAAATTCTGGGAGCGGAAATAAACACTTCAGGAATGCAGGATTGAATTGGACAAAGGGATGAGTACACAGATGATTGATTGATTGATTGATGGTAGGTCTCAAGCTTGGCAGCCTTAAGTTCAGTGGAATTAACTCCCAGAATTCCTCAGCCCCACATGGGAGTGGAAATCCATCCCTCTTAAAGCCTGCTGGCTGGGGAATTCTGGGAGTGGAAATCCTCCCCTCTTAAAGCAGACTGGCTGGGGGATTCTGGGAGTGGAAGTCCACCCCTCTTAAAGCATGGCTGGCTGGGGGATTCTGGGAGAGGAAGTCTCCCCCTCTTAAAGCATGGCTGGCTGGGGGATTCTCGGAATGGAAGTCTACCCCTCTTAAAGCATGGCTGGCTGGGGGATTCTGGGAGTGGAAATCCTCCCCTCTTAAAGCATGGCTGGCTGGGGGATTCTGGGAGTGGAAATCCTCCCCTCTTAAAGCATTCTGGCTGGGGGATTCTGGGAGTGGAAGTCCACCCCTCTTAAAGCATTCTGGCTGGGGGATTCTGGGAGTGGAAGTCCACCCCTCTTAAAGCATGGCTGGCTGGGGGATTCTGGGAGTGGAAATCCTCCCCTCTTAAAGCATTCTGGCTGGGGGATTCTGGGAGTGGAAGTCCACCCCTCTTAAAGCATGGCTGGCTGGGGGATTCTGGGAGTGGAAATCCTCCCCTCTTAAAGCATTCTGGCTGGGGGATTCTGGGAGTGGAAGTCCACCCCTCTTAAAGCATGGCTGGCTGGGGGATTCTGGGAGTGGAAGTCCACCCCTCTTAAAGCATTCTGGCTGGGGGATTCTGGGAGTGGAAATCCTCCCCTCTTAAAGCATGGCTGGCTGGGGGATTCTGGGAGTGGAAATCCTCCCCTCTTAAAGCATTCTGGCTGGGGGATTCTGGGAGTGGAAGTCCACCCCTCTTAAAGCATGGCTGGCTGGGGGATTCTGGGAGTGGAAATCCTCCCCTCTTAAAGCATTCTGGCTGGGGGATTCTGGGAGTGGAAGTCCACCCCTCTTAAAGCATGGCTGGCTGGGGGATTCTGGGAGTGGAAGTCCACCCCTCTTAAAGCATTCTGGCTGGGGGATTCTGGAAGTGGAAGTCTCCCCCTCTTAAAGCATGGCTGGCTGGGGGATTCTCGGAGTGGAAGTCTCCCCCTCTTAAAGCATGGCTGGCTGGGGGATTCTGGGAGAGGAAGTCCATCCCTCTTAAAGCATGGCTGGCTGGGGGATTCTCGGAATGGAAGTCCACCCCTCTTAAAGCAGGCTGGCTGGGGGATTCTGGGAGTGGAAGTCCCCCCCTCTTAAAGCCTGCTGGCTGGGGGATTCTGGGAGTGGAAGTCCACCCCTCTTAAAGCAGGCTGGCTGGGGGATTCTGGGAGTGGAAGTCCTCCCCTCTTAAAGCAGGCTGGCTGGGGGATTCTGGGAGTGGAAGTCCCCCCCTCTTAAAGCCTGCTGGCTGGGGGATTCTGGGAGTGGAAGTCCACCCCTCTTAAAGCAGGCTGGCTGGGGGATTCTGGGAGTGGAAGTCCTCCCCTCTTAAAGCATGGCTGGCTGGGGGATTCTGGGAGTGGAAGTCCACCCCTCTTAAAGCATGGCTGGCTGGGGGATTCTGGGAGTGGAAGTCCACCCCTCTTAAAGCAGGCTGGCTGGGGGATTCTGGGAGTGGAAGTCCTCCCCTCTTAAAGCAGGCTGGCTGGGGGATTCTGGGAGTGGAAGTCCACCCCTCTTAAAGCAGGCTGGCTGGGGGATTCTGGGAGTGGAAGTCCTCCCCTCTTAAAGCAGGCTGGCTGGGGGATTCTGGGAGTGGAAGTCCTCCCCTCTTAAAGCATGGCTGGCTGGGGAATTCTGGGAGTGGAAGTCCACCCCTCTTAAAGCATTCTGGCTGGGGGATTCTGGGAGTGGAAGTCCTCCCCTCTTAAAGCATGGCTGGCTGGGGAATTCTGGGAGTGGAAGTCCTCCCCTCTTAAAGGATGCTGGCTGGGGGATTCTGGGAGTGGAAGTCCACCCCTCTTAAAGCAGGCTGGCTGGGGGATTCTGGGAGTGGAAGTCCTCCCCTCTTAAAGGATGCTGGCTGGGGGATTCTGGGAGTGGAAGTCCACCCCTCTTAAAGCCTGCTGGCTGGGGGATTCTGGGAGTGGAAGTCCTCCCCTCTTAAAGCATGGCTGGCTGGGGAATTCTGGGAGTGGAAGTCCTCCCCTCTTAAAGGATGCTGGCTGGGGGATTCTGGGAGTGGAAGTCCCCCCCTCTTAAAGCCTGCTGGCTGGGGGATTCTGGGAGTGAAGTCCTCCCCTCTTAAAGCATGCTGGCTGGGGAATTCTGGGAGTGGAAGTCCTCCCCTCTTAAAGAATGGCTGGCTGGGGGATTCTGGGAGTGGAAGTCCTCCCCTCTTAAAGCAGGCTGGCTGGGGGATTCTGGGAGTGGAAGTCCTCCCCTCTTAAAGCATGGCTGGCTGGGGAATTCTGGGAGTGGAAGTCCACCCCTCTTAAAGGATGCTGGCTGGGGGATTCTGGGAGTGGAAGTCCTCCCCTCTTAAAGCATGGCTGGCTGGGGAATTCTGGGAGTGGAAGTCCTCCCCTCTTAAAGGATGCTGGCTGGGGGATTCTGGGAGTGGAAGTCCACCCCTCTTAAAGCAGGCTGGCTGGGGGATTCTGGGAGTGGAAGTCCTCCCCTCTTAAAGCAGGCTGGCTGGGGGATTCTGGGAGTGGAAGTCCTCCCCTCTTAAAGCAGGCTGGCTGGGGAATTCTGGGAGTGGAAGTCCACCCCTCTTAAAGGATGCTGGCTGGGGGATTCTGGGAGTGGAAGTCCACCCCTCTTAAAGCATGGCTGGCTGGGGAATTCTGGGAGTGGAAGTCCTCCCCTCTTAAAGCATGCTGGCTGGGGGATTCTGGGAGTGGAAGTCCACCCCTCTTAAAGCAGGCTGGCTGGGGGATTCTGGGAGTGGAAGTCCTCCCCTCTTAAAGCATGGCTGGCTAGGGAATTCTGGGAGTGGAAGTCCACCCCTCTTAAAGGATGCTGGCTGGGGGATTCTGGGAGTGGAAGTCCACCCCTCTTAAAGCATGGCTGGCTGGGGAATTCTGGGAGTGGAAGTCCTCCCCTCTTAAAGCAGGCTGGCTGGGGGATTCTGGGAGTGGAAGTCCACCCCTCTTAAAGCAGGCTGGCTGGGGGATTCTGGGAGTGGAAGTCCTCCCCTCTTAAAGCAGGCTGGCTGGGGGATTCTGGGAGTGGAAGTCCTCCCCTCTTAAAGCAGGCTGGCTGGGGAATTCTGGGAGTGGAAGTCCACCCCTCTTAAAGCATGGCTGGCTGGGGGATTCTTGGAATGGAAGTCCACGCATCTTAAAGCATAGTGGCTGGGGGATTCTGGGAGTGGAAGTCCACCCCTCTTAAAGCAGGCTGGCTGGGGGATTCTGGGAGTGGAAGTCCACCCCTCTTAAAGCAGGCTGGCTGGGGGATTCTGGGAGTGGAAGTCCTCCCCTCTTAAAGCAGGCTGGCTGGGGGATTCTGGGAGTGGAAGTCCTCCCCTCTTAAAGCAGGCTGGCTGGGGGATTCTGGGAGTGGAAGTCCTCCCCTCTTAAAGCAGGCTGACTGGGGAATTCTGGGAGTGGAAGTCCTCCCCTCTTAAAGGATGCTGGCTGGGGGATTCTGGGAGTGGAAGTCCCCCCCTCTTAAAGCCTGCTGGCTGGGGGATTCTGGGAGTGGAAGTCCTCCCCTCTTAAAGCATGCTGGCTGGGGAATTCTGGGAGTGGAAGTCCTCCCCTCTTAAAGAATGGCTGGCTGGGGGATTCTGGGAGTGGAAGTCCTCCCCTCTTAAAGCAGGCTGGCTGGGGGATTCTGGGAGTGGAAGTCCTCCCCTCTTAAAGCATGGCTGGCTGGGGAATTCTGGGAGTGGAAGTCCACCCCTCTTAAAGGATGCTGGCTGGGGGATTCTGGGAGTGGAAGTCCACCCCTCTTAAAGCATGGCTGGCTGGGGAATTCTGGGAGTGGAAGTCCTCCCCTCTTAAAGCATGCTGGCTGGGGGATTCTGGGAGTGGAAGTCCACCCCTCTTAAAGCAGGCTGGCTGGGGGATTCTGGGAGTGGAAGTCCTCCCCTCTTAAAGCAGGCTGGCTGGGGGATTCTGGGAGTGGAAGTCCTCCCCTCTTAAAGCATGGCTGGCTAGGGAATTCTGGGAGTGGAAGTCCACCCCTCTTAAAGGATGCTGGCTGGGGGATTCTGGGAGTGGAAGTCCACCCCTCTTAAAGCATGGCTGGCTGGGGAATTCTGGGAGTGGAAGTCCTCCCCTCTTAAAGGATGCTGGCTGGGGGATTCTGGGAGTGGAAGTCCACCCCTCTTAAAGCAGGCTGGCTGGGGGATTCTGGGAGTGGAAGTCCTCCCCTCTTAAAGCAGGCTGGCTGGGGGATTCTGGGAGTGGAAGTCCACCCCTCTTAAAGCATGGCTGGCTGGGGGATTCTTGGAATGGAAGTCCACGCATCTTAAAGCATAGTGGCTGGGGGATTCTGGGAGTGGAAGTCCTCCCCTCTTAAAGCAGGCTGGCTGGGGGATTCTGGGAGTGGAAGTCCTCCCCTCTTAAAGAATGGCTGGCTGGGGGATTCTGGGAGTGGAAGTCCTCCCCTCTTAAAGCAGGCTGGCTGGGGGATTCTGGGAGTGGAAGTCCTCCCCTCTTAAAGCATGGCTGGCTGGGGAATTCTGGGAGTGGAAGTCCACCCCTCTTAAAGGATGCTGGCTGGGGGATTCTGGGAGTGGAAGTCCACCCCTCTTAAAGCATGGCTGGCTGGGGAATTCTGGGAGTGGAAGTCCTCCCCTCTTAAAGCATGCTGGCTGGGGGATTCTGGGAGTGGAAGTCCACCCCTCTTAAAGCAGGCTGGCTGGGGGATTCTGGGAGTGGAAGTCCTCCCCTCTTAAAGCAGGCTGGCTGGGGGATTCTGGGAGTGGAAGTCCTCCCCTCTTAAAGCATGGCTGGCTAGGGAATTCTGGGAGTGGAAGTCCACCCCTCTTAAAGGATGCTGGCTGGGGGATTCTGGGAGTGGAAGTCCACCCCTCTTAAAGCATGGCTGGCTGGGGAATTCTGGGAGTGGAAGTCCTCCCCTCTTAAAGGATGCTGGCTGGGGGATTCTGGGAGTGGAAGTCCACCCCTCTTAAAGCAGGCTGGCTGGGGGATTCTGGGAGTGGAAGTCCTCCCCTCTTAAAGCAGGCTGGCTGGGGGATTCTGGGAGTGGAAGTCCACCCCTCTTAAAGCATGGCTGGCTGGGGGATTCTTGGAATGGAAGTCCACGCATCTTAAAGCATAGTGGCTGGGGGATTCTGGGAGTGGAAGTCCACCCCTCTTAAAGCAGGCTGGCTGGGGGATTCTGGGAGTGGAAGTCCACCCCTCTTAAAGCAGGCTGGCTGGGGGATTCTGGGAGTGGAAGTCCTCCCCTCTTAAAGCAGGCTGGCTGGGGGATTCTGGGAGTGGAAGTCCTCCCCTCTTAAAGCAGGCTGGCTGGGGGATTCTGGGAGTGGAAGTCCTCCCCTCTTAAAGCAGGCTGACTGGGGAATTCTGGGAGTGGAAGTCCACCCCTCTTAAAGCATGGCTGGCTGGGGGATTCTCGGAATGGAAGTCCACGCATCTTAAAGCATAGTGGCTGGGGGATTCTGCGAGTGGAAGTCCACCCCTCTTAAAGCATGATGGCTGGGGAATTCTGGGAGTGGAAGTCCACCCATCACCAAGTGGCCAAGCTTGAAAAACGCTTGAGCAGCTAACTGAGTTAAGGGCCAGAACAGGGGTGAAATGCTACCAGTTCGGACTGGTTTAGAGAACCGGTAACGATGGCAGCATGAAGCTCCACCCACCTGCCCAGTTGTCATTACTTCCTGGTTTTAACCAGGAAGTAACCTGTTTTTTACCCTCTGTGCATGCGCAGAGGGTTGGCGCACACACGTGCACTTCCGAACCGGTAGGGAAGGTAAGTAGATTTCACCCCTGGGCCAGAGAATGCTGAAAAGCAGGGGGAAGAAAAGACTTTGAAAATAAATAGAAACTGGAAGACATTCAACAAATCATTGTTAAATTTGGAGAGAGAAAAAAAAAACCAGCTGGAAGAGAAGCCTCAACGGGGCCGAATTGAGACTCTGCAAAGCTTGGCAAGGACCAATCCACATTGTAAACCCTCCTCCCAGTGGTGGGTTGCTCCTAGTTTGCAAGAACCGGTAGTAAAAATTTGCAGTAGTTCGGAGAACCATACATTGGCTGGCCGTGCCCCTGAACCGGTCCTCGGCCCAGTCGCTGTTCACTTACCCCGCCCACCTCATCAGAGGCTTTTTTTTTAACTTTTGAAAGCATTTTTTTCTACGGCCTCTTAAGGTTGTAGAAAAAATGCTTTTAAAAGTTTTTAAAAAAAAGCCTTTGACGATCGCGCAGCTCAGCTGGGATCGTCAGAGGCTTTTGAAAGCATTTTTTTCTGCAGCCTCTCAAGGTTGTAGAAAAAATGCTTTTAAAAGTAAAAAAAAGAAAAAAGCCTCTGATGATCCCGCAGCTCAGCTGGGATCGTCAGAGGCTTTTAAAAGCATTTTTTTTTCTGCAACCTCTTCAGGTTGCAGAAAAAATGCTTTTAAAAGTTTAAAAAAAAAGTTGGCCACGCCTACCCAGTCACATTCCCCCACCAAGCCACGCCCACAAAATAAGCCACACCCACCGAAAAAATTTAGAACCCACCCGTGCCTTCTCCCCCGGTGAGGCTTCCTTCCTGCCCCTTTGCCAAAAGCCTTGGGAGCAACCAAAACTTCTCGGATCTCAGGCGGTGGGGCAGAGGGCCAGGCTAGATATTCATCCTCTGAGCTCTGCCAAGCATGCCATCTGCCCCCCTCGCCCCCCCTCCAATCCACTGTGTCCAAAAGCAGAAAGCAAGAACTGCCCCCATTTTGGACAGAGCAATAGTTAGCCTGGCCAACAACCAATCCATGCATGGAAGAAACAAGAGGTGGAATAATACGATTTAAAAACAGAAAGAAGGCAAGGAAAATAAAATGGACACTTGCGTAATTCCGTGTAGGTGTGTATGTACACACGTCATTGTGTGTACAGGTAGATCTCGACTTACAAACGCAATTGAGCCCCAAATTTAGGTTGCTAAACTAAGGGACAGTTGTAGAGTGAGATTATTTGCCCTGTTTTACGACCTATTTTTGGCATAGTTGTTAAATGAATCAATGTGGCTGTTAAATTAGAAGCACACTTGCCTTCTCCTATTTTCCCCCCAAACAACAACCCTGTGAGGTGGGTTGGGCTGAGAGAGAGAGGGACTGGCCCAAAGTCATCCAGCTAGTTTGCATGCCTAAGGCAGGACTAGAACTCACTGTCTCCTGGTGATTGGCACAGAGTCACCCAGCCAGCTTTTATTCCCTAAAGTGGGACTAGAACTCACTGTCTCCTGGTGATTGGCCTAAAGTCACTCAGTCAGCTTTCATGGCTAAGGTGGGACTAGAAGTCTAGAACTCACCGTCTCCTGGTGATTGGCTCAAAATCAACCAGCTAGCTTTCACGCCTAAGACGGGAACTAGAACTCACTGTCTCCTGGTGATTGGCCCAAAGTCACCCAGCCAGCTTTCATACTTAAGGCAGGACTAGAACTCACTGTCTCCTGGTGATTGGCCCAAAGTCACCCAGCCTGCTTCCATGCTTAAGGTGGAACTAGAACTCACTGTCTCCTGGTGATTGGCCCAAAGTCACCCAGCCAGCTTTCATACTTAAGGCAGGACTAGAACTCACTGTCTCCTGGTGATTGGCCCAAAGTCACCCAGCCTGCTTCCATGCTTAAGGTGGAACTAGAACTCACTGTCTCCTGGTGATTGGCCCAAAGTCACCCAGCCTGCTTCCATGCTTAAGGTGGAACTAGAACTCACTGTCTCCTGGTGATTGGCCCAAAGTCACCCAGCCAGCTTTCATGGCTAAGGTGGGACTAGAAGTCTAGAACTCACCATCTCCTAGTGAGTGGCTCAAAATCAACCAGCTAGCTTTCACGCCTAAGGCGGGAACTAGAACTCACTTTCTCCTGGTGATTGGCCCAAAGTTATCCAGCCAGCTTTCATGCTTAAGGCAGGACTAGAACTCACTGTTACCCTGTTCCTAACCTGGCGTCTTAACCACTTGACCAAAGTGACTCTCATATGCTGGAGTATAGCTCCCCACGTGCTCAGTTAACATGGGTCCTGTTGACTTGGCAGGGGATAATGGGAGCTACTCCCCCCTCGACAACCTAGGGAAAAATACCCGCGTGATTATCGGGTCAACCTCTAGCAATGCCCAAGAGAATCAGCCATGCCTTTCTCCCCCTCTACCTCCCCCCCTCTTCACCCTTCACTTTTCTCCTCTCCGCGGAAATAAAACCGGACTTACCAAACTGGGTTTGATCCCAACGCTTTCCGCCGCTTGGAACGCCAGGAGGAGGTTTTTTTTCTGGCGGAAGAAGAAAACATGAATAGAAGAAGAAACATAAAAGACTTTTGAGGTCTTTTAAAACAGCCCCCTCCCTGCCCCAACCTTTTGGGGCACCAGGGACCGGTTCCGTGCCAAGAGATTTTTTCTGTGGACCGGAGGGGGCCTGGTTTAATATGCTCCCTGCATCCCGTGGATAGGGCTTCCATGGTTTGCGTGGCCCAGTTCCTGGCATGCCACGGCCCAATTCTGGCCCACGTCCCATGGGTTCGGCACCCCGGTTTTAAAATACAAAAGAGAAGAGAAGAGAAAAGAGAAGAGAAGAAAAAGAAAAAGAAAAAGAAAAAGAAAAAGAAAAAGAAAAAGAAAAAGAAAAAGAAAAAGAAAAAGAAAAAGAAAAGAAAAGCAGCATTATGGAAGAGTGGCCTATTTTCTCGTCTGCCAGACCAATTGCTTGCTCCAAACTTCCCTGGACACCTTCAATTCTCTCAAACTTTTCAGGAGTTTGGCTGGTGGGGATGGCAAAAAAAAATATGGGATCACCTCCATTGAGGGGGGTGTGGGTATCCAGCCAGGTGACTTACGCCCCCCCCCAATGGCTGGTTGAGCCACCTTGAGATATATAGTCCTCGACTTAACAACCGCAACCGAGCCCAAAAATTACTGTTGTTTTTTGTTTTTTTAAAATTTGATTTATATGCCGCCCTTCTCCAGAGACTCAGGGCGGCTTACAATGCGTTAAGCAATAGCCTTCATACTTTTGTATATTTATACAAAGTCAGCTTGTTGCCTCCACAAACTGGGCCCTCAATTGACCTACCTTAGAAAGGATGGAAGGCTGAGTCAACCTTGAGCCTGGGGAGATTCGAACTTACAGTAATTGCAGACAGCTGGTGTTGATCACAATGCTTTTAGTCTGCTGAGCCACTCAGCGTTGTTGAGTGAATCACTGAACTTGGCTTGCCCGAGGACTCTGCTTGTAGGAAGGTTGCCAAAGGAGATTACGTGACCCCCCCCAGGGACGCTGCGGCCGTCATCAATATGAACTGGTTGCCATAGCATCTGAATTTCGATCATGTGACCGCAGAGACGCTGCAACGGTCATTAAGTGTGAAAAGTTGGGCCTAATTCGCTTTTTTTCAGTGCCATTGTAAATTCATTTCATTCAGAAGCAGTTCATTTCATGACCGTGAATGAACGTCACTGAAAAAAAGTGACTTAGGACCATATTTTCACACTTACGACCGTTGCAGCATTCCCCCAACCCCCCCCCATGGTCCTGTGATCAAAACTCAGACCATTGCAAACTGATTCACATTTATGACGGTCGCAGTGTCCCGAGTTTACATAATCTCCATTTTGCGACCTTTTGACAAGCAAAGTCTCCGGGCAAGCCAAGTTCACTTAACAACCATGTTACTTACTTAATGACCGTGGCAAGAAAGGTTGTAAAACCGGGAAAAATTCACTTAAAAACTGTCCCACTTAGCAATGTAAATTCGGGACTCAATTGTGGTCGTAATTCGAGGATTCCCTATAATACAGGAAGTGGAAAACGTGAGCTTCCCTCGTCTTGTTTCTCCTTGGACTGAATTACAGGGAGTTCCCGACATTCGTTTAGCGACGGTTCAAAGTCACGACGGTGCTGGAAAAACATGGCTTGCATCCTCACACTTACAACCTTTGCCGAGACCAAAATCCAGGCACTCGGCAACCAGCAGGTAGTTACGACGGTCGTAGAATCGTGTTCCACCTTCCTAGTAAGCAAAGTCAGCGGGGGGAAGGAGTATTCCCTTCACGAGGGCAGCAAAAAACGGTCACAAAATAGACACGACTCATTTAAGGACCCCATTGTCGTAAGTCAAGGACTACCGGGAGATTTCGGGTAAGAGAAGGTTAAAAAGAAAAACGGGATTTTTGCACGTATCTCTCGTCCCTTCGGTGTCCCCTGAGACTAGCATTCAAAAAAAAAAAAATCTCCTTTTAAAATAATCCAAAAAAACCAGATAAATGTCCCTTGAGGATAAATATTCAGCAGAGCCACAAGACAAAAACATCGGAAACTCTTTTGAATTTCCCGGAGAAAATCCATCGATCAACGCAACAGGTTCCTTGGCTCGAACAGAAATTATATCCTCGTTATTTTCTAAAATTCACCGTTTGGTTTTTCTTGCAGCCCCGAAGGCAGCTTTTTATATATATGTTTTTTATAATAATAATAAAAAAAAAACCTTGTGTGCATCTATTATCACTCAAGTTTATTAATGGATTTGAAGGGGGGGGGATTTATTTATACCATCCTTATCTTGCTTTCCCCTCTGGAGATTCGGAGCAGCTGGTGAGAAAGACACGGCCCATAAATTTGCCAGTTAAAACAGCCACTTTGATAAAAGACCCTCACGGAACACAGAAAATGTAATATTATTTTTTTTTGCTGGGGAACATAAATTAAAATCCAGGAAAATCGCCAATGGCGTCCCATTTGCAGATGTTTGTCTTCTGAGGTAATCCTTTTTTATTTCCTCGTTTAATTGTTGCTCACTCAGAAATCTGGGCTGAACCGACTTAAAACCATTCATTTAACGACCGTTTGTTACTATGGCATTGAAAAAAACAGGTCGCCTGATGGATCGGTCCTCGCACTTACGACCGTCACAAGCATCCCCGTGGTCACATGCTCAAAATCTGGTGCTTGGTAATCAACTCGTGTTTATGACGGCTGCAGCATCCCGGGATCACTTGATCCCCCACCTGCGACCTTCTGACAAGAAAAATTCAACGGGGAAGCCGGATTCCCTTAACGACCGCATGATTCACTTAACAACTATAGTGATTCGTTTAAAAACCAGGGCCGGAAGGTTTTAAAATTGGGCAAGTCTCACATAACAACCGCCTTGCTTAGTGATGAAAATGATAATCCCAATTGTGGTCGTTAAATCGAGGACTACAAGTGATCCTTCTGGCTCGGTTCAGTTGATAGCTGGACTGACTTAGGATGATGAGATGTGGTCCTCCATTTACGACCGCGATTGAGCCCCCAAATCTACCTGGCCAAGCGAGACAGTTGTTAAGTGAAGTTTTCCCCATTTTACGTCAGTTCTTGCCACCGCTGTTCAGTGAATCACGGCAAGTGATTCTGGATAGCTCAGCAGGCTAATGCATTGTAATTAACTCCAGCTGTCTGCAATTATTGCAAGTTCGAATCTCCCCAGGCTCAAGGTCGACTCAGCCTTCCATCCTTTCTAAGGTAGGTAAAATGAGGACCCAGTTTATGGGGGCAATAAATTGACTTTGTATAAAATATACAAAAGTATGAAGGCTATTGCTTAACGCATTGTAAGCCGCCCTGAGTCTCCGGAGACAGGCGGCATATAAATCAAATTAAAGAGAAAGAAAGAAAGAAAGAAAGAAAGAAAGAAGAAAGAAAGAAAGAAAGAAAGAAAGAAAGAAAGAAAGAAAGAAAGAAAGAAAGAAAGAAAGAAAGAGAAAGAAAGAAAGAAAGAAAGAAAGAAAGAAAGAAAGAAAGAAAGAAAGAAAGAAAGAAAGAAAGAAAGAGAAAATGGAAGGGAGGGAAGAAAGAAAGAAGGAAGGAAGGAAAGAAAGAACATTCAGCTGCCTGCAATTACTATAAGTTCGAATCTCGCCAGGCTGAAGGTTGACTCAGCCTTCCATCCTTTCTAAGGTAGGTAAACTGAGGACCCAGTTTGTGGGGGCAATAAGCTGACTTTGTATAAATATACAAAAGTATGAAGGATATTGCTTAAGGCATTGTAAGCCGCCCTGAGTCTCCGGAGAAGGACGGCATATAAATCAAATAAAATTTTTTTTAAAAGTTGTTAACTTAGTCACGTGGTTGTTAAGTGAATCTAGCCATCATAAATATGAGTCATACGGTCGTAACTGTGAAAAATCATCCTGAGGCACTTTTTCCCAGAGCTGTTGTAACTTTGAACGGTCGCTAAAAAAAACTGTCGTAAGTCAAGGACTACCTGTTGCTTCTACATTTTTTGGGTGGAGGAGTGCTATTTGGGGAAAAAACCGACAGAACAATTTGGGGAAGTGATGTAAGAAAAGGAAGAAGAAAAGAGAACTCAAATCCCTTGAGGTCAACCCGAAATAGCCCTGCCTTAAAGGAAGCAGCAGCGGAGCAAAAAATAAATGAAAAATAAAATTTATTTGAGAATACAACTTACGGGAAAAAAAGGAAGCAGGCGTTTGCACCGTCAAAGCTGCGGCCTTTATATTCTTTTGAAAGATCCTTGCAGACACACTGGTAAGTCCTCGTCTTACAACAGTTCATTTACAACCGTTCAAAGTTAGAACATCACTGGAAAAAGTGACTTAGGACTATTTTTCGTGCTGACGACCGTTGAAGCATCTCCTTAGACACTTGGCCACCGATTCGCATTTACGACGGTCGCAGTATTCCCTTTTTGCGACCTTCTGACCGGCCAAGCTGGTGGGAAATCCCGATTCGCTTAAATGACATTGTGACTAATTTAACGACGGCACGGATTCAATTAATGACCGTGGCAAGGAAGTCCATCAAACGGAATCAAAATTCCCATTAAAAACCGCCGTTTAGCGAAACGGAGGGATTGTTTCACTTAGCAAGAAAAATTGGTTTTTCTTGTAGTCGTAAATCGAGGACTAGCTAAAATCTTTCTTTTCCTACAGGAAAGACGTTTATTATTATTGATCACCTGATTTATTGATTTCCTGATGAGCTGGCTTTTGATTGTTTGTGTTCATTATGTGGTATTTTAATATTTAAATTGTTCTTAATAGTCAGCCAAAGTTTATATGGGTTTTAATTGATTTTTAACTTTTGTACACTGTATTTTTATCTGGCTGTACACCGCCCTGAGTCCGCAGGGAGAAGGGCGGTATATAAATCCAATAAATAAATAAATAAATAAATAAATAAACCACCCAGGGAAGTGGTGGGCTGCAGCCGATTCGGGCAAAATGCCCACCCACCCGCCATCCCGTCCTATATCGCTGTGTTTGACGCCGCGAATTGCTGTGTTTTTTGATGCCGTACGCATGGGCAGGAGGCGTGCGTGTGCGAATTGCCACGTTTGACGCCGCACACGTGCACAGAGGGCGTGCGTGCACATTTCCAGTTGCTGGGCAAACCGGATGTTACAGCATGTGACGCCCATATTTGACCCAGGGGTTATGGATGTACCAGATGGCTGGTGCTATAAACCTTTGAAATATATAATAAATAATAGTCTCCTTGACTATCTATGTGCAGAGCTGGAAAAAAAAAACGACTTGATGACACCGAATGAATGAATCATCGGTAAGGAGGGCAGGAAGGATGTTAAAAGGGTGTTTGCATTGTGTTTGTGTTATCTGGCCTGCACAGGGGGTCCTCAACGTACGACCGCAATTGAGCTTCAAATTTCTGTCGCTAACAGAGAATTGTCCACAAGGAACAAAAAGTGGTAATTTTCGACGTATGAAAATTGTTAAGGAAGATCATTATTGTGGAAGTTTTGCCCTATTTTGCCTTTTTTTATTACCGCCGTTAAGTGAATCGCAGCGGTTGATAAGTTAGTAAGCTGGTTGTTAAATGAGTCCGGCTTCCCCTTGGAATTTGCTTGTCGGAAGGTCGCAAAAGGGGGGGGGGAGGAGTGTCATGTGACCCCAGGACTCTGCGTCCGTCATAAATACGAGAATTTTGATCACGTGACCATGGTTGTGTTGCGATGGTCGTTAAGTGTGTAAAACGGTCGTCGCTTTTTCCAGTGCCGTTGTAACTTTGAACGGTCACTAAGTGAACTGTCGTAAATTGAGGACTACCTGTAATAACGATCAAATTCCTCCAGATTACCTGCTTGAGCGAAGAGCTGCAATATTAAATTTAACCCGGGAATGGATTTCCCCCTTCGTCTCATTATTTTAAGAGGTTTTATTTGAAATGCAGGAAGTCCTCGACTTATGACATGAATGGAGCCTGCCCAAGTCACGGTGGTCGTAAAACGAGTGGATCAAGTGAACAACCCAATTTTACAACCTTTTTTGCAGTGGCCGTTAAGCAAATCATTGCAGTTGTTAAGTGAGACATGCGGTCGTTAAGCAAACCTTAATGTTACTTCCCTCGTTACTTGTCATAAAGGGTTGCAAATGGAAGTCACATGACCCTGGGTTGCTTCCACTATCATAAATACATGCTGGTTTTGATCAATTTGATCTTACCATCCTGGGAATGCTGTGACGGTCGTAAGTGTGAGGATTGGTCTTAAGTCACTTTTGTGGGTCGTTGTAACTTTGAATGGTCACTAAATCACTTTTTAATGACCCCATAATCCCTTGCAGGGTGGAGTCTGGGCAACTGAATGGAGCTGAGTGTTGAGTGGCCGGATGCCCTTCCTGTTGCCAATGCAGAGTTTTGTTCGGCAGATAAATTCTCACTGCGCCCAGAGAGAGAAATATTCTGCCTCTACCTAGGATCGAACTCACAGCCTCCTGATTGCGAGGCGAGAGCTCCACCTCTCGGGCACCGCACCACTCAGGCCACTGCACCAATCCTGGGAATGCTGTGACGGTCGTAAGTGTGAGGATTGATCTTAAGTCACTTTTTTCAGGGATCACTGTAACTTTGGATGGTCACTAAATGATCGGCGGTTAAATACAGGATTTGCCTGCTGTTCTTCTGCACAGTTGCAGTCCCTTCGCCCTCCACTAGGGGCATTCTTGGGGAGCTCTCCGCTGTGTGCGGCCCCTGGTGGAGGAGGCAGGAACTTACTCACCTTGTCTTGGCTGTTGAGTTCTTGATAAGGGATGTGAGCCGGCAGGTAGGTGTGTAAGAGGGCGCAGAAAGCCAGGCCGTCACTCCAGCTGCTGCTGAAGTTGGTGATGTCGATATTCTGCAAATGCAACGAGAGGAGAGAAATGATGCCCTGATGATGTTACCTAGTTGGGTCATGAAACGTCTTGAAGAAAACCAGGTTTTGGAGAGCACCAAGGAGCCTTCCTTCTTTCCTTCCCCCTCCTTCTTCCTTCCTCCCTCTCTTCTCGTTCTCATCACTTCCTTCCTTCCTTCCTCCCTTTCCTCCTTTCTTCCTTCTTTCCCGCCTCCTTCCTCCCTCCCTCCCCTTCCTTCCTTCTCATCACTTTCCTTCGTTTGTTGGTTCCTTCCTTCCTTCTTCCTTTCCTCTCTTCTCATTCTCACCACCTTCCTTCCTTCTCCCTCTATTTCCTTCCTTCTTTCCCTTCCATCCTCCCTCTCTTCCTTCCTTCCCTCCCTCTTTCCAGACCTTTCCTTCCCCCTCCTTCTTCCTCCCTCCCTCCCTTCTCATTCTCATCACTTCCCTCCTTCCTCCTTCCCTTTCCTCCTGTTTTTCTTCTTTCCCACATCCTTCCTCCCTCCCTCCCCTTCCTTCCTTCTCATCACTTTCCTTCGTTTGTTGGTTCCTTCCTTCCTTCTTCCTTCCCACTCTTCTCATTCTCACCACCTTCCTTCCTTCTCCCTCTATTTCCTTCCTTCTTTCTCTTCCATCCTTCCTCTCTTCCTTCCTTCCCTCCCTCTTTCCAGACCTTCCTTCCTCCTCCTTCTTCCTCCCTCCCTTCTCATTCTCATTCTCATCACTTACTTCCTTCCTCTTTCCCTTTCCTCCTGTCTTCCTTCTTTCCCACATCCTTCCTTCCTTCCTTCTCCTTCCCTCCCTTCTCACACTTCCATCCTCCGTCCCTCTTTCCAGACCTTCCTTCCCCCTTTCTTCCTTCCTTCCTTCTCCTTCCCTCCATCCCCTTCCTTCCTTCCCACACTTCCATCCTCCCTCCCTCTCTTCTTTCCTTCCCTCCCTCTTTCCAGATCTTCCTTCCCCCTTCCTTCTCCCTCCCTCCATCCCCTTCCTTCCTTCCTTCTCACACTTCCATCCCCCCTCCCTCCCTTTTTTCCTTCCCTCCCTTTCCAGCCCTTCCTTCCTTCCTTCCCCCTCCTTCTTCCTTCCTTCCTTCTCCTTCCCTCCATCCCCTTCCTTCCTTCCCACACTTCCATCCTCCTCCCTCTCTTCTTTCCTTCCCTCCCTCTTTCCAGATCTTCTTTCCCCCTTCTTCTTCTTCCTTCCTCCCTCCCTCCTCTTCCTTCCTTCTCACACTTCCATCCTCCCTCCCTCTCTTTTCCTTCCCTCCCTCCTTCCAGACCTTCCTTCCCCTCTTCTTCTTTCCTTCCTCCCTCCCTCCCTCCTCTTCCTTCTCACACTTCCGTCCTCTCTCCCTCTCTTCTTTCCTTCCCTCCCTCTTTCCAGATCTTCCTTCTCCCTCCCTCCCTCCCCTTCCTTCCTTCCTTCTCACACTTCCATCCCCCCTCCCTCCCTTTTTTCCTTCCCTCCCTTTCCAGCCCTTCCTTCCTTCCTTCCTTCCTCCCTCCCTCCCTCCCATTTTAACTTCTGTCAACTTTGCTTTGTTCATTCACTGCTTTTCTTTAGGAAGACACAGAAAACAACTTAAGTAAAAACGGAAGACTTTAAACTTAGTTTAAGTTTAAAGTTTCAGGCCAAAACCTTTACGAGAGAATATTTGACGGAGGAAAAGAATAGAGCAAGCCTTTTATTTGTACTGGTAGTCCTTGACTTATGAACCGTTAACTGAGCTCACAATTATGGTTGTTAAGTCACAGGGGTTGTTAAATGGGTCTTGACGGGACCCCACCTCATTTATATACCCTTTATTACAATGATTGTTAAGCGAACACTGCGTCTGTCGTTAAGCAAGCCCAATGTTTGTTATAGGCTTTCTTTTTTTTCCCAGAAGCAATTGTACAGGTAGTCCTCGGTTTATGACGGGTTGCTTAATGACCTTTAAAAGTTATGACAGACGCCCTCCCCAAAAGCTACTTAGGACCCAGTTCTGAACTTCCGACAGTCGCACATACACCCCATAGTTACATGACCGTATTTTGGGCGCCTGACAATTCGATCGCCTTTATGAAGTATTCTGTGGTCACGGAGCCGTAAATTTATGACTTGTTTTGGCCAATTTCTGGTCTTTTTGACTAATTTCTGGCAAAAAAAAAAGCCAATAAGAATACATGGATTCGTTTAACGACCGTGGTGTTTTGCTTAACTGCCAGCACACACACACACACACACACACACACACACACACACACACAGTAGTAAAATCAGATCTGGCCCTTTCTCGACTTCTGACCGTCATTGTCTTATGACGGCAATTTTGAGCTCCATTGTGGTCATAAATTGAGGACTACCTGCCATGGGTTAGGATTTGACGAGGGGGGCTTCCCAAAGCTGGATAAACAACCCCGAATTGAGCAAAAGTGGTTTTTCTGTTGTTAATCACACACACAACGGTGACACTTAAATAAGGATTTTTCTGAAAAAATTGGACTGAAGTGGTTTTTAATGGGAGTTTTAATGGTTCTTAACATTTATTGATTGATTTTATCTGTTTGTTTTATGGCTGTGAGCCGCCCTGAGGCCTTTCCGGAGAGAGAGAGCGGCATATAAGCTTATAAATAAATAAATAAATAAATAAATAAATAAATAAATAAATAAATAAATAAATAAATAAATAAATAAATAAATAAATAAAAGGGAGTTTTCTGATAAGCAGTTCTGGGGAATAAAAGGGGGGAAAAATACATGGGAAAGCAATGATTCACAACACTAATTAATAAAGCAAAATTCCTTGAAATTATTCAACCACGTCACGTCATTGACAGGGTTTATTTTTTTCCTGGTCTTAAGCAGAGAGGGTTGGACTAGAAGACCTCCAAGCTCCCTTCTGACTGTTATTCTGTACAAGTAGTCCTTGATTTACAACCATTTAGTGACCGAAGTTGCGAGGGAACTGGAAAGAAAAAGGAACTTATGACCCTATTTCACTCCTACAACTGTTGCAGCGTCCCCCTGCGGTCACGGGATCAAAATTCAGATTCTTGGCAATCGACTCGTATTTATGACGGTCGCAACGTCCGGAGTGGGGGTGGGTGGGTGTTTCATCACGTGATCCGCTTTTACGACCTTCTGACACACGAAGTCAAAGAGCTTGAAGCCAAGGTGGACAACTGGGTTCCTAAGTTAATCACTGCGTGGATTCGCTTAAGGACTGTGGCAAGAGAGGTCGTAAAATGGAGCAAACCTCGACATAAGCGACAGAAAGGTCGGGCTCAACGGTGGTCGTAAATCGAGGATCCCCGGTATTTATTCCCTAGATTAAACGCGATGTCAATTGCTCGGACAAGCCTTCAGTCTGGTTTTTCTGCTTTATTTAATGACTTGTCTTTTATTTATCTATTATTCATTCAATGAATTTATCTTTGGTCAATCCTTTAGGTTGCAAAACGGAGCGATGCTTCCTTAACGACCGTTGCTACTTAATCCCTGCAGCGATTCTCTTAACAACCGTGGCAGGCAAGATGGCCAAAGTGGGCGAAACGCGGTGAAACAACTGTCTCGTTTAGGCATGGAAATGAAGGGGTTATTTTGGTCGTAAATCGAGAACTGCCCACAATTGTGTCATCCCTGCAGACCCTCACACGAAAGGGGCTGTTTAATGCTGAATTCCTAGCCTGGAACAAAAAAAAAAGCCTTACCCCGTGTTTCCCCGATATTATCTTATATTTTGGGGGGCTCCAAAATAAGCACTAGGGCCGTGATGGAGCCATATCGCTGGGCACGCGAGCTCAGCTCCATTTTCGGGCCTTCTGGGCCTACCAGAAGTAGGGAAACAGGCTGTTTCCAGCCTCCAGATTGCCTCGGGGTGTGGGGAAAGCCGTTTTTGCCCTCCCCAGGCTCCTAGAAAGACTCTAGAGTCTGGGGAGAGCAAAAAACAGGCCTTCCGGTCCCACCAGAAGTCGGCAAATGGGCCGTTTCCGGCTTCTGGAGGGCCTCCGGGGAGTGGGGAAGGCCGTTTTCACCCTCCCCAGGCTCCTAGAAAGGCTCTGGGGCCTGGGGAGGGCGAAAAACAGGCCCACCATTCCACTGCATGTCAAAAGCAGGGGGAGCGGGGGGGGGGTCGTGCACACATGCGCGGGAAGGCAGGGCGCATAGAATTATGGGTGTGGACACGAGCGCAACCCCCCTGCACTCCCCCTGCTTTTGGCACGCCGACGGCAAAATGGTTAGGCATCACTGCACTATGGCTTATTTTTGGAGGGTGTTTTATTTCCCCCCCCTTGTACGGGAGGCCCATTTCTTCTCCTTGCTTGCGGCCGCAACAGGGCAGGAGGCCGTGCGGTCTTCCAGTCCTCCCGCCATGAGGCAGGACAGGGTGGAGATGCCCCATGCGCCCCGCACCGGCTTACCTCAGCGCCGGCAGCCAGGCCAAACATGCCCCAACACCTCCGGCAGCCCTGTTCCGCAGGACCCCGCGTGGCCACTGGCACACTACTTCTCCTTAGTCACTACCGCGACAGCCGATAGACGGTGGGACGGAGTGGGCGGCTGGCCGTGGAAGGCTCGTCTTCACGTCTCTCGGCTTTCCTGCGGCCTGCAGGGTGCATCAGGATCACACCTGCTTCCTCCCCAACCCCCGGAGCCTCTGCCTCCATCTGCTGCCGGTGCCGCCGTGGAAAGATAAGCCTCCCGCGGCTGGTCAGCTGGTCTGGCGCACTGACATTCAGCTTTCCCGTGTCCCGATTACATGCCTCCACCTGCCTCTGTCTGCTGCTTGGACAGGTAATCGACTCACCTGTGCTGCACAGGTGAGTGCTGCTGTCGGCCTCCGGGGCTGGCCACACTGCCCGCTGATGACAATTTTAACTAGGCTTTATTTTTGGGAGTACGGCTTATATTAAGATCAGGCTAGGGCTTATTTTCGGGCGAACGGAGTATTTACAGGAGGACCCTCCCCACAATGATGGTTCCACTCACGTAAGAGCTGGACTTCGTTTCGATCGCAGAACAACACAATCGATCAACCCGCAATTAAAATGCAAGATGATGAAATCAACGGAGCTTTTGGGACTCATGTTCTTCCCCCGCTGTCCCCCCGATCGATGCCGTCTCCTGCCGGCAAAATTGAGATTGGATGCAGACCTCAAGGAGGCCACCGATTTGGCCATAACACCCACGTTTTTGTGTGTGTGTGTGTGGGGGGGGGGGGGGAGGATGACAACAACGGCTGCGATGCCTCCAGCCTTTCCTCTTAATTGCTGGCAGCCTTAATTTGATTCGAAAGCTTGGCTGAGATTGGATTAATTTGCCTCGGCACTTTCTCCCAATTTGGAGAAGAACAAACTCTCGTGTGCATTTCGTGTGTGGGGGGAAGACAAGACTTCCTGCGTACAGGTGCTGCATCTATGGGGACAAAACGGTGTGCGAGGGCCCCATGTCACATTTATTTTTATTTATTATTTATTGGTTCGATTTACATGCCGCCTTTCTCCGGAGACTCAGGGCGGCTTACAATGCCTTAAGCAATAGCCTTCCTACTTTTGTATATTTTATCCAAAGTCAGTTTATTGCCCCCACAAACTGGGTCCTCAACTGACCTACCTTAGAAAGGATGGAAGGCTGAGTCCACCTTGAGCCTGGTGAGATTCGAACTCGCAGTAATTGCAGGCAGCTGGCAGCTAAGTGCTACTAAACAGCACTTTAGTCCGCTGCGTCACCAAAGCTCTTTTCTGGGTCCTGCCAGCCAAACACCCCATTTTGGAGGGGCTAGTTTGGGTAAGAGAGGACACAGGCGGTCCTCGAATTACGACAGTTCGTTTAGTGACCGTTTGAAGTTACAGCCGCGCTGGAAAAAGTGACTCACGGCTGCTTTTCACACCTATGACCGTTGGATCACATGCCCAGGGTCACATGATCTCCTTCTGCAACCTTCTGACAAGCAAAATCATCGAGGAAGCCAGACTCACTTAACAACCGAAGGACTAAATTAATAAGCGCAGTGATTCCCTTTACAACTCTGAAAAGAAAGGCGTAAAATGGGGCAACATTCATTTAACTACTGTCTCACCAGTGGGGGGTTGCTCCCGGTTCGGGCGAATCGGTAGCGGCGGGAGCAGGAGGCTCCGCCCACCTACCCAGACGTCATCAAAAACGCTCTGCGCACGCGCAGAAGCTTCTACGCATGCGCAGAAGTGCCATGCGCTCACAAAGCGAGCCCACGCGCTACCAATAGCAAACCAGTAAGTAGTTCTGGGATTTGAAACCCACGACTTTGTCTCACGTAGCAACAGAAATGTGGCCTTCCCTTGTGGTCGTAAGCCAAGGACTAACTGTAGAGGGAAAGTAAAATGCCATTTCTGAGTCCAATTCAGAACTAACTACTAGCATTAGTATTAATTGAATTGAATGGATCGCCACCCATTTTGCCAGCCGAGGAAGAAATCTGTGTTGCTCACAATGGAATAAAAACAGAAGTGTTAATGGCAGCAATTAAAACTGCAAGAATTAAATATTACTCACGCCATTGATAAGGCCTGAGTGGTTTGATTGGATCGGGTTGTCAATGGCCTTGAATTACAATTAAAGCAAGCCACTGTGATTTCAATTATGCTGGATGGGGGATTCTGGGAGTGGAAGTCCACCCCTCTTAAAGCATCCAGGTGGGGAATTCTGGGAGTTGAAGTCCACCCCTCTTAAAGCATGCTGGATGGGGGATTCTGGGAGTGGAAGTCCACCCCTCTTAAAGCATCCGGGTGGGGAATTCTGGGAGTGGAAGTCCACCCCTCTTAAAGCATCCGGGTGGGGAATTCTGGGAGCGGAAGTCCATTCCTCTTAAAGGATGCTGGATGGGGAATACTGGGAGTGGAAGCCCACCCCTCTTAAAGCATCCGGGTGGGGAATTCTGGGAGCGGAAGTCCATTCCTCTTAAAGGATGCTGGATGGGGAATTCTGGGAGTGGAAGACCACCCCTCTTAAAGCATGCTGGATGGGGGATTCTGGGAGTGGAAGTCCACCCCTCTTAAAGCATCCGGGTGGGGAATTCTGGGAGTGGAAGTCCACCCCTCTTAAAGCATCCGGGTGGGGAATTCTGGGAGCGGAAGTCCATTCCTCTTAAAGGATGCTGGATGGGGAATTCTGGGAGTTGAAGTCCACCCCTCTTAAAGCATGCTGGATGGGGGATTCTGGGAGTGGAAGTCCACCCCTCTTAAAGCATCCGGGTGGGGAATTCTGGGAGTGGAAGTCCACCCCTCTTAAAGCATCCGGGTGGGGAATTCTGGGAGCGGAAGTCCATTCCTCTTAAAGGATGCTGGATGGGGAATACTGGGAGTGGAAGCCCACCCCTCTTAAAGCATCCGGGTGGGGAATTCTGGGAGCGGAAGTCCATTCCTCTTAAAGGATGCTGGATGGGGAATTCTGGGAGTGGAAGACCACCCCTCTCCAAGTTGTCAAGGCTTTCTTTGGGCCTTGCTTGCAAAGCCTTTTCTCCGAGATCCTCCAGGACAAAAGTCAACGGGAGAAGGAACTTGGCCAAGGCGGAAGCCAGAGGGAAGTGTCCCACTCGGCCAAGGGTCCCGCACAATACAAGGAGGACCTCGGTGGCCCTGTCCAGCCTCGCATCCTGTCCACCCCTCGTCCAGGAGGCCTTTGAGGAAGGGGAAGACGTGAAAAAGCCCCACTGAAGGAGGGACCTCGCCCACGTCAGCAGCGACCTTGAAAGCTGGAGAGCTGAGGAACGTCTAGGAGAATTATGGGACACACCGGAAATTCAGGAAGAAAAGGATCAGTAGACAAAAGCTGGGGAGGGGGGGTAGAAGTGGTCAAAGGCTGGTGGAGCAGACAGAAGTCCCCCCCAGCCAGCATCCTGTTTTCCACAGGGGTCAGCCTGCAAAGTCCAGCTAGCCCTGAAGCATTTTGGGAAGACAACGTTGCTGTGCTTAACAACGGCGACTCAATTTCCCGGAGGGACAGCCAAGGGGTTCAGAGACCCCTCGGGCCCATCGTTTTCATTCAAGCTAAGAGAAAAAAAACAACAACAAAAGATAGATAAGAGTAGAATAGAACTGGAAGGGACCTTAAGAGGTCTTGTAGTCCAACCCCTTACTCAAGCGGGAGACATCCCACCCACCCACCTCCACTATTCCAGACAGGTCTTTCCTTAAAAACCTCCAGCACCCACAATTCCTTCCTTCAGGTGCTATGGAGAATAAGTTGTCCCTTTCTTCTTTGGGGTAGCCCCTCAAATATTGGAACCACTGGTCTTATACCCCCCCTAGTCCTTCTTTTCTCTAGACTTGCCAAACCCAAATCCTACCACCGTTCTTCATATGTTTTAGTCTCCAGGCCTTTGATCACCTTAGTTCAGGGGTGAAATGCTCCCGGTTCGGACTGGATCGCCCGATCCGGTAGCGATGGCGGTGGGTGGTTCGGAGAACCGGTAGCAAAAATCTCTGCGCCCCTCCACCCCCCATGCCCAGCTGAGCCACGCAATCATCAGAAGCTGGTTTTTTTACTTTTAAAAGCATTTTTTCTGCAACCTCTTCGGCCGAAAAAATGCTTTTAAAAGTAATAAAAAAACAGCCTCTGATGATCACACGGCTGAGCTGGGATCGTCAGAGGCTTTTAAAAGCATTTTTTTCTGCAACCGCTTCAGCCGAAGAGGTTGTACAAAAAAAAAAAAAAAGCCTTTTAAAAGCCTCTGGCGATCCCAGCTGACTTGCCTGATCGTCAGAGGCTTCTAAAAGCATTTTTTTCTGCAACCTCTTCAGGTTGTAGAAAAAATGCTTTTAAAAGTTAAAAAAAAAAAAAGTTGGCCACGCCCACCCGGTCACATTACCACCACCCCCCTCCCACCATCAACATCTTTTTCTATAATCTGGAGACTAAAACTGGATGCCGTATTCCAGGTGTGGCCCAATGATGCCCTTGATGTGATGCCCCAATGCCTGGAGGCCGTGTGGATCTGGATGGGGAGAAACAGGCTCAGACTCAACCCCTCCAAGCCCTGTGGTTTGCGGCGTCCCGGTATAGCCAGCTGGTTCCATCGCTGGCTATTGGGGGGTGAAATGTTGGCCCCCTCGGAGAGGGCTCGCAATCTGGGTGTCCTCCTGGATGCACGGCTGTCCTTAGAAGAACATATGACCAGGGGGGCTTTTTATCAGGTTTGCCTGATACGCCAGTTGCGTCCCTTTCTGGACCGAGATGCCCTACACACGGTCACTCACGCCCTCGTCACCGCCCGTCTGGACTACTGTAATGCTCTCTACATGGGGCTCCCCTTGAAGAGCACCCGGAGGCTCCAACTGGTCCAGAATGCGGCCGTGCAGGTGATTATGGGTGTGACTTGGCGCACCCATGTGACACCTCTCCTGCGTGAGCTGCACTGGCTCCTGGTGGTCTTCCGGGTGCGATTCAAGGTCTTGGTTACCACCTTTAGAGCGCTCCATGGCTTAGGGACGGGATATCTACGAAACTGCCTTCTGCCACCAATAGCCTCCCATCGGCCAACACGCTCCCACAGAGAGGGGCTCCTCAGGGTGCCGTCGGTCAAACAATGTAGGCTGGAGACCCCCAGGGGGAGAGCCTTCTCTGTGGGGGCACCCGCCCTCTGGAACGAACTACCCCCTGGGATACGAATGATTCCCGACCTCTGTACGTTTCGCCGGGCCCCGAAGACCCTGTTATTTCAGCAGGCTGGCCTGGCTGAATAAAAAAAAATTTGGGATGGGGTATTTTAAATTATGGGTTTTAATGAAGATAGCCACATCTGTTTAATTCAATTTGAAATGGGTTTTAATGTTGTATGGTTTACTGTTTTTTATCATGGCTGTACACCGCCCTGAGTCCTTCGGGAGAAGGGTGGTATATTTATTTTATTTATTTATTTATTATATTTCTATTTTAAATTATGGGTTTTAATGAAGATAGCCACATCTGTTTAATTCAATTTGAAATGGGTTTTAATGTTGTATGGTTCACTGTTTTTTATCATGGCTGTACACCGCCCTGAGTCCTTCAGGAGAAGGGTGGTATATTTATTTTATTTATTTATTTATTATATTTCTATTTTAAATTATGGGTTTTAATGAAGATAGCCACATCTGTTTAATTCAATTTGAAATGGGTTTTAATGTTGTATGGTTCACTGTTTTTTATCATGGCTGTACACCGCCCTGAGTCCTTCGGGAGAAGGGCGGTATATTTTATTTATTTATTTATTTATTATATTTCTATTTTACATTATGGGTTTTAATGAAGATAGCCAAATCTGTCTAATTTAGTTTGAAATGGGTTTTAATGTTGTATGGTTCACTGTTTTTTATCATGGCTGTACACCGCCCTGAGTCCTTCGGGAGAAGGGCGGTATATTTATTTTATTTATTTATTTATTATATTTCTATACCGCCTTTCTCCCGCAGGACTCAAGGCGGTGTACAGTCAAGAAAAAATAAAAGATACATAAACATCATAAAGTTGATAATTAAAATTATAGCACGGTTTAGCCCAAATAAATAAAACCCAGAATTATATAATATTTTAATCGTTCCCAGTTAACGTGCTTAGCCCCGCCTGATTGAACACCAGGGTCTTGAGGGCACATATAAATCTAATAAAACCTAAAACCTAAACCTGAACCTTTTCTGAATTTCAGTAACAAGCCAGGTTCTCCGAGGCATGTCGTGCGAAAGGCTGCAAGAGGAAGATTTTAGCTAGGGAAGCGATTCTGCTTTCCCTGCGTGACTCGACTTACGACCGAGGGACCCACTTTTTTAAAAGCGTCGCTGTAACTTTGAGCGGTCTCTAAACATACGTTGTAAGTTGAGGACAATCTGTTTAGAAAAAACTATCCCTGGTTTTTTGGCATCAATTTATAATAACCCAGGCGCCCAACTTCGTAATGAGATGGATGAGGATAATTAAAGCGTTGAATGTGGCTCTCCAAATATTTCAGCCGTGTTCGGCTGCCGGGAGCCCAGACGTGTAACGATAATCACAAGCATGATGGAGAGAAAAAGAAATTTGAGAAAAGAACAGCGGTAATTTAGCGTTAATTGGCCCGGGTCAGATGGATGTTTCCCCTGAGTTAATTTCTTAAGGCTAATTTTTAATCGGATTTTCATTCTAAGCATCACATTCTGTAGTTGTGCTAAGGCTACAAGAGCCACGTGCCTGGGCCCCAAAATGTTTGCCTCAGAAGCTAAATGTTCAGGTCAAACATCAAATTTTGATGGAAAATTCAGATCAAAGATGAAGTTGGCCTAAGACTACAAGACCCAGGTGCCTGGGCCCCAGTTGGGCTAAGACTACAACACCCAAATGCCTGGGCCCCAAAATGTTTGCCTCAGAAGCTGAACACTCAGATCAAACATCAAATTTTGATGGAAAATTCAGATCAAAGATGAAGTTGTGCTAAGACTACAAGACCCAGGTGCCTGGGTCCCAGTTGGGCTAAGACTACAACACCCAAATGCCTGGGCCCCAAAATGTTTGCCTCAGAAGCTGAATGCTCAGATCAAACATCAAATTTTGATGGAAAATTCAGATCAAAGATGAAGTTGGCCTAAGACTACAAGACCCAAGTGCCTGGGCCCTAGTTGGGCTAAGACTACAACACCCAAATGCCTGGGCCCCAAAATGTTTGCCTCAGAAGCTGAACGCTCAGATCAAACATCAAAATTTGATGGAAAATTCAGATCAAAGATGAAGTTGGGCTAAGACTACAAGACCCAGGTGCCTGGGCCCCAATTGGGCTAAGACTACAACACCCAAATGCCTGGGCCCCAAAATGTTTGCCTCAGAAGCTGAACACTCAGATCAAACATCAAATTTTGATGGAAAATACAGATCAAAGATGAAGCTGTGCTAAGACTACAAGACCCAGGTGCCTGGGCCCTAGTTGGGTTAAGACTACAACACCCAAATGCCTGGGCCCCAAAATGTTTGCCTCAGAAGCTGAACACTCAGATCAAACATCAAAATATGATGGAAAATTCAGATCAAAGATGAAATGTTAACATATGTAAACATCTGTATTTGAAATTTTTTAGCACGTTAGATTTTTAGTGAAGGAAGTCCTCGACTTACAACAGGTTCACTTAATGACTGTTCGGAGTTACAGCGGCACTGAAAACAGGGACCGGTGCTCACACTTACGACGGCTGCAGCACCTCTATGGTCGCGTGATCAAAATCTGGATGCTTGGCAACTGACTCATATTTACGACGGCCGCAGCGTTCCTGGGGTCACGTGATCCCCATTTGTGACCTTCCGACGAGCAACGTCGACGGGGAAGCCAGATTCATTTAACGACCACGCGACTCACTTAACAACTGCAGTGATTCGCTGGAGAACCCTGACAAGAAAAGTCGCAAAATGGGGCGAAACTCCCTTATGAACCGTCTCGCTCAGCAAGGGGAATTTGGGGCTCCACTGTCGTCGTAAGTCGAGGACTACCTGTGGCAAGAGAATGGGGACTCCTGTACGGTACGATTTCTCAAACTTGGGGCGAGGATCTGTTCACCCCTTGGGATTTGGGGGGGTGGGTGGGTGCGATTGTTTCTTTTTGAAAGATTTCGTTTCGGTCTCCGAGCGAGAAAAAATCAGATTTTTGATCTGTTTCTCAAAGGGACGATGAGGACGGTCAGAAAAATGATCTCATGCTCATTTTTTTGTCGGGTCCGGCGTGGTGACGCCGTGCTAAATTATTCTCGGGCAGCTGAAAAAATGACCCAGCCAATCGCTCTTGGTCAGAAAAATCCTGACGGAGAATTATATTCTTGGAGAACCTGGACCTCCAGATGGAAAAAGTGACCCCCGGAATTGAAGTAAACCCCCAAACTCGTTTCTGCCTCCTGCTGCCCAGACTTCTCCTTCCCTCCTGGCTGCATCCCATAATGGGAGCATCACCTGGGGGGGGGAAGGAGAGGAGCAGGGCGTGGTCACAAGAGCCCAGGTGAGACCTGTTTTACCTGGAAGAGGTTTTTTTAAAAATGCTCTCTGAAGAGCAGCCGGAGGGAAAGGAGACATGGCTGCTTTCAAAGGTGCCGCTTGTCGGGGGGAAAAAACAGGCTCTCTTGGGGTGGGGGACACCCCGAATTGGAGGGAATTAGGTAGCCAACGGGGCAGGTGAAGGAGAGTGTTGTGGGAAGGCAGGTGGTAGAAAGTTAGAAGGCCTGGCTAGGTGGGAATGCTCAGTTCGAGTCCTCAATCGGACCTGAAACTTGGAAACTTGGTTTCCTTTCCTTTCTCTCTTTCTCTTTCTTTCCTTCCTTTTCCTCTCTATCTTCCTCTCACTTCCATCCTTCCTTCATTTCCTTCCTTCCATCTTTCTCTCCATCCCTTCCTTTCCCTCCCCTTTTCTTTCTTTCTTTCTCTTTCTTTCCTTTTCTATCTCCCTCTCGCTTCTATCCTTCCTTCATTTCCTTCCTTCCTCTCTTTCTCTCTCTATCCTTTCTTTTCCCTTCCTTTTTCTTTCTTTCCTTTTCCTCTCTATCTCCCTCTCACTTCCATCCTTCCTTCATCTCCTTTCTTCATTTCCTTCCTTCCTCTTTCTCTCTCCATCCTTTCTTTTCCCTTCCTTTTTCTTTCTTTCCTTTTTCTTTCTTTCCTTTTCCTCTCTATCTCCCTCTCATTTCCATCCTTCCTTCATCTCCTTCCTTCCTCTCTTTCTCTCTCCATCCTTTCTTTTCCCTTCCTTTTTCTTTCTTTCCTTTTCCTCTCTATCTCCCTCTCACTTCCTTCATCTCCTTCCTCACTTTGCCTTTCTTCCTCTTTCTTTCCTTTCTTTTCCTCTATCTCTCTTCCTCTCACTTCCATCCTTCCTTCATCTTCTTCCTTCCTTTCCTTCCTCACTTTGCCTTCCTTCCTTCCTTCCTTCCTTCCTTCCTTCCTTCCTTCCTTCCTTCCTTCCTTCCTTCCTTCCTTCCTTCTTTCTTTCTTTCTTTCTTTCTTTCCCTTCCTTCCTTTTCCTCCCTCCCAGAATTCTCTCTGGCCAGATTGCTGGCTAGGGAACTCTGGGAATTGAAGTCCAGCGGGATCTTAAAATACGCTGGAGAATTCTGGGAGTTGACTTCCACCCGTCATCTTCCAACTGCCAAGGTTGAGAACGATTGGACGAGAGAGAGAGAGAGGCCAAGGTGGCAAAAAGTTCCCTTGACCCAGAACGATGGGGCTGCTAGTCCTGGCAGTGGGCATACAAAAGAAAGATTTTTTCCGGCCACCCAGATTATAGAAAAATCCTCCCAATGTATTTGGCAGAGGGAGGAAGTAAGGCATCGCTTGTTGTGATGGGCAGCTACAGAAATCCAATGAATAAATAAATAAATAAAATTGTCGAAAGATTTACGGAGGGGAAGGAGAGGCGTTTGAGGGTGTGGAACCTCAAAACAGCGAGGGGGCCGGGTCAGACCCCAGGAGAAGGGTTTGCGCTGGAGGACAGTCCCTGGATCCAAACCGGCCTTCCCTCGCATGGTATTTCATCCTTCCCTTGCATGGTACTTACAGAAGGAGGGAACTGAATGGCTCACTTACCCAAGGAGGCAGCTCCTGCAAGCTGCTAGCAATTTGGGGAGCTCCCCACCCCACCCCCAACCCATCCAGAAGGCAGCCAGCTCGGGAAGTGTTGCAAAGCTGGGTGAGATCAATGCCATTTGCCACCCAGAGTCATTTCGTTATGAGATGGGTAGCAAATAAATTGAATGGATGAATGAATGGATGAATGAATGAAGAAGGAAGGAAGGAAGGAAGGAAGGAAGGAATGAAGGAAGGAAGGAAGGAAGGAAGGAAGGACGGCATCTCGCTAAGCAAGTGTTGTAAAGCTGGTTGGGAGGGGGGGTCAAAGAAATTTGCCATTTGCCACCCAGAGTCATTTCGTTATGAGATGAGTAGCAAATAAATTGAATGGATGAATGAATGAATGAATGAATGAATGAATGAATGAAGAAGGAAGGAAGGAAGGAAGGAAGGCATCTCGCTAAGCAAGTGTTGTAAAGCTGGTTGGGAGGGGGGGTCAAAGAAATTTGCCATTTGCCACCCAGAGTCATTTCGTTATGAGATGAGTAGCAAATAAGTTGAATGGATGAATGAATGAATGGATGAATGAATGAATGAATGAATGAAGAAGGAAGGAAGGAAGGAAGGAAGGAAGGCAGGCAGGCAGGCAGGCAGGCAGGCAGGAGGCAGGCATCTCGCTCAGCAAGTGTTGCAAAGCTGGTTGAGGGGTGGGGGGTCAAAGAAATTTGCCACCAGAGTTGTTTTGTTAGGCAATGGGTAGCATATAAAATGAATGAATGGATGGATGGATGAAAGAAAAAGAAAGAAAGAAAGAGAAAGGAAGGAAGAAAGAAAGAAAGAAAGAAAGAGAGAAAGAAAAAGGAAGGAAGGAAGGAAGGAAGGAAGGAAGGAAGGAAGGAAGGAAGGAAGGAAGAAAGAAAGAAAGAAAGAAAGAAAGAAAGAAAGAAAGAAAGAAAGAAAGAAAGAAAGAAAGAAAGAAAGAAAGAGAGAGAGAGAAAGAGTGAGAGGGCTTAAAAATTAAAGAACAGGTGGTTCTCACCTAAGGAAGCAAAGAAGGAAGGGAAGAAGGAAGGAAGGGAGGGATGGAAACGAGGAGAAGGAAGGAAGGAAGCCTTGTTGGTGCAGTGGTGAGTGTGCCATATTGCAGGCTGACTCTGCCCACCACCAGCAGTTCGATCCTGACCAGCTCAAGGTTGACTCAACCCTTTTTTTTTCCAAAAAAGTTTTTTATTTTTATTTCTCATAAACACATTTACATGTATTGTCATTTCCATCATTTTTCATTCATTTTTTACTTTGAAAAAAAAAAAACCAAAAAATCATTGACTCAACTTTCCATCCTTCCAAGGTGGGTCAAATGAGGACCCAGATGGTTGGGGGCAGGAGGCTGATTCTGTAAACCGCTTAGAGAGGGCTGTAAAAGCACTATATAAGTCTAAGGGCTATTGTCCTTCCTTCCTTCCTTCCTTCCTTCCTTCCTTCCTTCCTTCCTTCCTTCCTTCCTTCCTTTCCTTCTTCCATGATGGTGCAGTGGTTAGAATGCCATATTGCAGGCTGACTCTGCCCACAGCCAGGAGTTTGATCCTGACTGACTCAAGGTTGACTCAGCCTTCTGTCCTTCCAAGGTGGGTCAAATGAGGACCCAGATGGTTGGGGGCAAGAGGCTGACTCTGTAAACCGCTTAGAGAGGGCTATAAAGCACTATATAAGTCTAAGGGCTATTGTCCTTCCTTCCTTCCTTCCTTCCTTCCTTCTTCCATGATGGTGCAGTGGTTAGAATGCCATATTGCAGGTTGACTCTGCCCACAGCCAGGAGTTTGATCCTGACTGACTCAAGGTTGACTCAGCCTTCCATCCTTCCGAGGTGGGTCAAATGAGGACCCAGATGGTTGGGGGCAAGAGGCTGATTCTGTAAACCACTTAGGGAGGGCTGTAAAAGCACTGTGAAGCAGTATATAAATCTAACTGCTATTGCTATTTTGAGATGGGCTAAGAATCAACTTTTTCAGGTTAGGAAGACCTCCCCTCTCCCCCCTAATCTCACCCCCCCAAGGATGTTTTGGGGGGCTCACTGATGGAGCGGAATTTTTGCATTTCCAACCATCTCCAAAAATCCTGCCCCCAAGTCCTGGTTGTCTCCCCCGAAACCACATCAGGGACACAAAGACCTCTGCTTTGAGGATAACACAGTCCGGAAGAGCAAAGTGGAAAAAAAAAAAAATTAAAGGCCTCCAGAAAACCAGGCCAAAAATCACAAAAGGCCCCTTTTTTTGTTCAAAGAGCGTCCGGCGGAAATACTTCGGCGGGACGAAAATAAAAATGAACAGGAACCAAATACGCTTGGCTCGCCTTTGATCCAAGAGGGTGTGTGAAAGGTTTATTTTAATTTCTTGGTGGGGGTGGGGAGGGGGGTGGGGGGGGAGAGGAAAAGGATTGTCTTGAAATCATTTGCACAAATCGGGGATCGTCTACGTCGCTGGGATGGTTGCTTAAAATCTGAGTTTGTTCGGGGTTGCAAACATCGAAAAAGAATAGGAACCGGGCAGAAAAAAACCTGGCTCTTTGCTGACATCTACTGGTCGCTTAGAGTTTTGTGCCCCGGGTCCAGTAATTCTCGATTTATGACCGGTTTCGTGCCAATTGCCAATGTGGGAAGCCCCCTTCCCCACCGTTCCAAGAGAATGAAATACATTGCTCACAAAAATAAAGGGAACACAAGTAGAAGACACCCGAGGTCTGAATGAATGAAATAGCCGTATTCAATACTTTGTTTGTTACCTACAGTAGTTTTGTGTTCCCTTGAGTTGTTTGAGCAGTGTATAAACTACTGTAGGTAAAAAACCAAGTATTGAATAAGGCTATTTCATTCATTCAGATCTCGGATGTCTTCTGCTTGTGTTCCCTTTATTTTTTTTGAGCAGTATATTTTGGGGAATATTAAAAGAGGCAGAATATGATATTTCTGCAAAGGAGAAATGAGAGAAATGTATTCTTAAAGGCAGAAAGCAACACCCAACAGCCTCCAGCAGATGCCCAAAGTCTTTAAAGACGGAGATTTTGTGCCCATTAAGAAATCCAGGCCAGCCTATTCCCACAAAAAATACCCACCTTCAGCTCCAAGTGATGGGATTAAGAAGGACAGGACATGACCTTTTCAGATAATAATAGGATTAACCCCAACCCCAACCCCATCACAACAGCAAGGAGACACAAAACGTTCTCAATTTATGACTGGTTGTTAAGCTATACTGGGTTTGCTTTACAGCTGCCAAATCTGCTTCGCAATCTTTCCAAAAAAGGTTGCAAAATTGGGTCTGGCCACATGGTGACCTGCTCAATGGCCGTAATTGTAGGGCTCAATTATGGTCGTAGCTCGAGGACGACCTGTCTGTATCTCTCCCCAGTTTCCCCATCTAATCTCTTAACCGTTGCAGCTGGGTAGGTAACAGCCCACAAAGGAGATTTCCAAAATTACTCACAAGAAGACACGTAGGGACACACACACACACACACACACACACACACACACACACGAGGTGAACTCGCACTGACGCACAAGTGAAACATTCACACTAGAACCAAGGAAGGCGGAAGGCAGAGTTCAGACGTCTCTTCTTTTGCACTAGTAAATTGAGGACCATCTGTATTTTCCAGGTACCAATTACGTAACGGTCTCCTCTCGCATCCGAGTTACTGCCTAGTAATTATTTGGCCTCATCCTGAAGAAAATCAATCTAGGCAATCACTAAAAGGTGACATCAACAATGACAATCCATCCATATGTCCATCCATCCATCCATGTTAAATTCCAGGTCTTCCTTCCTTCCCTCCTTAAACTCAGACCTTCCATCTTTCTTTCTTTCCTTCCTCCGATCCTTTCTTCCTTCTCCCTCCCATTTCCAGCCTCCTTCCATCTCCTTCTTCCCTTCCTCTCCTTTCCCTCTCTCTCCTTTCCCTCCCTCCCTCTTTCCTTCCTTCACTTCCATCCTTCTTCCTTTCCTCCCTCCCTCCCTCCCTCCCTCCCCTCCTTCCTTCCTTGCTTCCTCCCCCTTTCCCTTCCCTCCCTCCTTCTATCCCCTTCCATCTCCTCCCTCCCTCCCTCCCCTCCTCCCATCCTTCCTTCCACTCTCCCTCCTTCCCCCTTTCTTTCCCCCCTCCCCTTCCATCCCCTTCCTTCCTTCCTTCCATTCTCCCTCCCTCCCCCTTTCCTTTCCCCCTCCCCTTTGATCTCCTCCCTACCTCCTCTCCTTCTTTCCTTCCTTCCATTCTCCCTCCCTCCCCCTTTCCTTTCCCCCTCCCCTTCGATCTCCTCCCTCCCTCCTCTCCTTCCTTCCTTCCATTCTCCCTCCCTCCCCCTTTCCTTTCCCCCTCCCCTTCCATCTCCTCCCTCCCTCCTCTCCTTCCTTCCTTCCTTCCACTCTCCCTCCCTCCCCCTTTCCTTTCCCCCTCCCCTTCCATCTCCTCCCTCCCTCCTCTCCTTCCTTCCTTCCATTCTCCCTCCCTCCCCCTTTCCTTTCCCCCTCCCCTTCGATCTCCTCCCTCCCTCCCCTCCTTCCTTCCTTCCACTCTCCCTCCCTCCCCCTTTTTCCCCTCCCCTTCCATCTCCTTCCTGCCTCCTCTCCTTCCTTCCTTCCTTCCTTCCTTCCTTCCACTCTCCCTCCCTCCCCCTTTCCTTTCCCCCTCCTCTTCCATCTCCTCCCTCCCTCCTCTCCTTCCTTCCACTCTCCCTCCCTCCCCCTTTCCTTTCCCCTTCCCCTTCCATCTCCTCCCTCCCTCCCCTCCTTCCTTCCTTCCTTCCACTCTCCCTCCCTCCCCCTTTCCTTTCCCCCTCCCCTTCCATCTCCTCCCTCCCTCCCCTCCTTCCTTCCTTCCTTCCATTCTCCCTCCCTCCCTTTCCTTTCCCCTTCCCCTTCCATCTCCTCCCTCCCTCCCTTCCTTTCTTCCTTCCTTCCACTCTCCCTCCCTCCCTCCCCCTTTCCTTTCCCCCTCCCCTTCCATCTCCTCCCTCCCCTTCCCTGCTTCCATCTCCTCCCTCTCTCTTTCACCCTCTTTGCTCTTCCTCCTGGCACACAATGTGGGGATTGACGATCTCAAGAGCTTCCTATGAATCAGGCTCTGGGCACTGCCACCTGGCCGTGCAGACGGCTGATGGAGTAGATGACCTCTAAGGCCCCGCCCATCCCAAGTGCTTTGCTAAAACCGGTTCAATGCCCCCTTGAGGATGTCCAATGTGGAACCCACCGAGATCACCCCAAGCTGGGAATCTCAGCGGATGCTGGACCTCAAAGGTGAGGAATATCCTAAGAGCAACTCTATTCTCTCGGAAGACTTTAAAAAAAAAAGACTATTTTAAAAAAGGAAATGAAAATATTCCTTTACTCACTGGGTACCCCTCGGTTTTCTTCTGACACCATTTCAGGAGCGCGTTCCGTTTCGAGCCGCCATATTCCCTCGCCAACGCAGCCAACGGATCCTTCCTTTCCACACTACAAACCAGAAGAATAACAGAATGACCGGGCCGGAAGGGACCTTGGAGGTCATCTAGTCCAACCCCCTATTCAAGCAGAAGACTTTATACCATTTCAGACAAGTGACTGCCCAGTCTCTTCTGGCAAACCTCCAGTGTTGGAGCACCCGCAATTTCTGGTGGCAAGCAGTTCCACTGGTTAATTGTCCTCACTGTTAGGAAATTCCTCCTTAGCTCCAGGTTGCTTCTCTCCTTGATGAGTTTCCACCTGTTGCTTCTTGTCTTGTTGGACTTCACTCCCAGAATTCCTCAGCTGGCTTTGTTTGAAGACTTGTGGCCTTCAACTCCCAGAATCCCTCAGCCGGCTTTGCTTGAAGACTTGTGGCCTTCAACTCCCAGAATCCCTCAGCCGGCTTTGCTTGAAGACTTGTGGCCTTCAACTCCCAGAATTCCTCAGCCTGCTTTGCTTGAAGACTTGTGGCCTTCAATTCCCAGAATCCCTCAGCCGGCTTTGCCTGAAGACTTGTGGCCTTCAATTCCCAGAATCCCTCAGCCGGCTTTGCCTGAAGACTTGTGGCCTTCAATTCCCAGAATCCCTCAGCCTGCTTTGCTTGAAGACTTGTGGCCTTCAATTCCCAGAATCCCTCAGCCGGCTTTGCTTGAAGACTTGTGGCCTTCAATTCCCAGAATCCCTCAGCCGGCTTTGCTTGAAGACTTGTGGCCTTCAACTCCCAGAATCCCTCAGCCGGCTTTGCTTGAAGACTTGTGGCCTTCAATTCCCAGAATCCCTCAGCTGGCTTTGCTTGAAGACTTATGGACTTCAACTCCCAGAGTTCCTCAGCCAGCTTTGCTGATTAAGGAATTCTGGGAGTTGAAGTCCACAAGTCTTAAAGTTGCCAAAGTTGGATACTCCTGATCTGGATGATGTCACCTATGCCAAGATCCTTTCTTCTGAAGTGTTGGCATCACAACTTGTGAGGATTGGGTTGGAAGCTGTATCAGTCAGAGGTGAAGGCCCTCAAGCACCTTCTGGATGGGCAACTATGGTGCCTTCAGAACGTGTGGACTTCAACTCCCAGAATTCCGGGCTCTTCCCACCTTCCCCATTGATTTTGCTTGTTGGAAGCCACGCTGACTCACAAATTCTGGTCCACAGGTCATACATAACCTTGCTGTATATAGGTAGTCCTCAACTTACGACCATAACTGTGCCCCAACATTTTTCTGTTGCTGAGCGAGACGTTTGTGAAGTGGATTTTCCCCATTTTACTACCTTTCTTGCCACAGGGTGGTTAAGTGAGTTGCACGGTTGTTAAGCGAGTCGCATGGTTGTTCAATGAATCCGGCTTCCCCCTTGACTTGGTTCGTCAGACGGTCGTAAAAGGGGGAATCATGTGATCTCGAAACACCTTGTCATAAATACGAGTCAGTTGGCAAAGCGTCTGAATTTTGATTCACGGAGAAGTGGCCGTTACGTGTCAAATCGGTCCTAAATCATGTTTTTTTCAGTGCCGCTGTAAACTTCGAACTGTGGCTAAATGAACGTCGTAAGTCGAGGACTACCTGTAATTGACACCCACCCCTTGCCTCCAAGGCAGCAGAGCTACCTGACTCACCTGAGTTTGCTGGGCGGTTTCAAGCCGCTGGGCGTGGAAGTGAACATCCTTCCGGCGAAGGTCAGGGTGGGGGGCTTGCTGAGCGATTCGAGGGAGGGGCTCTTGCGCAGGAAGGGGTCCGGTTTCATCTCCTCGTTCCTCCCTTTGAGCAGATCTTCGAGGAAAGGACGAGAAGAACCCCCCAAAAAATTTGGACATAAGAGAATTAGATAATTGGCAAAAACTGTGGGGAAAGAAACTATAAACTGACAATGGCCACAATATACAAAGAAAACCGGTATAAAATGTTTTATAGGTGGCACTTTCCATCGGTGAGGTTGGCAAAAATGTTTAAAAAGTAATGGATGAATAAAAAAATATTCCAAATGTTGGAAATGTAATCAAAAACCGGGCACATATCATCACATGTGGTGGACGTGTCCCAAAGCAAAACAATTCTGGATGAAGATGCACACATGGTTAGAAAAAATGTTAAGGCAGCATATAGACTAAAAGCCAGAAGTATTTCTGTTAGTTAGTTTACTTAATTGTCATTGCACTTCGTACAACGAAATTAAATGCCGCCTTCAGTGGACATTATAACTGTAAAAAATAAAACACAAACACACATCCTTCGCGTTCTATGCAATTGAACTGAAAACCCCTGACATTGTATTAATATTGCACTATATCGTAGAATTCAACATGGTTACTGCTCTGGGATAGAAACTGTTTTTCAGCCTATTTGTCCTTGTTTTTATTATCCTGTACCGTCTGCCAGATGGTAATAGTTCAAAAAAAGGGTGAGATCCAGGACGAGATGGATCTCTAAGAATGTTTTGAACTTTCTTTCTTTTTTAAAAAATTTTGATTCATATGCCGCCCTTCTCTGGAGACTCAGTGCGGCTTACAACGCGTTAAGCAATCGCCTTCCTACTTTTGTATATTTATCCAAAGTCAGCTTATTGCCCCCACAATCCGGGTCCTCATTTGATCTACCTTAGAAAGGATGGAAGGCTGAGTCAACCTTGAGCCTGGTGGGATTCAAACTTACAGTAATTGCAGACAGCTGGAGTTAATTACAATGCATTACAATGCATTAGTCTGCTGAGCCATCAGGCCCTTATTCTTTATTCTTAAGGCAGCGGGAGCTATAAAGCTGTTAGGCATAATACCAGAAAAATACGACGAAGGGTATGCATATTCCCATATCAGTGACATGTTTTGACAACAGCGAGAATTGTATTTGCACAGCGCTGGTAAAACGAAGAAAACCAACAGAAGAAGACATAATTTTAAAAAATATTAGACTGTGCAGAAATGGATAGTTTAACACTGAAGATTAAACACTGAAGATGTGTTTTAAAATTTTTTAACTTTTATGTATTGAATTTTTTATTCGGCTGTTCACCGCCCTGAGTCCGTAAGGAGAAGGGCGGTATATAAATCTAATAAATAAATAAATAAATAAATAAATAAAGAAGATTAAAGAAGAAGAAGACACAGAGAACTTCAGAATTTGGGGCTTGTTTTATCAATGGTTGGAAAATAGAGGTAGAAATTAGGATGTTAAAAAGTATTATTAGGTAAACAAATCAGACTCAGACTGTACGATGTCCACCAAGCACACATTGTATGTGAAGAGAAAATAAATATATTTATTTATCACTGCAGTTGTTAAGTTGATTACATGGTTGTTAAGTGAATCTGACTTCCCTCTTGGAATTTGCTTCCCGAAGGTCGCCAAAGGGGATCACATCACCCCGAGTCTCTGCGACCGTCATAAGTATGAGTCAGTTGCCAAAGTGTCTGAATTTCAACCATGTGACCACGGGGATGCTGCAACGGCCGTTGAGTGTGAAACACGGCCCTAAATCACTTTTTTTTCAGTGCCATTGTAACTTTCGAACAGTCACTAAATGAACTGTTGCAAGTCGAGGACTCCCGGTACAGTAAAATTGAGCTAGCAATCTTGATGGTGCTTGGAGTGGTGCGGTGGCCTAGAGGTGGCGCTCTCGACTCACAATCAGGAGTCTGTGAGTTCGATCCTAGGTAGAGGCAGAATATTTCTCTCTCTGGGCACGATGAGAATATATCTGCCGAACAAAACTCTGCATTGGCGACAGGAAAGGCATCCGGCCATTAAAACACTCTGCTAGATCCATTCAGTTGCCCGGACTCCACCCAGCAAGGGATAATGGGGTCGACGATGATGATTCTTGAGGGTACTTCTTCTCTGCGCTACCTCGCAGGGCTAACGGTGCATTTGAACCCGTGCCTCGTTCCCGGCAGGAGGAGGAATATTTTTTTGGAATAAAGTGACACGACAGATTCTCAGCCAGCCTCCCCGTCAGAGCGATCGGCAAAAGAATAATTGAAAACAATCAGTAAATACAATTTGCACAAAGAACCGTGGCACCAGACATGTATTATTTATTCTTTTCCTGGCTGTTATTCTTTTTCTTTTTTCTTTTCTTCCAGGAATCAAAAACTCCCTTAAGAGATTTCTAGCTCGGATCGTCTCAAGAGGCTGCACTTCCGACGTTCCAAGCAAACTCTTTGCGGTTTTGCATCGCCCTTTTTTGTGTGCGTGTGTGTGTGTCTGCACAATTTAACCATCTGCATAATTAAGGCAATAACCGAAGCCGATCGATGTCTCTCTCTCCCTCGTCTTCTTAATCAATGTGTTCACTCCAGTTTGGAAAACAAAGACATCCTGGCTGTTGCATCCGAGGTCCAAAGAATAGAAGCATCCTTAAAAATGTGACTTTTTTTTTTAAAAGCCACACCTGGAATATTGCATCCAAAATTAAAGGCTTTAGAAACGAGTTGGAAGGGACCTTTGGAGGTCATCTAGTCGAGCCCCCCACCCAAGCAGGAGACCCTACACCATTCCTGACCGATGGCAGTCCAGTCTCTTCTTGAAAGCCTCCAGGGATAAAGCTCCCACAATTTCTGAAGGTAACTTCTATTCCATCAGTCGATTGTTCTCACTGTCAGGAAATTCCTCCTTATTTCCAGGTTGAATCTCCCCTTGGTCAGTTTCCATCCATGATTCCTTGTCTGGCCTTCAGGGGCCTTGGAGAATAGCTTGACCCCCTTCCTCCTCTCTGTGGCAGCCCCTCAAATATTGGAAGATGCTCTCCTGTCTCCCCTGGTCCTTCTTTTCATTAGACCAGCCAGGCCCAGTTCCTGCAACCGTTCATCGTATATTTTAGAGCCTCCTCATCCTCCTGGTTGCTCTTCTCTGCACTCTTTCTAGAGTCTCAACCTCTTTTATATAGTGTGGAGACCAAAACTGGATGCAGTACTCTAGGTGTGGCCTTACTAAGGCTTTACAGAGTGGTATTAGTATCTCCCTTGATCTTGATTGTATCCCTCCGTTAATGCATTTCAGGATTGCATTGGCTTTTTCGGGCTGCCTCTGCACACGGCCGGCTCATATTCAATTGGTTGTCCACTAAGACGCCAAGATCCTCCCCCAGTTACTGCTAGTAAGCTCATCTTTGTGATCCAGGCACCGGCTGATTTGAACCTTTGGCTTAAGAAAAAAAGACAACTAAGAACTGTCTCGCACTCACTACCTCGTGGCAGGAACGGGGGAAAAAAAGAAAGTCACTGCCAATTGTGCGCCTCGCACCCTGGATCAAGTTTGTACAACGCATTCCTCTTGTGACACACAACTTCCAAAGGCAAGCTATTGAATTTCTCCTTGATCGATTTCTATCCATTGTTCCTTGTCTGGCCTTCAAGTACTTTGGAGAATAGCTTGACCCCCTTCCTCCTCTCTGGGGCAGCCCCTCAGATATTGGAAGATGCTCTCCTGTCTCCCCTGGTCCTTCTCTTCACTAGAGTAGCCAGGCCCAGTTCCTGCAACCACTCATCCTATGTTTTATCCTCCAGCCCCCTAATCCTCTTTGTTGCTCTTCTCTGCATTCTTTCTAGAGTCTCAACATCAGAGAAGTCTTAAGGAGCTTGTAGAGATGCATAGAGCTTGGAAGCCAACATAGGAGAACCCCATTTCCCCCCCCCCCCCCCCAGTTGGCATCAAGGGTTTGGGAAGTAGAAAGGGGAGGGGGGAAATTCCAAGCCCCCGTGAACAATCGGTCCATTCACGATTCAAGAGAATCAGACATCCCGGTTTACAAACCAAGATTTTGAAGATATCTAGAGCACCGTTTCTCAAATTTGGCACCTTCAAGAGGTCTGGATTTTATGTGCATCTCACGGTGGTCTTTTCTCTATCAGCCTTCCCTCCTCTCAAAAAATAATCAAACAAACCCAGATTCAAATTGTTGAGCCTTAAATGAGACCCCCAAACTCAGAAAATCATCATTTTTAAGCTTCGAAGTTGGGAGTAGAATTTATATTTAATTTTATTTTAATTTTTTTTTTTGGCCCGGACACTGTAGCTTAGACAAGCTTTAGAAAAAGGCTTTGTTTTAAGGGTGTATGCATATTTTAAAGCCAGGCGTGCGCACAACACATACTTAAAGACGGCCATGGCTCCTCGCTGAGATTTGTCATTTTGCCACAAGTTTTTGGCAGGAGAAAAAACCGGGAGTGGAGGGGGTGGAGGAAGGCACAAAAACTTTAACTGTGCTTCCTTGCAAAAGGATGGAGGATGGAGGGGGAAGGAACGGAGGAGGAGGAGGAGGATTTCTGGCAGCAGAGTTGGATAGTGAGGAGGTTGGGGAGGAACATGGGCCAGTCCTGGGGGATGGGGAAAGCTCGGACTAGGGCTCTGCGTCGGAGGCAAAGAGGGAGGTAGACAGCAGTGAGGCAGAGGAACAGCTGGAGACCATTCCCGGTGTACACATGCACCGAGCTGCCAGAAGAACAACTCAGAAAGCAGGGTCGACTTGGGAGTAAAGCCACACCTTGGAGGTGATTGGCCCCTCCCGTAGGAAACCAAATGGGGAGGGGGCTTTTGCAGGAAACAATTCGTTCGTTCGGTTGTTTCAAGAGTGGAAAGTTCTGTTCGTGACTCTAAGAGACCGTGCCAAGTTTTGCCTTACTCTGAGTTTGGAAACTAATTATCTGGCAGCTTTCCAAGCGAGATAAGGTTGGTGTTGATAAATATTCCTTTGAAAGACTGTTTGCACAGGCCTTGCTGACTGTGAATGAAAGGAATTCACAGCTGTGTAAATAGCTGTGAATGCTTTGTTTTTTTAAAAAAAAATGATTTATATACCGCCCTTCTCCGGAGACTCAGGGCGGCTTACAATGCGTTAAGCAATAGCCTTCATACTTTTGTATATTTATCCAAAGTCAGCTTATTGCCCCCACAAACTGGGTCCTCAATTTACCTACCTTAGAAAGGATGGAAGGCTGAGTCGACCTTGAGCCTGGTGAGATTCGAACTCACAGTAATTGCAGGCAGCTGAATCTTTCTTTCTTTCTTTCTTTCTTTCTTTCTTTCTTTCTTTCTTTCTTTCTTTCTTTCTTTCTTTCTTTCTTTCTTTCTTTCTTTCTTTCTTTCTCTCTCTCTCTCTCTCTCTCTCTCTCTCTCTCTCTCCTTCCTTCCTTCCTTCCTTCCTTCCTTCCTTCCTTCCTCTTTCTTTCTTTCTTTCTTTTTTTAAATTTTATTTATATGCCATCCTTCTCGGAGACTCAGGGTGGCTTACAATGCGTTAAGCAATAGCCTTCATACTTTTGTATATTTATATTTATACAAAGTCAGCTTATTGTCCCCACAAACTGGGTCCTCAATTGACCTACCTTAGAAAGGATGGAAGGCTGAGTCAACCTGGAGCCTAGTGAGATTCGAACTTACAGTAATTGCAGACATCTGGTGTTAATAAGAATGTTTTTAGTCTTCTGAGCTATCTTTGGGGTCCTTGGTGCTCTCTGAGCTTGGCTGTTGTCTTGAAGACATTTCGTAACCCAACTAGGTAACATCATCAGGTGTAGAAAGGAATGGGATGTGCTCTCTTTTTATATAAAGCGGCTGCAGTTAACACCAGCCTCATCCAAGACGAAAACAACACTCCCATCACAACACAACACAACAACCACCCAAATACCCAACAACCCCTGGACAAAGGAAAGAATACCCTGCTCATGGCCATTTGAAACCTTCTGGGATGACCTGGTGTCTCTCCCTAGTCCTTCAATTTTGGCCTGATGGGTCAATGATTCTCCGAGGATGAAAGCAAGATAAAAATCAACCTTCATTTGATAGATCCATGCAATTTCGGTCATGGGAAGGTGGTTACTTACCACCCAGAGGGAGCTCCAGAAGATCCGTGTGTTTGGATAAAGTCTTCCCGCCCGATTTGGGGTTGGTGAAAGTGGAGTGTCTCTGCAATTGAGAAAGAGCAGAACCAAATTAGGGGATTGGAGGACGAAACAGAGGAAGAACGGTGGCAGGAACTGGGTATGGTCTTGAGAAAGGAAGGGCCAGGGGGGACATGATAGCAGGGGTCCAGTATCTCAGGGGCTGCCCCAAAGAAGAGGGAGTCAAGCTATTCTCCAAAGCACCCGAGGGCAGGACAAGAAGCAATGGGTGGAAACTCATCAAGGAGAGAAGCAACCTCGAAGACTGAGTGGCTGTGGATGCCGGCATCTCGGATTTCAGAAGCCCCATCACTTTTGATGGATGGAGAAAAACTTGCCCCCGTTGATAGGGCTCGCAACTTGGGTATCCTCCTGGATGCTCGGCTGTCCCTAGAAGACCATCTAATGGCTGTGACCAGGGGGGCCTTCTCACAGCTTCACCTGGTGCGCCAGTTGCGCCCTCTCCTGGACCGAGATGACCTTCGCACAGTCACTCATGCCCTGGTTACTTCCCGCTTCGATTACTGCAATTCCCTCTACATGGTCCTGCCCCTGAGATGCACCCGGAGACTCCAACTGATCCAGAATGCAGACGCACGGGTTGTTACAGGAGCCCCTCGTTATTCCCATATAACACCCCTCCTGTGTCAGCTGCACTGGTTACCAGTGGTTCTCCGGGTCTGCTTCAAGGTACTAGTTCTCACCTATAAGGCCCTACATGATTTAGGTCCAGGATATTTACAGGACCTTCTCCTGCCTGCTTCCCACCATCCTGTTCGCTCACATAGGGCCGCTCTCCTCAGGGTCCCGACGGCGAGCCAATGTCGTCGAGCGGTGCCCAGGGGTAGGGCGTTCTCTGTGGGTGCTCCCACCCTCTGGAATGAATTACCTACCGAGCTCCGGACGGCTCCTGATCTCCGCTCCTTTCGTCGGGAGCTGAAGACTTGGCTGTTCAAGCAAATAGGCTGACTCTGATTCTGGGTTTTATTATTTATCATTCATTAGTTATTTGATTTAAAGTGCGATTTTATTGTGCATGTTTCTTAACTTGTGTTCGCCGCCCTGAGTCCTTCGGGAGAAGGGCGGCATATAAATACATGTAATTAATAAATAAATAAACCTGGAACTAAGGAGAAACTTCCTAAAAATGAGAACGATTCATTAGTAGAACTGCTTGCCTCCAGAAATGGTGAGTGATCCATCACTGGAGGCTTTTAAGAAAAGACTGGACAGCTATTTGACATGGTATAAGGCTTCCTGCCTGAGGACGGGGGTGGAATAGAAGACCTCCAAGGTTGTTCTGTTATTAAAACAAGAAAAAAGCAGGCTGGCTGGGGAATTCTGGGAGTGGAAGTCCTTCCCTCTTAAAAGATGCTGAGATTCAGAACCGCGGCTGCAAACAGAAAATTCCCCTTTGCCCATCTGGAGGTTGTGTAAGGCAAGAGAGGCTCTTTGGGGGTACCTGGATGGGGGACACAGCAGCGGCAGGAGCCGTCCGGGTGGGGATGTTGCTGAGTGGACTCCGGCAGACCTTGTGGATGGGCACGCTTTGCCCGGTGCCTCCTGCAGGAGAAACAACAGAAATAACAAGAGTTGGAAGGCACTTTTTTTTTTAATTGAAAAGTTTTAATACATTTTACAAATGTTTCTCCTTCCCCCCCTCCAACCCTCCCTCCCCCCAACTTCCCAGAGCAAAATACAGGGTATAGCATTTGACAATCATATGCTAACATAAGCTAACTAACTATAGCCTCCTATCTCCCTCTTCTACTTTAACTCCCCTTTTATTAGACTAAATTCTGATAAATTATCACATTTCTTTGTTCATTCATAAGCTAATTATGACCTGGGTATTTACGAGACCACCTTCTGCCACCGATAACCTCCCCCCAGCCAATACGCTCTCATAGAGAGGGTCTCCTCAGGGTGCCGTCCGTCAGGCAATATCGACTGGTGACCCCCAGGGGGAGAGCCTTCTCGGTGGGGGCCCCCGCCCTCTGGAACGAGTTACCCCCGGGGATTCGATTAATCCCAGACCTCCACACTGTCCGCAAGGCATTAAAGACTTTTCTATTCCAGGCTGGCTTAACGTAGATTTTAATGGGTGAATTTTAGGAGGGGTTTTAAATTTGGGAAAGCCAAAATTTGATTTAATTATGTTTTAGATTATTTTAACTTTTATATTGCTTGTATTTTAATGTTTGGCTGTTCACCGCCCTGAGTCCGTCAGGAGAAGGGCGGGATACAAATTTAATAAACTAAACTAAACTAAACTAAACTAAACTAAACTAAACTAAACTAAACTAAACTAAACTAAACTAAACTAAACTAAACTAAACTAAACTAAACTAAACTAAACTAAACTAAACTAAACTAAACTAATTGAAATTTCTTAGTCCAATATTTGTTTTGAATGTAGTCAATCCATCTTCTCCATTTCAACATATATTTCTCATTCGAAGGGTCCTTCAAATAGGCTGAGATTTTGGCCATCTCTGCTAAATTTACTACTTTTAACGTCCATTCTTGAATAGTAGGCAAATAGTAGTCCTTCTTCCAATACTGCGCCACCAACAATCTTGCTGCCGTTATTAAGTTCAGAATCAAATTAGTCACTATAACTGTACAGTGTGTAATTATACCTAGCAAGAACAACTGAGGAGTAAACTTTTATCCTCTTTTTTAAGGATATTTTGGATAATCCACCATATTTTTATCCAAAATGCTTTGGCTTTTTTATAAGTCTAAGTTGGAAGGCACTTTTGAGGTCATCTAGTCCAACCCCCTGCACACAGAGGAGATTCTATACCATTCCAGATAAATGGCTGTCGAATCTCTTCTTAAAAACCTCCAGTGATGGAGTAGAGAGTCATATACAGGTAGTCCTCGACGTACGACCGCAATTTTGAGCCCAAAATTTCTGTTCGCTAAGTGAAACATTTGCTAAGTGAGTTTTGCCCCATTTTATGACCTTTCTTGATATAGCTATCAAGGGAATCAGTGTTGTTAAGTGAATCTGGCTCCCAAGTTGACTTTGCTTGTCAGAAGGTCTTAAAAGCTGATTACGTGATCCCAGGAGACGGCAACCGTCATAAATATAAGTCAGTTGCCAAACGGCTGAATTCTGATCATGCGACCACAGGGATGCTGCAACGGTTAGTCACTAAATGAATAGAAATCAAAATAGAAATATGGAATGGAATGGAATGGAATAGACTATAGAATAGAATCAGATGGAAATAGAATGGAACAGGATAAGATAGGATGATAGGATAGGATGGAATGGGATGGAAAGGAAATTAGAATAGAGTAGAGTAGAGTAGAGTAGAGTAGAGTAGAGTAGAGAAGAGAAGAGAAGAGAAGAGAAGAGAAGAGAAGAGAAGAGAAGAGAATAATTAGGAATAGAATTAGAATTAGAATAGAATAGAGGAATGAGGAATGGAATGAAATGGAATTTAGAATAGAATAGAATAGAATGAAATGGAATGGAATGGAATTAAGAATAGAATAGAGTAGAGTAGAGTAGAGTAGAGTAGAGTGTAGTGTAGTGTAGTGTAGAGTAGAGTAGAGTAGAGTAGAATAGAATAGAACAGAACGAAATGGAATAGGATAGGATAGGATAGGATAGGATAGGATAGGATAGGATAGGATAGGATAGGATAGGATAGGATAGAAAATATGGAATGGAATGGAATGGAATAGAACGATAGAAGAGGAGGAGGAGGAAGAATGAAAAAAGAGAGAGAAGGCAAAGAAGGAGAGAAGGAGAATAGAATAGAATAGAATAGAATAGAATAGAATAGAATAGAATAGAATAGAATAGAATGGAATGGAATGGAATGGAATGGAATGGAATGGAATGAAATGGAATGGAATGGAATAGAGTTGAATAGGATAGGATAGGATAGGATAGGATAGGATAGGATAGGATAGGATAGGATAGGATAGGATAGGATAGGATAGGATAGGATAGGATAGGATAGAAAATATGGAATGGAATGGAATAGAATGATGGAAGAGGAGGAGGAGGAGGAAGAAGGAAAAAAGAGGGAGAAGGCAAAGAAGGAGAGAAGGAGAAGCGAACAGAACAGAATAGAATAGAATTAGAATTAGAATTAGAACAGAACAGAAGAGGAATAAAAAAGTATGGAATGGAATAGAATTAGAATTAGAATAGAATAACAGAGTTGGAGGGGACCTTAAAGGCACCTTCTACTCTAATCCAAACCCCAGCTTAGGCAGGAGACCCTGCACCACTGATGGTGAACCCTTTCGGCACTGAGTGCCCAAACTGGACCGTGTGTGCATATGCGCATGCTGGAGCACTGGAAACCCAAAAGACCAGCTGGCCGGCACGCTCATGCCTGTTTTTTGGCTGTTTTGGCCCGTTTTTGACCGTTTCCAGGCTATTTTTCGGGTTGTTTTCAGGGCATTTTTGGGGGGCTATTTTCCAGCTGTTTGTTCTCCCCCAGCTACGGACCCCAAAGAACGGCAGCACACACAAAGTCCGTACAAACCTTAGTTTACTAATTAAGGACTACTAATGAGCTTTCTTAGTAGTTGTTCGAACACAAACACAGTTTAAATCAGTCTTTTCTGAACAAGGGCTGTTCATTTAACTTCCTTAACAGCCGACAAGAATCCAGAGAAGAATAACTCCATTCTGAGGCACAGTCTTTCAGATAAGCGTAATCTTACTGTGGTTGGCAGAATGCCCAGAAGCAATTTGCAGGGAAACTGACAAGAGCGAAACAAGAGCCGAATCCAACGTTTTCTGAAATCAAAACGCGAAGGAATATGAACGAAGTTGTTCCCTGCAAATTGCTTCAGTCGGTGTTCCTCCTTAAATAGGCTAAGGGAGTGGCTAATTAGTCTTACTCTCAGGGAAACCTCCTCCTGAGGAGCCACTCCTGCCTTTTGGTAGCTCTGGGCACCTGTGCATCGAGAAGAGGCTTCTCCTCTTCTTCCTCTTCACTTATGGGAGCTTCTGGAGGGTCTGAAGGCCCTGGCTGAATCCCCGCCTCTGGCACCACCTCTTCTCCAGCCTCCTCATTGTCCGACTCGAGTGCCAGCTGAACTATACCAGCCTCCTCACTGTCGGAATTAGCTACTAACTGCACAGGCCACTGATGGGCCACAACACGGTTTTCCGGTGCTCTGACGCCCACGAAGACCAGCTGGCCAGGAACCAGAAGAGTTGGCGACGGCACACGTGCCCACAGAAAGGGCTGTGTGTGCCACCTCTGGCACAGGTGCCATAGTTTCGCCATCACGACCCTACACCATTTCAGACAAAAGGTTCTCCAATCTCTTCATAAAAAGTTCCAGTGTTGGAGCAGCCGCAACATCTGGAGTCCAGTCGCGAATGGTTCTAGGTAGAAAACTACCTCGTACATCGTTCGAATTTACTGCAAACGATTCACTTAAGGATCGCGACAAGAACAGATGGAGCAAGTCGGCACAGTCACGTACGTTTCAACCTTACAGCCACGTTGCTTTGCAATGGAGCTGTCGGTGCCAGCTGTGGTCGGTAAGTGAGCAATATCTGTATTTGTTGTGGCCCGTCAGCAGCCTGTGCAGATTGTAGCTGATTCTGACAGCGAGGAGGCTGGTGTGGTGCAGCTGGCGCTTGAGTCAGACAATGAGGAGGCTGGAGAAGAGGTGATGCCAGAGGTGGGGATTCAGCTAGGGCCTTCAGAACCTCCAGAAGCTCCCATAAGTGAAGAGGAAGAAGAGGAGGAGTCTCTTCTCGATGCACGGGTGTGCAGAGCTGCCAAAAGGCAGGAGTGGCTCCTCAGGAGGAGATCTCCTCAAGAATAAGGCTTGGGGCTACTTGGCCACTCCCTTAGCCTATTTAAGGAGGAAGGCCAACTGAAGCAAATTGTAGGGAACAACTTTAGTTCACTCTACTTCGCGTCTGGATTCTCTGCAAATTACTTCTGGGCTTTCTGCCAACCTCAGTAAGATTGTGATTACTTTATCTTTGCTTTCTTGTAGGCTGTTAAGAAAGTTTATTAACAGCCTTTGTTTGGGAGAGACTGAGTTATTTTAGTAAATTAAGTTTTGTACAAACTTTGTGTGTGCTGCATTCTTTGGGATCCGTAGCTGGGGTAGAACAGTATTTATCATGCGGTCAAAGGAGGAAGCCGTGAGGGTCCACTCACCTGAGCATCCCAAATCAAAAGACTTTATCAGCGATTTGACGGTGGCCAAGGATTCCGGGGGGGTTGGCGAAAGTCGACTGACCGCGACCCCCGGCCAATGATTGCTGGCTTCCGTCTCCGTACCGTTGATGGAGTCCGGTGCCAACCTGTGGGAGAAAAACATCCAAAATTTAAGGGAGGGTCCAGATTTGGGTGGGTGAGTAGGAAGCACCCTTCCAAAACACAGATCAAATGGCCTTCCCTCCCTTCCCCTTTTTCTCGCGCCAATTCTGCAGAATTCTCAAAAAATCTTGTTTTTATTTTTAAATCTATTTTGCCCTAGAGAAGACCTCCCGGATGGCCTGTGAATTTTCCTGAGTTTCAATAATTTCCCAGGCTGGGATGGGAATACAGGCGGTCCTCGAGTTACGACCATTCATTGAATGACCGTTCAAAGTTACAACGGGATTGAAAAGAAAATGACTTACGATCATTTTTCACACTTAACGACAATTGCAGCATCCTGTGATCAACGTTCGCACCCTTGGCAACGGGTTCCTATTTATGACGGTCGCAGCTTTCCCCTGTGGTCATGTGATTTACATTTAGATGCTCGATTCATACTTATGACGGTCACAGGGTCCCTGTGTTGTGACCTTCTGACAAGGAAAAAATCCACGGGGAAGCCAGATTTGCTCCACAACTGTGTGAGTAACACAATTGCCGTGATTTATTTAACAACTGCTGCAAGAAACTTCGTAAAACGGGGCAAAAACTAACTTAAAACTATTGTCTCGCTTAGCAATGGAAATTTTGGTCGTAAGTCGAGGACTAACTGTCTTCCATCCAGACACTGACAAACGACGGTGGCATTTTAATGACTGATTTCTCTCTGAAAATCAAGCGCAAATGCTCCAGGGCAGTCACCCCCCCCTCCGCTCTTTTGGTTGCGTGTCAAGTTTTAATTGCCCTGTGAATTGCATCTACTTTGGCGCAGGATTCGATCTCTAAACCGCCAGTTAAGCCTCCGATCGCAGGGAAAACAACCAACCAATCAGGGACTTTGTTGTAACCTGAGTCTTCCCCAGTGCAGAGAACAACGAAAATCAATTTTTGAAAGGAATCTCTCCATCGTACCAACCTTTTTTGGGGGAAGGGGAGCATTTTGGAGCAGCCCCTCCAAGCCACATGTGTGTGTGTGTGTGTGTGTGTTCCAGGTCACAAATTTGAACACTCCTACACATCCTTGCAATTTGGGACTAATTCCTTGAAATTGTTCAGCAAGAAACGGATTGTTTTGTTAGGAACGGCGGCCCGCCACGCTCAATGTTTGCAAAATAATGTGAATTTGAGGAAAGCCAGTTTTGATCTAGAGATTAAGGCGCCTTGCTAGAAACTGGGAGACAGTGCTTTCTAGTTCTGCCTTTGCGATGAAAGGCGGCTGTGTGACTTTGGGTCCATCACCAGGAGATTGTGAGTTCTAGTTCCCCCATAGCTATGAAAAGCCGACTGGGAGATTTTTGGTCAATCACCAGGAGACGGTGAGTTCTAGTGCTGCCTGAACGAAGACATCTGGGTGACTTGGGTCAGTCACCAGGAGATTGTGAGTTCTAGTGCTGCCTGAACGAAGACATCTGGGTGACTTGGGTCAGTCACCAGGAGGTTGTGAGTTCTAGTGCTGCCTGAACCAAGAAAGACACCTGGGTTACTTTAAATCAATCCCAGGAGCTGGTGAGTTCTAGTTCTGGTTTAGCCACGAAAGACAGCCGGGTGACTTTTGGGCCAATCACAAGGAGGCAGTGAATTATAGTCCTACTTTAGGCATGAAAGCCAATTGGGTGACTTTGGGCCAATCACCAGGAGACAGGGAGTTCTAGTCCCACCTTACGTCCTAAAAGCTGGCTGGGTGTCTTTGTGCCAGTCCCACCTCACAGGGTTGTTGTTGTGGGGGGAAAATAGGAGGAGGAACAAAGATGGGGTATGTTCGCCACCTTATTTGTAAACAAACAATAAAAGACAGGATACGAAACAAAGGAATAAATAACTCCATAAACAGCCTTTTTGATAAGGAAGCCACAGCAAAAAGGAAATCAAGGGAGGGTTGGATTTATTTTATTGCAAAAGTTAACGAGGTCACACATTTATTTTATATTTTTTTTCAAGATCATGCAGATTTCCCTGAAAGCAGGGAATGGAAGAAAGGTCATTTCTGACAAAAGACGCCGCCAGGTGGGGACGGAGAAGGGAGGTGGAGTTCCTCCTTCTCCAACCTGCCCAGCCGCAAACCGCCCGTAAAAAATAATGTAAGTCACGACGACGTCGCAGGCAGGAAATTGCGAACACAGAGGCGCGATGGGAATAGATGCACGAAAGCTCGGCTTGGAACCGGAAAGAACAAAATCAAACCCTGGTGGAACCGCGTTTGCACGGGAGGGGGGGGGGAAGAGAAGGGGCACCAGTGGGTCTCCCCGGGCCCCAACATCGAGAAGGCTCTGCTCCCCGCAACGTTCCTCCTTGCCCTTCCAGGAAGTGGGGGGGAGGGGGGAACCAGTTAAAGTGGCACAAGGAAGCGGTAACTCCCAGATTTGGGGATGATGTGGAAAGTGGAAAACAGACCCTATAGAAGAGAATTATTTATGTAGCTCGGGATTGAACTGTGGGGGTCCTTGATGCTCTCCGAGCTTTCTTTCCTTGCAGACATATCATGACCCAATTAGGTACCATCATCAGTGCTGGAAGGGAGGAGGGTTTGCGGAGAAGAGCAGGAGGAAGAGGAGTAGAAAGAGGAAGAGGACTGTGGGGAGGTGGAGGAGGAGGAGGAGGAAGAAGAAAGAAGAAGAAGAAGAAGGAAGAAGAGGAAGAGGAAGAGAAAGAAGAAGAGGAAGAGAAAGAAGAAGAGGAAGAGGAAGAAGAAAGAAGAAGGAAGAAGAGGAAGAGAAAGAAGAAGAAGAAGAGGAATAGGAAAGAAGAAGGAGGAGGAAGAGGAAGAAGGAGAGGAAAGAAGGAAGAAGAGGAAGAGGAAGAGGAAGAAGAGGAAGAGAAAGAAAAAGAAGAGGAAGAGGAAAGAAGAAGGAAGAAGAGGAAGAGGAAGAGGAAGAAGAAGAGGAAGAGGAAGAAGAAAAAAGAAAAAGAAGAAGAAGGAAGAAGAGGAAGAGAAAGAGAAAGAAGAAGAGGAGGAGGAAGAGGAAAGAAGAAGGAAGAAGAAGAAGAGGAAGAGGAAGAAGTAGAAGAAGAAGAAGAAGAAGAAGAAAAGGAGGAGGAAGAGGAGGAAAAAAGGAGGAGGTGGTGGTAGAGGAGGAAGAGGAGGGCGGCAACTTCGGGGTCCCTGGTGCTCTCCGAGCTTGGTTGTTTTCTTGCAGATGTTTAATGACCCAACTAGGTAACATCACCAGGGCTAGAAGGAGAAGGGATTTGCAGAGGAGGAGGAGGAGGGGGAAAGCAGAAGAGGAGGAATGTGATATCCTGGGTGCTCTCTCAGCTGCGTGCTTTTTCTTGTAGATATTTCACCACCCAACTACGTCATAACATCATCATTGCTGGGAGGGAGGGGTGGGCTGCTTTACCATCCTAACACAGCTCTGGTAATTCTACGCGTGCAAGGAAAGCATCGAATGCAGAGAGTAGCAAGGAGCCCACAATGAGGCCCTGTTTAGCCAGCGCCAACAACCGGGAGTTCCAGGGCCTGGATCTTTTGCAAGGGGTTGCACAGGAAGAAAAGCAGCATTATTTTGGGGAAGAAATGTGACATGGCACCTGGCAGCTGGCAGCGGGAGAAGGGGGAGGGAGGAGAGACGAATTCGGCTTTCCTTCCTCCGTTCACCCTACCACCACCACCCACCTCCGGAGCCCATCTTCCTCTTCCCCACCTCCCAAAACACACACAACCTTTGTCTCACAGCTGCAAGACTCCGGAGAGGCTATTAATAGGTGGCAAAGCCTCAAGGGCTTCCGAGTTCCCTTTGGGGACATCCAGTCCCGGGCTGGGCTAGCTCAAAGGGTGTGGGGGGCAGAGATATGGGACCCTCGCCCTGCCACGCACATCCCCCCCCCCTCTTTTCTGGGCCAGGTTTTTCTGTCTTAGAGCCCAGCGGTGGGCAGGAGGCAGCTGGCATCCCCAGCTTTTCTGAACGAGATGTTTTGCTCGACACGTCTACGAATTCGGGTTCCCACGCGCCCTTCCGGCTGCACGGGATGAGTTGAAGGGGAGAGGACATCCCGCTCGAAGGGGAGGTGGAATTTTAGGGTTCGGGAGCGGCTAACTGGGGGGTGGCGATGCTTCCAAGAAAAAGGGGCTTTGGTCTGCAGGAGGGGCCCTTAAGAGGTCATCTAACTCAACCCTCTGCTCCAGGCATCTTCCGACTTGCAACCAAGTGTTAAAGGACTGTAAAAGTTACAACGGCACCGTTTTGATGACCGTTGCAACCGTTAGCCAACGAGACAAGTGCTTCTCAACCTGAAATCAATTTAAAAACATACTCGGGAAGCTGGACAGCGGTAAATCAGACTGTTTAGATCAGGGGGACCCCAATCCGGTAGCGGTCCACGGCCCATCGGGAATTGGGCTGCATACGCCGTGGACGGGTGCGTGAAGCTCCGTTGGCGCGAGCCCAGGATTAGCTTGTGCGCTCCAAAACCAGGCCCTCCCCTCTCTGTCCTTTGCCCGCCGCTGCCAGTACATGGAGCCATAGAGCAGGTGTGTCAAACTCTAGGCCGGATCTGGCCCACAGGAGGGCCTGGAAATAGCGAAGGACCGGCCCACGGTGCCTCTGGCAACGAAAATAGGATGCCCCTCCCTGCACCCCATTTGGGCCAGCAACATGCTGCAGGAGGCCGTCCAGGCCAAAAACAGGGTACGGGGAGGGGGGCTCGTGCAGTCCTCTCGTGCCCCGTTTTGGCCGGCCAAGTGCTGCAGGAGGCCGTCCAGGCCGAAAACAGGGCACGGGGGGCCTCACATGCCCCCTACACCCTCTTTTGGCCGGCCAAGTGCTGCAGGAGGCTGTCCAGGCAGAAAACAGGGCACGGTGGGCCTCACATGCCCCCCCACATTCTTTTGGCCAGCCAAGTGCTGCAGGAGGCCGTCCAGGCGGGCCGGCAGGGTGCTACAGGAGGTGTCCATCCTGTCTCCCTTTCTCCAGGCGGCCCGCAAAGCAGAATTACAATATGGATCCATCCCTTGAAGAAATCCAGTTTGACACCCCTTCCATAGAGGTTGGGGACCGCTGATCTAGTTATAGAGGGTGGTCAGATCTGAGCTGCAATACTGGAGTTGGCCAGCAGAGAGCAGGGAGCGTTCGTTGCATCTTTTGCTGCCCTCTGGTGGCCATGTTCAGTTTGGCACTCCAGATTTGGTTACCTCTCTTCCAAAGGGAGGTTCTTTTCGGACACTTCAGAAGGTTCCCCCTGACGCTTCAGAGCCCCAATACCACACCGTAGACCAGGGTTCCCTCCAACTTGGCAACTTTTAGAGGTGGGGAATGCTGGGAGTTGAACTCCAGACCCCTTAAAAGCTGCCAAATCGAAGGAACTCTGTTCTAAGCCAAGACTTGTGCGAGAAAAATACTTGCACTAAAATAATCAAAATTAAAGCCACAAAAAAAAATATGTTTCCGCAGAACCCTGAAGGGGTCACTGACCCCCCCCTCCCCAAGCAGCCACTCCTAACCCCAGACTCTTGCCCCCATCCACTCCCCCTCCCCAACTCTTCCCCCTTTTAATCTGCCTGCAGATTACAGATAACTGTCTCGTTCCCTGGAAGATGTTCTAGCAAGAGCAAAAGTTTTAAATCCCTAGAAGACCTCCATGGAGGAGGCCAACGCCGCTAGGCAAGCAGAACAGGACCCCCACCTTCCCCCCCCCAAAAAAATCACAGATCCCCCCCCCCCCCCCCCCCCCCCCCGGAATGACCAGCATTGGCTCAGCTGCAACCGGACACCAGTTTCCTGAATTCTGTAAAACACCCGATTCCGAGAAAACCTTCGGAAGGGAGCCTGAATCCCCACCAAAATGAAACCGAAAAAAAAAACATTGGCAGTTTCTCTGAGTTTTTTAATCTTCTCTTGAAGCTCAGATGCTTCTTGCTCAAAAATCAAAATTTCTCCTCCGGCAGAAGACTTGGTGGTGTTTTTAACGGAGCCAAATATTCCTCCCGGGCTGAATTAATTCACCAGGATCTGAGATCTAAAAAGAAAGAAAGAAAGAAAGAAAGAAAGAAAGAAAGAAAGAAAGAAAGAAAGAAAGAAAGAAAGAAAGAAAGAAAGAGGGAGGGAGGGAGGGAGGGAGGGAGGGAGGGAAGGAAGGAAGGAAGGAAGGAAAGAAAGAAGGAACGAGGGAGGGAGGGAGGGAGGGAAGGAAGGAAGGAAGGAAGGAAGGAAAGAAAGAAAGAAAGAAACAAGGAAGGAAGGAAGGAAGGAAGGAAGGAAAGAAAGAAAGAAAGAAAGAAAGAAAGAAAGAAAGAAAGAAAGAAGGAAGGAAAAAGAAAGAAAGAAAAGAAAGAAAAAGAAAGAAGGAAGGAAGGAAGGAAGGAAGGAAGGAAGGAAGGAAGAAAGAAAGAAAGAAAGAAAGAAAGAAAGAAAGAAAGAAAGAAAGAAGGAAGGAAGGAAGGAAGGAAGGAAGGAAGGAAGGAAGGAAAAAGAAAGAAAGAAAAAAAGAAAAAGAAAGAAGGAAAGAAGGAAGGAAGGAAGGAAGGAAGGAAGGAAGGAAGGAAGGAAGGAAGGAAGGAAGAAAGAAAGAAAGAAAGAAAGAAAGAAAGAAAGAAAGAAGAATTTAATCAATGGGGCAAACCAGGACAAAGTGTTGTATTTTTTTTGATGCACATCGTAAAGTGAATCATATCCCCCCTGCCTTAGGAAGGGACCTCGGATACAGGTAGTCCTTGACTTACAACAGTTATGCGTAGTTTTGTATTTATTCATTCATTTATTTATTTATTTAGTCATGTTTATGTAGTGTCTGTTGGAGGGGGTGACCCTTTGAGAGCTGTAAAGCAATGAAATTTCATTTTAATGTATGCCGGTTAGTGTACTTTCAAAGCGACAATAAAGCTGTGCTGTTCTGTTCTGAATTCTATTCTATTCTATTGAGAGGTGGGATTCACATACCGTAGCCACCGGTTTGCCCAGCACCGGAAATGTGAGCGTGCGGTGTCACAAAACACGGCAATTATTCGCACACACAGTTCACGCATGCGTGCAATGTCAAACAACACGGCAATTCGCATGCGCGCGCTGTCTGAGCACACAGGCGGCATCAAAAACGTAGCGATATAGGAGAGGATTCCGCTTGAACGGGTGGGCGGGCCGCCCGTAAGTTGTCACTACCGATTCGCCCGAACCGGTTGAATAGACCTCTCATTCTATTCTCATGTTCTCTTCTGTTCTGTTCCGTTTTGTTCTGTTCTGTTCCATCCTAAATTCTATCCTATCCTATCCTATCCTTCCCATGTTCTGCTCCGCTCTGTTCTAATTCTATTCTATTCTATTCTATTCTATTCTATTCTATTCTATTCTATTCTATTCTATTCTATTCTATTCTATTCTATTCTATTCTATTCTGTTCTGTTCTGTTCTGTTCTGTTCTGTTCTTAATTCTCTTCTCTTCTTAATTCTATTCTATTCTATTCTATTCTATTCTATTCTATTCTATTCTATTCTATTCTATTCTATTTTTTATTCTTATTGCTCTGCTATTCTATTCTATTCTATTCTATTCTTTATCCTAATTCTAATTCTAATTCTATTCTATATCCTAATTCTCTTCTCTTCTCTTTTCTCTTCTTAATTCTATTCTATTCTTTATCCTAATTCTACTCTATTCTGTTCTGTTCTGTTCTGTTCTGTTCTGTTCTGTTCTATTCTATTCTATTCTATTCTATTCTATTCTATTCTATTCTATTCTATTCTATTCTATTCTATTCTATTCTATTCTATTCTATTCTATTCTATTCTATTCTACTCTATATCCTAATTCTAATTCTAATTCTATTCTTTATCCTAATTCTAATTTTAATTCTAATTCTAATTCTATTCTTAATTCTATTCTATTCTACTCTACTCTACTCTACTCTACTCTACTCTACTCTACTCTACTCTATATCCTAATTCAAATTCTATTCTTTATCCTAATCTTAACCCTAATTCTATTCTATTCTTAATTCCATTCCATTCTATTTTGACCCTTTGAGATGCAACAAAATTTCATTTTAATGTATGCCGATTAGTGGACATTCAAAGTAATTCTAAGTCTAAAGTCTAAGTTCATTTAGTGACGGTTAAACGTTACAACGGCACTGGAAAAAAGGACTGCTTTTTCACGCTTATGACCGTTGCACGTGACCCTGTGCTCACGTGATCAAAAATTCAGATCCTTGGTAAGTGGTTCAAATTTACGACAAGCTTCAGCATCACCACTGCTAAGAATTCTGGGAATTAAAAGTCCGTGCGGAGGCCAGATTCACTTAACAGCCGTGCGAGTAACTTAAAATCAAACCGTTGTTAAGTGAGTCTGCAGGGATTCACTTAACAACGGTGGCAAGAAATGTCGTAAAATGGGACCAAATGGGAGTTCTGTCTCGCTTTGCAATGGAAATTTTGGGCTCGTAAATTGGTCGTAAGTCATAGGTTCCATGATCAGCAATGGAAATTTTGTAGTCGTAAATTGAGGACTACCTATATACCACGTCCCGCCCCTATGATTAGACACAGATTTTTTGTGGTCGTAAATTGAGGACTACCTATGTACCACGTCCCGCCCCTCGGCCATTCCCCCTTCTCCGTGTGCGTCCTTACCCGAAAGTCGGGCCCAGCCACCGAGGGCCACGTCGAAGCCCTACGGAGCGGCTAAACCCTTGCGAGGGGAGCTCGGTTAAACCAGCGCCCCCTTCATGGAGGGCTTAAGCTCCTTAGAGGTCTGCAAGACGGGAGAGCGGCAAGACACACAGGCAACGGATGGGGGAAAAAAGGAAGCAGAGCAGCGGACGAGACGGACGGAGGCAACACAAACACGACAACTTGAACTCTAGAAGAGAGAAAGGGAGGTTACCCACCGTGGGGAAAAAAGGGACATGGCGGCTTTCGGGTTGGGGGGGAAAAAATCTGTCAGCCGAGGGATGGAGGAGGAAGAGGAGGGCAATTAGTTGGGCAGAGGGGAGGCGGCTCTGTTATTGGGGGGGCCCGAGGGGGCCCGCTGGACCATCTCTTACCTTCGATTTGGACGATCTTCGGAAACGGGGTCCCCAGATCCGGCTCGCCGACTTCTCCGGGAACGGAAGAATATTCGCGCATTGATGTTTGCAGGGAGCGCAAGGGAGGGAAAGAGGAGGAATTGGGAAGGGGCACCGGATTGGAATTGGCATGGGGATAGAGAGGGAGGTCCCTTGGAGCGATGCGGTGGCCTAGAGGGGGAGCTCTCGCCTCGCAATCAGGAGGCTGCGAGTTCAATCCTAAGTAGAGGCAGATATTTCTCTCTCTGGGTGAGAATGAGAATGTATCTTGCTGAACGAAACTCCTCATTGGCAACAGGAAAGGCATCTGGCCAGTAAACACTCTGCTAGCACCATTCAGTTGCCCAGACTCCACCCTGCGAGGGATTATACGGTCGTTAAACGATGATGATGATGATAGAGAGGGAGGTCCAAAAAAACTCGGGACAGAGAAATGTTCTGTGTGAATGCGCCATCCCGAGCCGTTTTGTCAATGGAGGCTGCTTCCTTGCGGCGGATGTGGTACCCTAAATGCCGACTGCTGTGTTCGCTGAGAAACTGGGGGGGGGGGAGGGGGTGTCTTATTTTAATGAAAACAGACTTCATCGCTGGAGGCTTTCAAGAAGAGATCGGACCGCCATTTGTTGGATACGGTGTAGGGTCTCTTGCTTGGACGGGGGGTTGGACTAGATGACCTAAAAGGTCCCTTCTAACTCTGTTAATCTGAAAAGGACTAGGGGTGACACGATAGCAGTGTTCCAGTATTTGAGGGGCTGCCCCAAAGAAGGGAGGGGGTCAACTTATTCGACAAGAAGCAACGGATGGAAACTAACCAAGGAGAGAAGCAATCTGGAATTAAGGAGAGATTTCCTTATAATTAACCAGTGGAACCGCTGGCCACCAGAAGTTGTGGGTGCTTCATCGCTGGAGGTTTTGAAGAAGCGAGTGGACAGTCACTTGCCTGGAATGGTAGAGGGTCTCCTGTTGAGCAAGGGGTTGGACTAGAAGACCTCCAGGGTCTCTTCCAATGCTGTTAGAATCTCTGATGCCGCTTTGTGGATGAACAATCCGCTCTTGACCAAAATAAATCTATTTATTTTGCAGATTTTTTTTTTTAAAAAAACCTCAGAGACTTTCCCTTCCAATTCTGTTATTCTTGTTTAATTGTGGCTGCTTCATCACCGGAGGCTTTTTAAGAAGAGATTGGACAGCCATTTATACGAAAAGGAGCCTGGATAGCTAAGCAGACGAATGCATTGTAATTTAACTCCAGCTGTCTGCAATTATTGTAAGTTCAAATCTCCCCAGGCTCAAGGTTGACTCAGCCTTCCATCCTTTTTAAGGTAGGTTAAATTGAGGACCCAGTTTGTGGGGGCCATAAGCTGACTTTGTATAAAATATAAAAAAGTATGAAGGCTATTGCTTAACGCATTGGAAGCCGCCCTGAGTCTCCGGAGAAGGGAGGCATATAAATCTAATTTAAAGAAAGAAAGAAAGAAAGGGAAATGAAGGGAAAAATGGAAGGGAAGGAGGAAAGAAGGAAGGAAGGAAAGAAGGAAGAAATGAAAGAATGAAGGAAGAAAAGAAAGAAAGGGAAATGAAGGGAAAAATGGGAGGGAGGAAAGAAGGAAGGAAGGAAGGAAGGAAGAAATGAAAGAATGAAGGAAGAAATGAAAGAAAGAAAGGGAAATGAAGGAAAAAATGGAAGGGAGGGAGGAAAGAAAGGAGGAAGGAAGGAAGAAATGAAAGAAGGAAGGAAGAAAAGAAAGAAAAGGGAAATGAGGGAAAAATGGGAGGGAGGGAAGAAGGAAGGAAGGAAGGAAGGAATGAAAGAAGGAAGGAAAAACGGGCCTGGTGGCTCAGCAGACTAATGCATTGTGATTAACTCCAGCTGTCTGCAATTACTGTAAATTCGAATCCCACCAGGCTCAAGGTTGACTCAGCCTTCCATCCTTTCTAAGGTGGGTCAATTGAGGACCCAGTTTGTGGGGGCAATAAGCTGACTTTGTATAAAAATATACAAAAGTATGAAGGCTATTGCTTAACGGATTGTAAGCCGCCCTGAGGCTCCGTAGAAGGGCAGCATATAAATCAAATTAAAAGAAAAAGAAAAAGAAAAAAGAAAAGGGGGCTGGACTAGAAGACCTCCAAGGTCCCTTCCAGCTCTCTTCTGATCGAAGAAGACCATTGTCCTCTGCAGATAACAGAAGGGCTGAGATCTTTTGCGTTATTACTTAGGAATATATACACGTGCATCGTTTTTCCCCCCCTCCTTTCTGAAATTAGAAATACGAACGCGTTTAGTACTTCCATAGTTTTCTGGAGGAAATTATTCCAAGAACAGATTTTTAATAATAAAACACTGTAGTGAGCCTTGGTTGCAGGAAGTCCTCGAGTTACAACTGTTTGTTTAACAGCCGTTTCAGTTGCAATGACACTGAAAAAAGTGACTTTATAAAGCAGCGAAAAGGTCGGAAAAGAGGATCACGGGACACTGCGACCGTCGCAAATGTGAGTCATTTGCCAAGCCTCTGAATTTTGATCACGTGTCCCTGCGAGCATCATAAGTCACTTTTTTCAGGGCTGTTCTTAACTCTGAATAGTCACTAAGCGAATTGTTCTTAAATTGAGGACTGACTATATGGCGATGCCAAAGAAAACGTTATGCGGAGTTGCAGACAGGTCTCTCTTTACTGAAGTCACGGGACGAGCGTTTGCCTGTTTAAAAACGAAACCGAACCCCGAATCTCCAGTCACAGGTCTTTTGAGGTGACCCCCTTCCCTGATAACAACCACAATTCCACGATATTAAATCAACCGAAACAACATGAAAGCTGGACAAGACGCCAAGACGAGGAAAACTGAGCAGACAGACGGAGGCAGGTCGGTCAAGCGAGGCTCCTAAGCAGAAGACGCCGTCCACGGAGACAGATGGATCGGATGGTCACTTCCTCACTTCCTTTGAGAAGGCGATTTTCTTTCCATCCATCCCTCTAGCCAAACTTCTGTCCCTCCGTTTATCTGTCCATCTCTTCATCTGTCCGTTCACCCATCCCTCTATCCCTCCATGTATCTGTCAAAGACTCCATCCCTCCTTCCCTCCATCCATCCTTTTATATGTCCAAGCCTCCATCCGTCCATCCGTCTGTCCATCCATCCGTCCATCCATCCATCTCTCCACTCCTCCACTTATCCATTTATCCATTTGTCTGCCCCTCCATCTCTCTATCCATCCATCCCTCCAACTGTCCATCCATCCTTTTAATTGTCCATGTCCAAGCCTCCATATCCCTCCATCTGTCCGTTCATCCATCTCTCCATCCCTCCAACTGTCCATTCATCCATCCCTCTATCCCTCCAACTCTCCATCCATCCTTTTATATGTCCAAGCCTCCATCCCTCCATCCGTCTGTCCATCCATCCGTCCATCCATCCATCTCTCCACTCCTCCACTTATCCATTTATCCATTTGTCTGCCCCTCCATCTCTCTATCCATCCATCCCTCCAACTGTCCATCCATCCTTTTAATTGTCCATGTCCAAGCCTCCATATCCCTCCATCTGTCCGTTCATCCATCTCTTCACCCCTCCAACTGTCCATTCATCCATCCCTCTATCCCTCCAACTCTCCATCCATCCTTTTATATGTCCAACCTCCATCCCTCCATCTGTCCGTCCGTCCGTCTGTCCATCCATCCATCCATCCGTCCATCCATCTCTCCACCTCTCCAACTGTCCATTTATCCATTTGTCTGCCCCTCCATCTCTCTAGCCATCTATCCCTCCAACTGTCCATCCATCCTTTTATCTGTCCAAGCTTCCATCCCTCCATCTGTCCATTCATCCACCCATCTATCCCTTTATCCCTCCATCTCTCCATCCATCCTTATATATGTCCAAGCCTCCATCCCTCCATCTGTCCGTCTGTCCGTCCATCCATCCATCCATCTCTCCACCCCTCCAACTGTCCATCCATCCTTTTATCTGTCCAAGCCTCCATCCCTCCAACTGTCCATTCATCCACCCATCTATCCCTTTATCCCTCCATCTCTCCATCTCTCCATCCATCCATCCATCCATCCATCCATCCATCCATCCAACCAACCAACCAACCAACCATCTTCCTTGTGATTCAAACCCTTTCTTGTCTTCAAGAGTAACACTCAACACATCTGCTCCAACTTCTATAAAGGTTCTCTAGACCTTGAAGGCAGGGGCCAGGTCTTCTCCAACCTATCAGCTCCAAAAATTCCTCCACAGCTTTTAATGCCAACCCCCTCCTCCCCCATCATATTGCTGGCTCTCGGGAGCACACGCTCCCATTCATCGGCGATATAGCCGTTTCCCAATATTTGAAGAAGAGGAGGACAACGTAGCTCCCAAAACACCTGAAGGCAGGAGAAGAAGCAACGGGTGGAAACTCATCAAGGGGAGAAGCAACCTGGGATTACAGAGAAACTTCCTGACAGGGAGGACAATTAACCAGTGGAACGGCTTGCTACTAGAAGTTGTGGGTGCTTCCATCACTGGAGGTTTTCAAGAAGGGACTGGAATGGTGTAGGGCAGAGGTCCCCAACCCCTGAGCCACAGAGCACTGTTGAGCCATGGCCTGTTCACCAGCCCAGCTCACATGAGTGACAGCCCTCCGCTTGTGTGGGTTGGCTACCCCCTCCCCCCACCAGGCCACCAAGCGGTGAAAGTTTGGGACCGCTGTTGTAGGGTCTCTGGATTGAGTAGGGGGTTGGGCTAGAAGACCTCCGAAGTCCCAACGCTGTCATTCTGATCTTTATAAAACAGAAGCGGCTAAGAAAAGGACATCGCATTCTGGGTGCATTCTGACCGGTGCTGAACAGAAGGAACTGTCCAGCGGTACAGTTTGAAAGATGGGCAGTTAATAAATTTTACAAATAGATAAAATGAATGAATGAATGAAAGAATGAATGAGTGAATAAATGAATAAACAAATAAATGAATAAATGAATGAATGAGTAGAATGAATAAACAAATGAATGAATGAGTAAATAAATGAATATATGAATGAATGAATGAATGAATGAATAAATAAATGAATAAACAAATGAATGAGTAAATAAATGAATACATGAATGAGTAAATAAATGAATGAATGAATAAGTGAATAAATGAATAAACAAATAAATGAATAAATGAATGAATGAATAGAATGAATAAACAAATGAATGAATGAATGAGTAAATAAATGAATATATGAATGAATGAATGAATAAATAAATGAATAAACAAATGAATGAGTAAATAAATGAATACATGAATGAGTAAATGAATGAATGAATAGAATGAATAAACAAATGAATGAATGAGTAAATAAATGAATATATGAATGAATGAATGAGTAAATAAATAAATGAATTAACAAATGAATGAGTAAATAAATGAATAAATGAATAAGTAAATAAATAAATGAATAAATGAATGAATGAATGAGTAAATAAATGAATAAATGAATGAATGAATGAGTAAATAAATGAATATATGAATGAATGAATGAGTAAATAAATGAATGAATGAGTAAATAAATGAATGAATTAATTAATATGTAAATAAATGAATAAATGAGCAAATAAATAAATGAATAAATAAATAACCAACCAACCACATTCCTGCCCACCGCGCAGTACAATACAAACAGTGTGTAACAAGCTTTTTTTTTTTTGCACACAAATTACAACAGCACCTTGGGACAAAGCCTGCGAGAAGACAGAGTGATGCAGAGTTGCTGCCCAACAGTGGGGAGGGGGAAAGGTACCCCCCACCCAGATTTCCCAGGGGGGATGGGGTTGTTAGGAACCCTTCCCCCCCTGGCGCCGCCACGCCCCCCCCAGCCCCCTCACCGGCTGCTTCCTCCTTGGACTTCCTCCAGTTCCTTCTGCAACCGTGCAGTTTTCTCCTCCTCCTCCAGGAGGCGCCGTTTGACGGCCCGGAGCTCTTGCTGCACCTCGCATTTGATGTCGTTGGCCACCACCACGGCGGTCTGTAGGTCAGCTTGGAAGCGGTGCCATTCCTCCGTCTCCTCCTAGGGGGCAGAGCGAGGGAGAGAGGGTCAGGATTGGCTAGCAACCGCGGCGAACGGCATACAGGCAGTCGTCGACTTACGACCACAGTGGACGGGGACCCACACTTTTGTCACTAAATGAGACATGTGATTAATTTTAGCTTTGCCCCATTTTACGATGTTTCCGGCCACCGCTGTTAAGCGAGTCACCGCAGTTGTGAAGCGAGTAACCTGGTTGTTAAGTGAACCTGGCTTTCCCGTCGACTTGGCTGGTCAGAAGGCTGCAAAAGGGGATCGCGGGACCCCCCCACCCCCCGCGGGACACTGCAACCGTCATAAATACGAGTCAGTTGTCAAGCACCTGAATTTTGATCACGTGACTATGGGGATGCTACAACGGTCGTAAGTGTGAAAAATGGTCATAAATCACTTTTTTCAGTGCCATTTGAACGGTCGCTAAATGAACAGTTGTAAGTCGAGCACTACCTGTACAATTCCCAGAATTCCCCAGCCAGCGTTGCCACTGCTCAGAATTCTGGGAATTAAATCCATTCATCAGTAATTGACTTTAAACATGTCCATCATCTGGCGCAAATTAAAAATTAAAAACATAAAAATAAATAAAATCCAAAAATAATCATTAAAAAAACAATAAAGTAATTAATTAAAAAGACTTAATCCAATTCATTAATTGAATTAATTAAAACACGAATTTCCTGCCGTCCGTTTTCTATGTTTCTGTCTAGAATATTGTTTCTCAAACTTGGGAACTTTAAGATTACAGACTTTTACTTCCAGAAAATAAAGTTGTACAGGTTGGGGAACTATTGGGCTAGACTTCAGGTTAAAAAACTCTAATTACCGTATTTTTCAGACTATAAGACGCACCAAGATTTCGAAGAGGAAAACAAGGGAAAAAAATAGTTTTTGCCCTCCCCAGCCCCCGGGAGCATTCTGCAGGCCTCCTCTATGTGTCCTGTTTTTTGCGAAAAACGGACCCGTTTTTGGCGAAAATGGGATGCGCGGAGTGGGGTTTCAGGAGACCAAAAATGGCTGTATCAAAATTTCCACCCTCTTTTAGGGAGGAAAAAAGTGTGTCTTGTACTCCAAAAAGTATGGTAATATTCGTATTTTTTCCCTTTCGGATGCCATTGGTTTAAAAACTTCAGTTCAGTATATTATTATTATTACCCTGTTTCCCCGAAAATAAGACCTCCCCTGATAATAAGCCCAATCGGGTTTTTGAGTGCATGAGCTGAAATAAGCCTCTCCCTGAAAATAAGCCCTCCTGGAAAATAAGCCCTCTCCAAAAATATTTAAATGCTGAGCTAGAAATCAGGTAAGATGGCAAGAGGAGCCATCTTGCTCCAGGCGCCCCAAAATAATAAGACCTCCTTGAAAATAAGGCCAAGCTTCGGGCTTCAAAAAAATGTAAGACAGGGTCGTATTTTGGGGGAAACACTGTATTATTATTATTATTATTATTATTATTATTATTATTATTATTGGTTAATCTGTAGTGAGATACACATTAACCAATAATAATAATAATAATAATAATAATAATACTGTGTTTCCCCAAATTATTATTATTATTGGTTAATGTGAATCTCACTACAGATTAACCAATAATAATAATAATAATACCGTGTTTCCCCAAATTATTATTATTATGGGTTAATGTGAATCTCACTACAGATTAACCCATAATAATAATAATAATAATAATAATAATAATAATAATAATAATAATAATAATAATATCGTGTTTCCCCAAATTATTATTATTATTGGTTAATGTGAATCTCACTACAGATTAACCAATAATAATAATAATAATAATAATACCACCATGTTTCTCCAAAAATAAGACCTTGTCTTATTTTATTTTATTTTTATTATTTTTATTGTTGTTGTTGTTTTGAATGCCAGGAGTTTGGCTTATATGTTCTGGTTTCTCTCTTTCTCTTGGATGGACTGCAATTTTCCCAGAGATGTTTTGGTTGAGGTGGGGAAGCCGTACAAATATTTTCAATGAATAAAACGCCCAGGAATGTCTGCTCCTCTCCAACTGTCTGAAAAGTCCTGAAACTGCAGCCAGTTTGATAAGGTTTTGATTTTATTTGGCATGCTAATAATTTCCTGTTTCCTTTTTTTCCTCAATCGCTTGGCTCTGACTTTCAGAAATATTTGCCTCTCTCTCACCCACTGGAGTAGCCGGGGTGGGATGAGAGATGGAGAAAAATCAGGGTGCAGCTGATACCGTGTTTCCCCCGAAAATAAGACCGGGTCTTATATTAATTTTTGCTCCAAAAAATCCATTAGGTCGTATTTGGGGGGAAAATACAGGTACTAAATGCACCCATCAGGCTGACAATCTTAACTGGGGCTTATTTTGGGGGGTGGGGGGGGTAGGGTTTATATTACAAGCATCCTGAAAAATCATGCTAGGCCTTATTTTCCAGGTGGTCTTGTTTTCCCGCCTGGACTACTGCAATGCTCTCTGAATGGGGCTCCCCTTGGGGTGCACCCGGAGGCTCCAACTGGTCCAGAATGCGGCCGCACGGGGGGTTATGGAAGCGAGGGGGCGCTCCCATGTGACGCCTCTCCTGCGCGAGCTGCACTGGCTCCCAGGGGTCTTCCGGGTGCGCTTCAAGGTGTTGGTGACCACCTTTAAAGCGCTCCATGGCTTAGGGCTGGGGTATTTACGAGACCGCCTTCTGCCACCGATACCCTCCCACTGGCCAGTACGTTCGCACAGAGAGGGCCTCCTCAGGGTGCCGTCGGCCAGACAATGTCGGCTGGCGACCCCCAGGGGGAGACCCTTCTCTGTGGCGGCATCCGCCCTCTGGAACAACCTACCCCCTGAGATACGCACGATACCGGACCTCCGGACTTTTCGTCGGGCCCTTAAAACTCACCTATTTCATCTAGCCGGGCTGGCCTGACCCTATCCTTTTGGTTTTAAATTGAAATTGATTTTAAATTGGGTTATTTTAAATTGGGAGCCGAAATTATTTAAACTGTTTTAAATGTTGTATACTATGTTTTATCTTGGCTGTTCACCGCCCTGAGTCCTGTTGGAGAAGGGCGGTATAAAAAATCTAAATAAATAAATAGATAAATAAATTTTCGTGGAGCAGGAGTGGGTGGGTGGGGATCCCCTCTGCCTGCAGAGCTCCGATCAAGGGGGATAATCTTCCCAGAAGATCCTGCTGTTGGTACCCCAATAGAGAACCTCCTCTCGGTGCTCCCGGAAGGTGGTCGTTTTCGTGCAGACGTTTAATTACTGAACAAGGTACCATCATCAGTGTTAGAAGGGAGTAATGGTTCGCTCTCTGTTGTGTAGCTACAGTACACAGCAGCCTAATCAGGGGCCTACGAAGAGGAAAACAACACTGGCAGGGCAACGTATCTGATCTGTCCCCCTCTACAGACACCCACAAAAACACAGCCAGTCGAGGGTTAAAGAAGCACTTGGCACACACCACAGTCCTTATCTCTAACTTGGCAGCGATATGCACACCGTCTGCCAAGGACTTTAATAGTTCACAGAACGAAAATCACCTACGTAGCTTTGCCAAAATCCGTTCTTGTAGCTCCAATGACTACCAGATTGAGTTATTGTTCGTCACAGGGATCATTAACCACCACCCTGTCTTATATAGTCTCTGGGTGTGGTCCAGTGACTCATTGGTCCTGTGACTCAAGTCCAGTGACTCAGGTCTATTCCCTCGCACGCCTCCTCAGCTGCTGTAAGCGTTTATCTCGCCTTCATTGACGTGCGTCCAGGAATGACGTCTCTCCCTCACTCTCATCTGAGACACCTGTTTCCCCACTACTTTGCTCTCTTTCAGCTGGCACCTGAGTCGGTGCCAGGGGGGGGGGGGCTGGGAGATCTGGCTGGCTCCTCTTCCTCATGCTCAGAGCTTCCTTCCTCCAATGGGATAGGCTCAAGAGGACGGGGCCACAACAGTATCCTTAATAAGAGCACAAACCCCACTCCCTTCTAGCCCTGATTTTGTTCCCTACTTGGGTAATGAAATGTCTAGAAGAAAAGCACCAAGCTCAGAGAGCACGAAGGATGTTGCAATTCTCTATCTCTTCCTCTTCCTCCTCCCCGCCTTCTTAGCAAACCCTGCTTCCTTCTAATGCTGCTGATGTTACCTAGTTTGGTAATGAAATGCTGCAAGAAAATCACTAAGCTCAGAGAGCACAAACGACCTCACAATTCTTCTCTCTCCCCTCCAACCCTGTCTTACTCCTTTTCCGCAAACCACACTCCCTTCTAACCCTGATGTTGTTACCTACTTGGGTAATGAAATGTCTGTAAGGAGCCCCCCCAGTTCAACCCTGAGCCAAAAATATCCTCTTCCATTGTTAACCTCACCTTAATTTGTTTATTCAGCATCTTCAGTTGTCTCTCCAGTTCCAGCTTCTGATCTTCCAATTTGAGCAGGTTATCTGGGAAGAAAAAGCATTTCGAAACTAATCAAGGAGTGAAGCGGCGTGGAATTAAGGAGAACCTTCCTAACAAAGAGGACAATTAACCAGTGGAACAGCTTGCCACAAGAAATTGTGGGTGCTCCATCACTGGAGGTTTTTAAGAAGAGCCTCGACAGCCACTTATCTGAAATGGCACAGGGGTCACCTGCCCGAGGTTGGACTTGAAGACCTTCAAGGTTTTTTCCAACTCTGTTAGAATCCGATGCTCCTTCGTCGATGAACAAACCGCTCTTGACCAAAATAAATTGATTTCTTTTGCAAAATAAAATTGATTTCTCTTAACAAAATAAAATTGATTCATTTTGCAAAATAAAATCAATTTCTTTTGCAAAATAAAATCGATTCATTTTGCAAAATAAAATTGATTTTCTTTATCTGCAAAATAAAATTGATTCGTTTTGCAAAAACAAATTGATTTGTTTTTGGGGAAAAAAAACCCTGGGTTCTTTTGCAAAATAAAACGGAGTCATTTTGGAAAATAAAACTGATTTCTTTTGAAAAATAAAATTGATTTCTCTTACAAATTAAAATTGATTCATTTTGCAAAATAAAATTGATTTTTTTTTTGCAAAAATATTGATTCGCTTTGGAAAAAAAACTTGATTTCTTTTGCAAAATAAAACTTTTTTATTTTAAATTTGATTTATATGCCGCACTTCTCCGGAGACTCAGGGCGGCTTACAACGCGTGAAGCAATAGCCTTCATACTTTTGTATATTTTATACAAAGTCAGCTTATTGCCCCCACAAACTGGGTCCTCAATTTACCTACCTTAGAAAGGATGGAAGGCTGAGTCAACATTGAGCCTGGGGAGATTCGAACTTACAGTAATTGCAGACACCTGGTGTTAATCAGAATGCTTTTAGTCTGCTGAGCTATCCAGGCTCCAAAATGAAATGGATTCATTTTGCAAAATAAAACGGATTCATTTTGCAAAATAAAACTGATTCATTTTGCAAAATAAAACTGATTCATTTTGCAAAATAAAACTGATTCATTTTGCAAAATAAAATTGATTCGTTTTGCAGGATCCAAAGGGATATTTTGGGTCCTGCAAAATAATTAAAATTTTATGTTCCACTCGTAAATCAATTTCAGCTCCCTGAACATGCCCGACATCTGCCAGCAGGTGGCGATATTTGTCTTAGCCAGAGAGCTGAGGGCTGATTTTGATTTGTATGGTTGTAAGCTACGCCGGTCCTTAAGTGGATCATCATCATCTGATGGCACCCAACTTTATGACCTTTTTGCAGTGGTCATTAAGCAAACCTATTGTTTGTGACGGGTGTTTCTTTTCTCTGGAAACCGGAAGGAATTGCCGGTTTTCAGCAAAAGGCTATAAATCGTGGCCACGTGATTGTGGGACGTTGTAAACAGCCATCAATGCAACCTGGTTAAGGAGCACCTGAAATTGGGTCACATGACTACAATGGGGTCACATGACTACAATGGGGGAGCTGGCTGGGGGATTCTGGGAGTTGAAGTCCACCCATCTTCAAGCTACCAAGGTTGAGAAACACTGTCCTAAATGGACAATTTTGAATTACTGTATTTTCCTGCGTACTTTCTAACATACAAAAATCTTCTCAAAAGTTGGGGGTCGTCTTATACGCCGGGTCTCATTCTCCTGTAACCAGGCAGACCAGCCCATAAGGCTCTGACGAGCCTTAAATGGCTCGGAGGAGGGTCGTCTTATACGCCCAGTCGTCTTATACGCCGGAAAATACGGTAGTTGTGACCAGTTTACTGTTTTTTCAAACTTCTGGCTTTACTTCTGAGGTTCTGGCAAAAATGCAAACAATGCGTTTGCTTAATGACTGTGGTGATAATCATCATTATCGTAATCGTTTAATAACCATGGTGATTCGCTTAATGACCACTGCAAAAAAGGCTTGTAAAATCGGGACGGATATATGATGACAAATGTCACTATTGTAAAGGGGAAAGAAGAAGGAAGTGAGAAGGAGGAGGAAAAAAAAGTGTGAGAGAGAGAAAGAGAGAGAGAGAGAGAGACAGAGACAGAGAAAGAGAAAGGAAGAAAAAAGAAACCGAAAGAGAAAGAGAAAGAAAGAAAAGAAGGAATGTAGGAAGGAAGGAAGGAAAAGAAAGAAATATTGAAAGAAAGAGACAGAGACAGAAAAAGAGAAAGATTGAGAGAGAGGGAAAGAAAAGAAAGGAAAAAGAAAGAGGAAAGGAAAGGAAGAGGGAAAGAGAGAGACAGAAAAAGAGAAAGATTGAGAGAGGGAAAGAAAAGAAATGAAAAGAAAAGAAAGGAAGGAAGAAAGGAAAGAAAGGGAGAGGGAAAGAAAAAGAGAAAAGTTGAGAGACAGGGAAAGAAAAGAAAAGAAAAGAAAAGAAAAAGAAAGAAAGAGGAAAGGAAAGGGAGAGGGAGAGGGAGAAGGAGAGGGAGAGGGAAAGAAAGAAAGAGACAGAAGAAGAGAAAGATTGAGAGACAGGGAAAGAAAAGAAAGAAAAAAGAAAGAAAGAAAAGAAAGAAAGAAAGAAAGAGGAAAGGAAAGGAAGAGGGAAAGAGAAAGACAGAGAGACAGAAAAAGAGAAAGACTGAGAGACAGGGAAAGAAAAAAAAGAAAAGAAAAGAAAAGAAAACTAAAGGAAAGAAAGAAAGAGGAAAGGAAAGGGAGAGGGAGAGAGAGGGAAAGAAAGAGACAGAAAAAGAGAAAGATTGAGAGAGAGGGAAAGAAAAGGAAGAAAGAAAGAAAGAGGAAAGGAAAGGAAGAGGGAAAGAGAAAGACAGAGAGACAGAAAAAGAGAAAGATTGACAGAGAGGGAAGGGAAAGAAAAGAAAAGAAAAGAAAAGAAAAGAGAAGAAAGAAAGAAAGAAAAGAAAAGAAAGAAAGAAAGAAAAAGAAAGACAGACTTGCACAAGATCGCAAGGGCAAGTCTTAACCCGGCTACTCCCTTTCTCCTATCCTACCTCGCAGGGTTGTAGTGAAGACAAAACAGGTGTGTGTGTGTGTGTGTGTGTGTGTGTGTGTGTGTGTGTGTGTGTTGCAAGGGGGTGTGTGCTCCAACCCAGCCGGCCACTACCTACTCTCCAGGTCGCCGATGATCTGATCGTCGTGCAGCTTGACTGCCCGGTGCTGCTCCACCTGGTCCTCCAGCTCGAAGATGGCCTCCTTCAGGTTCTTCAGCTCCGCTTCGCTTTCCGCGTTCCTCTCCTGCAGCCTCAGGCCCGTCTGGCTCAGCTGCTCCGCCTGCCCCGCGCACGTCTCCTTCAGCTGCTCCCCTTCCTTCTCCACCTGCCACAAAGAGGGCATGAAAAGGACGGGGGAAGTAAAGGCACCCGGGAGCCCTCTGCCATCCCACCGCAAGACGTGGTCCTCCACGAGTCCTTCGGGAGAAGGGCGGCAGAGAAATAAAATCATCTTATCATCTTATCTTATCTTATCTTATCTTATCTTATCTTATCTTATCTTATCTTATCTCTTACGAACGCTCGTTTAGCGAATTTTTGAATTGACGAGAGTGCTGGAAAAAGTTAGAACTATCTTATCTTATTTATCTTATCATCTTATCTTATCTTATCTTATCTTATCTTATCTTATCTTATCTTATCTTATCTTATCTCTTACGAACGCTCGTTTAGCGAATTTTTGAATTGACGAGAGTGCTGGAAAAAGTTAGAACTATCTTATCTTATTTATCTTATCTTATCTTATCTTATCATCATCTCTTACGAACGCTCGTTTAGCGAATTTTTGAATTGACGCGAGTGCTGGAAAAAGTTAGAACTGGCGCTTGAGATGATGACCGACGCCACTGTCCCCATGTGTATAGGATTGTGATTCAGGTGCTGGGCAAGCAGCGTGTACTGGTAGTCCTCGACTTATAACAGGTCATTTAGTGACTGGTTGAAGTTACGACAGCCTTGGAAGCTACAAGGGCACTGGAAAAAGTGACCATTGTTCACACTTATGACCGTTGCAGCGTCCCCATGGTCAAAATGCAGATGGCTTGGCAACGGACTCATATTTATGACGGCTGCAGTGTCCTGGGGTCATATGAGTCCTTTCCGACCAGCAAGTGAATGGGGATTCCAGGGTCACTTAACAACCCTGTTACTAACTTAAGAACTGCAGTGATTCACTTAACAACTGTGGCAGGAGTGGTCGTAAAAGGGGGGGGACTCACTTAACAACCGTCCTGCTTAGCCATGGAAATTTTGGGTTGAATTGTGGCCGTAAGTCAAGGATTACTTGCTCAAGTAAATAGATTCAATAGTCCTGGGCTTCTCTGTATCTTCCATGAAATTCTTTTAAAATTTTATATACTGTTTTTTAGGCTTTTATTATATTATTGTATGTAATATAGAGAGACAGACAGACAGATAGTGGAGATGGATGGATGGATGGATCTATTATCCATCCAGCTAGACAAATGTACAGACAGACAGACAGTCAGATAGATATGAATGGATGGATGGATGGATGGATGGATAGATAGATAGATAGATAGATAGATAGATAAGAGAGATAAGAGAGATAGACAGATGATACAGATAGATAGATAGATAGAGGTAATATAGTTAGATAAATGAGATAGACAGAGATAGATAGAGAGAGAGAGATAAGAGAGATAAGAGAGATAGACAGATGATAGAGATAGATAGAAGATAGATACAGATAATATAGTTAGATAAATGAGATAGACAGAGATAGATAGATGATAGATAGATAGATAGATAGATAGATGATAGATATGGATGGATGGATAGATAGATATGGATGGATAGATAGATACAATATAGTTAGATAAATGATAAATGAGATAGAGAGAGAGAGATGGATGAATGGAATGATAGACAGACAGACAGACAGACAGACAGACAGACAGACAGACAGACAGACAGACAGAGATAGATAGATAGATAGCTAGATAGATAGATAGATAGATAGATAGATAGATAGAGATGGATGGATAGATAGGGATGGATAGATATGGATGGAGAGAGAGAGAGAGAGATAATATAGTTAGATAAATGATATAGGTAGGTAGATAGGTAGGTAGATAGATAGTGATAATATAGTTAGATAAATAATAGATAAATGAGGATAGATAGATAGAGGTAATATAGTTAGATAAATGAGATAGACAGAGACAGACAGACAGACAGACAGATAGATATAGATAGATGATAATAGATAGATAGATAGATAGATAGATAGATAGATAGATAGATAGATAGATAGATGATAGATAGATAGATAGATAGATAGATAGATAGATAGATGGATGATAGATAGATAGATAGATAGATAGATAGATAGATAGATAGATGGATATAATATAGTTAGATAAATGATATAGATAGACAGACAGACAGACAGACACAGACAGGTAGATGGATAGATGATATAGAGACAGAGAAAGAGAAAGAGAGCGAGAGAAAGATAATAGGTAGGTGATAGAGGATAGCTAGATGATAGGTAGAGAGAGAGTGATGATAGATAAATGGATGGATAGATAGATAAACTTTTTTTAAAAAAAGAAAACAACGCACAGCAGGAATCTAAATCCCCTGAGTCAGACACAAGAGGAAAGAAATCCATTTTAAAGCCTTGGGAGTTTAACCAACACTAAAAGTCCCAGACCCCACCCCGCCCCACCCCCGGCGTTCTTCTTTGAGAGCTTCCGAATCCAGTTGCGAGATCGGACAACAGACCAACGCACACCTTTCTCAGGAGGTGTGATACACCTGCTGCTTAGAGGCCACTCCCTACGCTGATTCGCTTCCGAGTACAGCAACGGTTTATTGGGTTACAAGTCCAAGATTTGCCGGGTGAATGACTGCCCAGAATCGCACAACGTCACAACTGGGCTGGGCACAAAAGGGGGGAAAAAATAGATCGCCAGGCAGGCTGGGCAGAGAAGGGGTATGCTGGAGAGCCAAACTGGCTAAAGTATTTGCAAACGTGGCCCCTTTAAGACGAGAGGACTTCAACTCCCAGAATTCCCCAGCCAGCATAGCTGGCTGGGGAATTCTGGGAGTTGAAGTCCACCCGTCTTAAAGGGGCCACATTTGGAGACTCCTGCGATAGAGTTAAGGACCGCTCTTCCCAAAATCAGGCAGATTTTTTCATAGGTTGTCCTCGGGTTACGAGGGTCATAAATCGTGATAGTTATAAAGCAGGTCCGTCACATGACTGAGTTGAATTCACAATCTTTTTTTGGGGGGGGGGTCATTAAATTGGACCCGTGATTTGTTAAAGGGACGCGGCTGGGGAATTCTGGGAGTTGAAGTTGACATCCATTCATTGAAAGCATGGTGCTGGGGAATTCTGGGAGTTTCTCGCGTAGCAATAGGAATTTTGGGCTCGATTGTGGCCGTAAGTCGAGGACTGCCTGAATTATCACTGCTAGCACTCCACGGGATCAGCTCAAACGTGTGCGGAATGTCACTCCCGCCATGCCGGAAGTCCACAAGAATGACCACTTTTCCCGCCGTAGCGTTATCAGGTACTCTGCTGCCGCCTCTGGAGGCTCTGCAGAACGCCTTACCTTGGCCAGCTGTCCTTGAAGAGTCTTCACCTCGCTGTGGGCCTTCAGCAGCTCCTGCCTCAGCTCCGTGCAGGATCGTTCCAACTGATCTCGCTCGGCTCGGATCCCGCGCAGCACCTCATGCACGTCCGAGCGGCCGGCTGCCTGCTCCATGGCATCCATGGCGGCCGATTTCCGCTTCTCGCTGTCCAGCTGGGACCGCAGCGACTCGCTCTCGATCTTCAAGCCTTCCAGGTTGACCTTGCAGTCTTCCAAAGTCCTCGCTAAGGCGGCGTTGTTCAGCCGCTCGGTCTCCAGGTGGCTGCCCAGCCGCTTGGCTTCCTCTCCCAGGTTCTTGACCGCCGCTTGGGCCTCTTGATGTTCCCGCTCCAGACTTCTCAAGCTGCTGGTCAGCTGCTGTTGAATGTTGAGCATCTTCTCGCGCTCAAACTGGGCCTTCTCCTGCAGCTCGGCGCATCGCAACTCCAGCTCGTGAATTTTGGCTTTGCTCTCGTCCGTTTTCGGGCGATCCTGCAGGAGGGCAGTCAGCTTCTCGTTCTCTTGGCTCAGCTGCTCGGCTCGCTCCTGGTGTTGGCAGAAGGACCTCTCCAGAATGGCCTTCTCTTCAGCCAGCTTCTCGTTTTCCGCCGTCAGCTCTTGGACCACCTGCTGTTGGTCAGACAACTCCTGCAGGGTGGCCTGCAACTCCTCCGCCGTGCAGTGGTGATTCTCCTCCATCCGATGGATCCGCTCGGTGAGAGAGGCCACTGAGAGGTCGCTGGCGTTGTTGGGCGAGCTCCCTGAGGTGGAGCATCTCGAGCTCTTGAAGACGTTGCTGCCGGTGGACGGAGGCCTGGAGGGGACGTCCACGATGTGCTCGAAATCGGAGGCGTCGGGGGACAAGGACGCTTTGGTCACATCACTGCTGGATGACCCCGAGTTGCGCAGCGGTGGCCCGTTGACACAGGGGCTGCTGCTGGTGGGGTTGCTGCAAAGGGACGGTTGAGTCGGGCTGCCAAAACTGGACTCCTGCGTAGTCGGGGTGGGCAGGCTGCCGCTGGTGTCCGAGAGGGGCGAATGTTCTCGTTGGTTTAGCTTCTCCTTCAAGAGTCGGTTCTCCTCGCCAAGGTTGAGAAGATCCCTCTGGAAGGTCTTGTTCTTCTCCTGGAGGGCCTGGATGACGGCCTCCACCTCGGATGGAAGACCATCTACCGGTGTGTCCACCAAGCTAGGGAGGTTGGCCAACTCCTTGTCTTGACGCTTCTTCAGCTCGTTACGGAGTTTGGTGATCTCCGAGTCTTTCGTCTTGGCCTCGGCCAGCAGCTCCTTGACTTGGGACGCCAGGCCCGCCTTGTCGCCGACCTCCGCCTCATTCTTGGGCTTGAGAGACGGCCGAGAATGCTTGGTGGGGGTGGGCGCCCCGGAAGATGTCGGGCTGGGCTGAGCTTTCCTGGGCCTCAGGGCCGCCTTTTCTCGGGCAACGGCGCTCGGCAGCTCCCGCGGTGCGGGGATCCCAGTGCGCTTCGAGGACGGGGCGGGACCTGGGAAAAGAAAGGATGACATTGATGAACCTGCTGCAAGGGATCATGGGAGACCTAGTTCCCTGCTCGCTGGGTGCTTGCAGGGTGGAACTCATCACTTAGGACGCTAGCAAAATGAAATTCAATGGTGAGAAAACTTAAGGTTCTACATTTAGGTAAGACAAACCGAATGCTCAAATATTGTATAGGTCAGGGCCCTCAATGAAACTCGACTTCATTGAGGGCCGCATCAGAGTTGTGTTTGACCTTGGGGTCCGGGGGGTGTGTGACCAGGGGGCTGACATCACTCGTGTCGGGGTCACCGTAATCTGCCAAAAATAAGAGACCGCGGCACTCCCAAGCTCTGTTATCACGGGCTAGTCCGCTGTTTCCAGGGCAGCTTCGCGAGCCCAGATCTAAGCACCCTGCCCGCGGACCCTGAGTTCGACACCCCTGGTATAGGCGGTACCTGGCTCAATAGTAGTTAACTGCAAGAGGGGTCTTGGAGTCCTAGTGGACAATCATTTAAATATGAGGCAGCGGTGTGCTTCCGCCACCCAAAAAGCCGACACAATCCTAGGCTGCATTAACAGAGGGATGGAATTAAGAACGTTTGAAGTGTTAATACCACTTTGTAAGGACTTGGTAAGACCACACTTAGAATTTTGCCTGCAATTTTGGTCGCCACGATGTAAAAAAAAATGTTGAGATCCTAAAGTGCAGAGAAGAGCAACGAAGATGATTACAGGACCGGAGGTTAAAACATACGAAGAACGGTTGCAGGAACCAATTTGAATTTACGGCCATTTGCAGGGTCCCTCACTTAGACTTTTGGCCTTTTTTTTCTCTCTCTCCAACAGCCGTGTGACAAATTGAGTGATGCAGCGATTCACTTAACAGCCGCGGCGAGAAAGGTCATGAAACAGGACCAAGCTCACTTACATTGTCTTGCTTCGCAACAGAAATTTTGGATTTCCATTGTGGTTGTAAAATCAAGGGCTACCTGTCTATCTTAACCCATAGAGCTGCGGTATTGTAATTTATCTCCTTTCATTATTATTATTATTATTTTATTCTTCCCTTTTTATCGGCTGGGAGAGCTTGTTGCGTTCAGACTCGGGGCAAGCCTAGAAATCTGGTTTGCAAAACGTAACAGCTGGTTTCGCATGTTACTTTAATCCTCGATATGATTCCCATCGAAGTTGCAGCTCTGAGTTGAGGCCCAGCTGGGCACGCTGCCCTAAAAATGCCATCTTTTTATGGCGTTTTTTTAAAAGGCCCCCGCAAACTAAAATAGCAAAATATTTTGGCACTTGAACCTGATCGGTGAATGTTAAGAGGAATTTGTAGGACGCCAAATTTTCGTACACGAGAAGAAGCAGTCAAGCACAGTTGGTTCATTTTATGACGTTTATCTTGGATTCCACTTCAACCTTCCGCGCAAATTCAGACAAGACTTTGCCCCAGGTAGGGGTTAGTAAACCATGACTGATTAAGCTCCTCGTGCCAATAAGCCATGGTTAATATAAACCACAGCGCTGGGCAGCTGCATGTGTAATACTAAACGGCGATCAATCCCAAAGAAATATTTTTCGGCAGAAATTTCCTATGCGCCCATTTCATTGTGGTTTCTCAGTGTGACATTGTATATGTGGGTATATACAAGGTTTTGTATTTATTTGGGTAGTGTATAGTGGAGATGCTGCTGACCCTTTGAGAGAGCTGCGTGCAAAGAAATTCCATTTTAATGTGTGCCGATTTGTGTACACTAAAAGTGACAATGAAGTTATTATTCTATTCTATTCTATTCTATTCTATTCTATTCTATTCTATTCTATTCTATTCTATTCTATTCTATTCTATTCTATTCTATTCTATTCTATTCTATTCTTCCACTACTCTACTCTAACTCTAACTCTAACTCTAACTCTAACTCTAACTCTAACTCTAACTCTAACTCTAACTCTAACTCTAACTCTAACTCTAACTCTAACTCTACTGTTCTGTTCTGTTCTGTTCTGTTCTGTTCTGTTCTGTTCTGTTCTGTTCTATTCTATTCTATTCTATTCTATTCTATTCTATTCTATTCTATTCTATTCTATTCTATTCTATTCTTCCACTACTCTACTCTAACTCTAACTCTAACTCTAACTCTAACTCTAACTCTAACTCTAACTCTAACTCTAACTCTAACTCTAACTCTAACTCTAACTCTAACTCTAACTCTAACTCTAACTCTAACTCTACTGTTCTGTTCTGTTCTGTTCTGTTCTGTTCTGTTCTGTTCTGTTCTATTCTATTCTATTCTATTCTATTCTATTCTATTCTATTCTATTCTATTCTATTCTATTCTATTCTATTCTATTCTATTCTATTCTATTCTATTCTATTTTTCCACTACTCTACTCTAACTCTAACTCTAACTCTAACTCTAACTCTAACTCTAACTCTAACTCTACTGTTCTATTCTATTCTATTCTATTCTATTCTATTCTATTCCATTCCATTCCATTCCATTCCATTCCATTCTTCATTCCAATATTCTATTCTATCCTATCCTAATTCTAATCTATTCCATTCCATTCCATTCCATTCCATTCCATTCCATTCTCTACATTCTACTTCGACCCTCTGAGCACCGTATGCAACGAAATTTCATTTTAATGTATGCCAATTAGTGGACATTCAAAGTGACAATAAAGTTGTTCTAAGTTCTAATTATTACTCCTTACGGCTAATTTCCCTGGATCACTTTGGAAATCTGGAGACCCAGCTAGTCCTCGACTTACAACAGTTCATTTAGTGACCGTTAAAAGTTAAAAAGGCACTGAAAAAAGGGACTCAGGACCGTTTCTCACACTTACGACGGTTGCAGTATGCCCATGGCGATCACAAGTTGGACGCCTGGCAACGGACTCTTATTTATGACGGTCGGAGCGTCATGGGGTTATGGCCCTTTTGCGACGTTCTGACGAGCCACGTCAATGGGGAAGCCAGATTCATTTAACAACTGCCGTGATTCACTTAACAACCGCGTCAAAAAAAATGCAGGAAAACTCACTGAACACATGTTTCATTTAACAACGAAATGTCAACCCTGAAGCTAAATTTTGAGTTCAACTGCGGTCGTATGTCGAGGACTACCTGTAACTGGTAGTCGTGCAGATAATCCTCGACTTACGACCATTTGAAGCTACAACACTGCTGGGAAAAAAAAGCGACTTATGATCAATCCTCACACTTACGACCATAACATCATCCTCACATTCATTTGATCGAAATTTGAGCGCTTGGCAACTGACTCCTATTTATGACAGCTGAAGTGTCCCGAGGATCACGTGATCCCCTTCTGCGACCTTCTGACCAGCCACATCAATGGGGAACCCAGATTCGCTTAACAACCGCGTCAATTTCTTGTCGTTCAGTGAGTCACGCCTGATTTTGCAATCTAACAGTCGTGAGCGACAAAAAAAAAAAAGATTGCAACATCAGGCGAGACTCACATAATAATCTCCTTGCTTAACAAATAGGAATATTCTGCTTTGAATTTCAGTCGTAAGTTGAGGACTAACTGCATTGATTCTTGTAACTGCCTGATTCTTGTAAATATTTTTTCACTTTTAGAGTTTTTACTATTTTTAATTGACCTAGTTTTAATTTTACGGCTATTTATATATGTTTTTTACGAAATTTTAATTTTTGCGTATTTGTTTTTTAAACTGGCTGTGCACCGCCCTGAGTCCGTAAGGAGAAGGGCGGTATATAAATCTAATAAATAAATAAATAAATAAAAATTGCTCCTAATTCTGCATTCGGGCAGGCCTAAAGATCTGAGCCTATTGCTTCCCCCCGCCCCATTTATTAAACCTGTTGGGTAGGAGGCCCGTTGCAAAGAAAATAAGAAAATAATTTAATTTAAAGGAGGTAAAATTGGAAGAAGTAAGGGTGGGGGGCTTGAAGAAATAATTTTAAAGAATTGAAGAAATAATTCCCGATAAAGGGGGGGGGACATTGAAGAAAATCAGCCCCCCCAAAAAATGCAAAAAAAAATGGAGGAGGAAACCCCAGGTCTTTCAACTGAATGGCCACAAACAATGGGGCCTTTGATGCTTTTAATCACGTTAGGGGCATTGTGAGGAGGCGCATAATTGCAAAACTCCGCTCCCTTCCCATCGCAAAGGAACCGGTTTTTGCTTCTGCTGCTCTTCAAGCGGGCAAAATCACCGGGGGGGGGGGGGGGAAATCTGGCCAGAAATTAAATCGTTTGCATTTTAAGCGGGGCGAGGCAAAGGGCTTCTTCGGTCAGGAGGAAGAAGGGAGGAGAGGAAGGGAAGACCCGGTGGATGGGTGGGTGGGTTAGTTTGCAAAACACGAACGAAGAAGGAAAAAAAGTCCCGTTTTAGTCTGGAGTTGAAAAACCGGATGAATTCATCCAGGGGAGATCTGGAGGCTAAACGGTGCTTTTACTACAACTTCTAGAAGGAAGGAAGGAGATGAAGTCCACCCCTCTTAAAGCATGCTGGCTGGGGGATTCTGGAATTGGAAGTCCACCTATTCTAAACCATGCTGGCTGGGGAACTCTAGGAGTGGAAGCCCACCCCTCTTAAAGCATTTCGTGCCATAAGTTTGCTGTCACGTTACTCCCATATAACACCCCTCCTGCGTCAGCTGCACTGGTTACCAGTGGTTCTCCGGGTCCGCTTCAAGGTACAAGTTCTCACCTATAAGGCCCTACGTGATTTAGGTCCAGGATATTTACAGGACCTTCTCCTGCCTGCTTCCCACCGTCCTGTTCGCTCACATAGGGCCGCTCTCCTCAGGGTCCCGACGGCGAGCCAATGTCGTCTAGCGGTCCCCAGGGGTAGGGCATTCTCTGTGGGTGCTCCCACCCTCTGGAATGAATTACCTACCGAGCGCCGGACAGCTCCTGATCTCCGCTCCTTTCGTCGGGAGCTGAAGACTTGGCTGTTCAAGCAAATAGGCTGACTCTGATTCTGGGTTTTATTATTTATCATTAATTAGTTATTTGATTTAAAGTGCGATTTTATTCTACATGTTTCTTAACTTGTGTTCGCCGCCCTGAGTCCTTCGGGAGAAGGGCGGCATATAAATACATGTAATAAATAAATAAATAAATAATCACTGCCCTACACCATTTCAGACAGATGGTTATCCAACATCTTCTTAAAAAACTTCCAGTGTTGGAGCATTCACAACTTCTGGAGGCCAGTTGTTCCACGGATTAATTGCTCTCACTGTCAGGAAATTCCTCCTTAGTTCTAAGTTGCTTCTCTCCTTGATTAGTTTCCACCAGGGGTGAAATGCTACCGGTTCGCACCGGTTCGGGAAAACCGGTAATAAAAAATGCTACCAATTCATCCGAACTGGTATTTCCTACAATCAGCTGTGCCGCGCGATTTAGATTCACTAGAAAGCAGGAAATCCTAATCTAAATCTAAATCTAAATCGCGCGGCGCAGCTGTCCCCCCCCCCCCACTGTTCCACTTACTTTGTTAAGCCTTCTTTTTCTGTGCAAAGCGCATGTTTCATGTTCACTGCGCATACGTGGGGAGTGTTTTTGGTGCACACTGAGCATGGAGCATGGAGCATGGGGCAGCGAACTGGTGGCAATCCACAGCAATCGACCGAGGATTTCACCACTGGTTTCCACCCATTGTTTCTTGTCCTGCCTTCAGGTGCTTTGGAGAATAGCTTGACTCAGGGGTGAAAGAGCCTTGGTGGTGCAGCAGACTAAAGTGCTGTTAAGTAGCACCAGCTGCCTGCAATGACTGCGAGTTCGAATCTCACCAGGCTCAAGGTTGACTCAGCCTTCCATCCTTCCGAGGTAGGTCAAATGAGGACCCGGATTGTGGGGGCCATAAGCTGACTTTGTATAAAAAAGAACATCACTTGGGGGGGCCGAAAGCCCTACTAAGCAGGTATATACAAAAATATGAAGGCTGTTGCTTAACGCATTGTAAGCCGTCCTGAGTCTCCAGAGAAGGGCGGCATATAAATCGAACCAATAAATAAAATAAAATAAATAAATAAATGTTCCCGGTTCGGACCAGATTGCCTGATCCGGCACCGGTGGAGGCGGATGGCTCGGAGAACCGGTCACAAAAATACATGTCCACCCACCACCCATGCCCAGCTGAGCCACGCGATCATCAGAAGCTTTTTTTTTTAAACTTTGAAAAGCAAAAAAACAAACAAAAATGCTTTTAAAAGGAAAAAAAAAGCCTCTGTTGATTAGGCAACTCAGCTGGGATCGTCAGAGCCTTTTAAAAGCATTTTTTTCTACCACCTCTTCCGCCGAACGAAGTAATAAACCGGTTCAGATTTCACCACTCCCTCTTCTTTGGGGCAGCCCCTGAGATACTGGAAGAGTTCTATCATGTCTCCCCTAGTCCTTCTCTTCATTAAGCTAGACCTACCCAGTTCCTGCAACCGTTCATCGTATGTTTTAGCCTCCATGCCCCTAATCCTCTTTGTTACCCTTCTCTGCACTCTTTCTCGAGTCTCCACATCTGTTTTACAAATTTCATTATTCTTAGAATAGAATAACAGAGTTGGAAGGGACCTTGGAGGTCTTCTAGTCCAACCCCCTGCCTAGGCCAGAAAGTCTACACCACTTCAGACAAAGGGTTATCCAGTCTCTTCTTAAAAACTCCCAGTATTGGAGCATTCACAACTTCTAGTGGCAAGCAGTTCCACTGATTAATTGTTCTCACCATCAGGAAATTTCTCCTTAGTTCTAGGTTGCTTCCCTCCTTGATTAGTTTCCACCCGTTGCTTCTTGTCCTGCCCTCAGGGGCTTTGGAGAATAGTTTGACTGCCTCTTCTTTGGGGCAGCCCCTGAGATATTGGAAGACTGCTATCCTGTCTCCCCTGGTCCTCCTCTTCATCAAACTAGACATACCCAGTTCCTGCAACCGTTCTTCCTATGTTTTAGCCTCCATTCCCTTTAATCCTCCTTGTTGCTCTTCTCTGCACTCTTTCTGGAGTCTCCACATCAGGGGTGAAATGTAAAATCTGTTACTACTGGTTCTGTGGGCGTGGCTTGGTGGTGGTGGTGGTGGGTAATGTGACTGGGTGGGCGTGGCCAACTTTTTTTTTTTAACTTTTCAAAGCATTTTTTCTCATGCTTTGAAAAGCCTCTCTGCCGATCAGGCAACTCGGCTGGGGATCGTCAGAGACTTTCAAAGCATTTTTTTTTTAACCACCTCTTTGGCCAAGAGGTTGCAGAAAAAAAATGCTTTGAAAAGCCTCTGACGATCCCAGCTGAGCCGCGCCATTCTCAGAGGCCTTTTTTTTTTCTTAACTTTTAAAAGCATTTTTTCTCATGCTTTGAAAAGCCTCTCTGCCGATCAGGCAACTCGGCTGGGGATCGTCAGAGACTTTCAAAGCATTTTTTTTTTAACCACCTCTTTGGCCAAGAGGTTGCAGAAAAAAAATGCTTTGAAAAGCCTCTGACGATCCCAGCTGAGCCGCGCGATCCTCAGAGGCCTTTTTTTTCTCTTAACTTTTAAAAGCATTTTTTCATCGGAAGAGGCTGTAGAAAAAATGCTTTTAAAAGTTTTTTTTTTAAAAAAAAGCCTCTGAGGATCGTGCGGCTCAGCTGGGCAGGGATTTTTGCTACCGGTTCTCCAAACCATCCTCCGCCATCGCTACCGGATCGGACGATCCGGTCTGAACCGGGAACATTTCACCCGTGCTCCACATCCTATTTTACATCATGGCGAGCAAAACTGGATGCCGTATTCCAAGTGTGGGCTTATAAAGTGGTATCCACACTTCACCTGATCTTGATTCTCTCGCTCTGTTGATGCAGCCCAGGACTGTATTGGCTGATATATATCAGTGATATATACTGATGTGCAAAGCACGGCTGGCGCAGAGCGCAGCCGAGAAATGAGGGAGAGTGAACTGGCTGAACAAATGCACAATTTCTTCCCTTCCCTGAACAACAGCCCCACCCCCACCCCCGCCCTCCAGCCTTCTCACACTGCGCACACACAAACGTGCTCGGTATGCAGAGGAGAAAATGGGGGTCCTGCACAAGGCAGCCACAGTACGACTCCGGGAGGCTTTCGAGTCCGAAAACAAAGGCGGCAGTGTTTAGGGCGATGTGGGGCGGGGAAGAGATAGCGAGGAGCAAGCGTTCGCTCTGGCTGTTTTGCCAGCCACCCACCCACGCCGGTTGTCCGGACTGAATCGCACAGCTGGTTGGGAAGGTGCGGTGACCCATCCCCCCGTTCCCCCAATTGTGATTTTTCCATTCCTTCCTCCTCCTCCTCCTCAGTTATAACGTGGCGTTTCGTGCAATGCGCACGGGAGCATTTTGCAAAACACAACATGGTTGTGTTTTGCAAAGGGGAAAGGCTACGGGGCACAATGAAGGCCCTGAAAAGGAGAGGCCAACGATTGACAGCAATCAGAATAGAGTTGGGATCGTCAAGCGGTAGACTCTATATTATTTCAGACAAGTGGCCGTCCAGTCTCTTCCTAAAAACCTCCAGTGATGGAGCAATCACAGCTTATGAACACAAGCCGTTATCCAGCCAGCATGCTTTAAGATGGGTGGACTTGAATTGCCAGAAATTCCTTAAGCAATGTGCTTTGGGAAGGATGGATTTCAACTCCCAGAATTCCCCAGCCAGCATGCTTTTAAGATGAGTGGACTTCAACTCCCAGAACTCCCCAGCCAGCCTGCTTTAAGATGAGTGGACTTCAACTCCCAGAATTCCCCAGCCAGCATGCTTTAGAATGAGTGGACTTCAACTCCCAGAATTCCCCAGCCAGTATGATGACTGGGGAATTCTGCGAGTTGAAATCCACCCTTCCTACAGCATGTGGCTTTAAGAATTCTGGGAGTTGAAGTCACCCCTCTTAAAGCATGACGGCTGTGGAAATCTGGGGACGGAAAGAAAGAAAGAAAGAAAGAAAAATAAGGAGCCAGTGTCACTTTCTTCCAACTAACCTATTATAGAGTAGAATATAGGATAGTTTATTTGGCCAGGTGTGATTAGAAACACAAGTGATTTGTGTCTGGTCTCAAAGCTCTCAGTCTACAGGCAAAGCAACAGAATAATAATCGGCGTCCTCGTAACAATAATACCAATAAGAGGGGGCAGTAAAGAAGATAATAAAGGAGATGGGCATTCCAAAATGCAACAGAGAGAGAGAGAGAGAGAGAGAGAGAGAGAGAGAGAGAGAGAGAGAGAGAGACGGATGGACGGACACTGATTGAGAGAAACATGACAGATAATAAGATGATAGATAGATAGATGATAGATAGATAGATAGATAGATAGATAGATAGACAGACAGACAGATGATAGATAGATAGATAGATAGATAGATAGATAGATAGATAGAGATGGATGGATGGATGGATGGATGGATGGATGGATGGATAGATAGATAGATAGATAGATAGATAGATAGATAGATAGATAGATAGATAGATAGACAGACAGACAGATAGATAGATAGATGGATGATAGATAGATAGACGGACACTGGTTGAGAGAAAAATGACAGGTAATAAAATGAGAGAGAGAGAGAGATGGATGGATGGACGGACGGACGGATACTGAGAGAAAGAAAACAGCTAATAAGATGATAGACAGACAGACATATAGATATAGAGATAGATAGATAGATAGATAGATAGATAGATAGATAGATAGATAGATAGATAGATAGATAAAAACAGATATAGATAGATAAATACATTGATAGATATAGACAGATGACAGTTAGAGGATAGACAGGCAGGCAGACAGGCAGATGACATATAATAATAATGATACAGAATAGAGAGAGAGGCAGACAGACAGACACTGAGAGAAAAATGACAGGTAATATATATAGATGATAGACAGATAAGCAGGCAGGCAGTCTAACAGATGATAGATAGATGACAGATAATAACATAGAGACATACAGACACTGATGATGATGATGATGAGGATGATGATGATTACATGTATTTATATGCCACCCTTCTCCAGAAGGACTCAGGGCGGCGAACACAAATTAAAAAACGTTTGTAATAAAATCCCATTTTAAACCAAATAACTAATTAATAATAAATAATGAAACCCAGAATCAGAGTCAGCCTATTTGCTTGAGAGAAAGATGATAGGAGATAGATAGATAGTTAGATAGGTAGATAGATAGACGGATGGATGGATGGATAGATAGATGGAGGGAGGGATGGATGGATGGATAGGCAGGCAGACTTTTGCACTCTTGGCCCAGTGGACGAAAGTCCTTCTTACTTGGACATAAGGAGACCGAGAGGTTCAAAGCTTGACCACTCCGATGCTTTATTGGTGTGTGTGTGTGTGTGTGCAAATAGGTTTTTAACCAGCCGCAGTCATGGATGTGGAACCCTCCGATTAAAAAGAGGTTTTCACTGACAGCTGAAGCAGGAATCCGGGCAGGAAACTGGCCAGGGAGATAACTGCGGTTTGCACTGTCAGAGGAAGAGGCCATCGGTTCAAGGGCTGACGTCCTTCGCCCAACCCAACCTCAGACGGGGACGCTGAAAGGGACCAGGTCTTTAAACATGGTGAAGATCCCCCACCCTCACCCCAATATGGCAAAAGGATCAGACTCACTGCCCGTAGAAAGCTAGCCTCTCAGGGAAAAAGTGCCGCCGCATTTCACTAAGCTTTTCTTCCTTTCTTGCTGGCCGTGCCTTTGACGGACTGATTTTCAGGTAGTCCTCGACTTACGAGAGCAATTGAGCCCCGGATTTCTGTGGCAGAGCGAGAGTGTTGCTGAGTGAATTTCGCCCCATTTCGACTAAAGGAATGGTTGTAAGTCGAGGATTTCTCCAAACCGCCAGAGGGCGGGACAAGAAGCGACGGATGGAAACTAACCAAGGAGAGAAGCAGCCTGGAATTAAGGAGAAACTTCCTGACAGTGAGGACGATTAACCAGTGGAACTACCTGCCACCAGAAGTTGTGGATGCTTCAATACTGGAGGTTTTTAAGAAGAGGTTGGACAACCATTTGTCTGAAATGGTATAGAGGGTCTCCTACCTGAGTAGGGGGTTGGACTAGAAGACCTCCAAGGTCCCTTCCAACTCTGTTATTCTGTATTCTAACTAGCGGTGTATAAAACCTCCTTGCATTCTTCTAATTCCAGATTACAGACTATTTACCTGTCCCACTGAGCCAGGGGTAGGTTGAAAGACAGAAATGGTATAGACTTTTAGGAGGAAGGTATACAGGCAGTCCTCAGTTTACAGCCGTTCGTTTAGTGACCACTGAAAGTTACAATGTTAACTTTCAATGTAGGAAAGAGAAGGAGAGGAAGAACGAAGAAAGTAGGAGAAGAGAGAGGAAGGGAGAGAAGGGGAGGAGAAGAAGAAAGGGAAAAGGAGAGAAAGAAAAGGGAGGGGAAAGAGGAGCAGAAGAGAAGGTTAGAAGGGGGAAGAAGAGAGGAGTGGGGGAAGAGAAGAGGAAGTAGAAAAGAGAAGGAGAGGAAGAACGAAGAAAGTAGGAGGAGGAAGAGGAAGAGGAAGGAAGAGAAAGGGAGGAGAAGAAGAAAGGGAAAAGGAGAGGAAGAAAAGGAAGGGGAAAGAGGAGCAGAAGAGAAGGTTAGAAGGGGGAAGAAAAGAGGAGTGGGGGAAGAGAAGGGGAAGTAGAAAAGAGAAGGAGAGGAAGAACAAAGAAAGTAGGAGGGGAAAGAGGAAGGAAGAGAAGGGGAGGAGAAGAAGAAAGGGAAAAGGAGAGGAAGAAAAGGGAGGGGAAAGAGGAGCAGAAGAGAAAGTTAGAAGGGGGAAGAAGAGAGGAGTGGGAGAAGAGAAGGGGAAGTAGGAAAGAGAAGGAGAGGAAGAACGAAGAAAGTAGGAGGAGAAAGAGGAAGGAAAAGAAGGGGAGGAGAAGAAGAAAGGGAAAAGGAGAGAAAGAAAAGGGAGGGGAAAGAGGAGCAGAAGAGAAGGTTAGAAGGGGGAAGAAGAGAGGAGTGGGGGAAGAGAAGAGGAAGTAGAAAAGAGAAGGAGAGGAAGAACGAAGAAAGTAGGAGGAGGAAGAGGAAGAGGAAGGAAGAGAAAGGGAAGAGAAGAAGAAAGGGAAAAGGAGAGGAAGAAAAGGAAGGGGAAAGAGGAGCAGAAGAGAAGGTTAGAAGGGGGAAGAAGAGAGGAATGGGGGGAAGAGAAGGGGAAGTAGGAAAGAGAAGGAGAGAAAGAACGAAGAAAGTAGGAGGAGAAAGAGGAAGGAAGAGAAGGGGAGGAGAAGAAGAAAGGGAAAGGGAGAGGAAGAAAAGGGAGGGGAAAGAGGAGCAGAAGAGAAGGTTAGAAGGGGGAAGAAGAGAGGAGTGGGGGAAGAGAAGGGGAAGTAGAAAAGAGAAGGAGAGGAAGAACAAAGAAAGTAGGAGGAGGAAGAGGAAGGGAGAGAAGGGGAGGAGAAGAAGAAAGGGAAAAGGAGAGGAAGAAAAGGAAGGGGAAAGAGGAGCAGAAGAGAAGGTTAGAAGGGGGAAGAAGAGAGGAGTGGGGGAAGAGAAGAGGAAGTAGAAAAGAGAAGAGAGGAAGAACAAAGAAAGTAGGAGGGGAAAGAGGAAGGGAGAGAAGGGGAGGAGAAGAAGAAAGGGAAAAGGAGAGGAAGAAAAGGGAGGGGAAAGAGGAGCAGAAGAGAAGGTTAGAAGGGGGAAGAAGAGAGGAGTGGGGGAAGAGAAGAGGAAGTAGAAAAGAGAAGAGAGGAAGAACAAAGAAAGTAGGAGGAGGAAGAGGAAGGAAGAGAAGGGGAGGAGAAGAAGAAAAGTTGGGGTAAAGGTAAAGGGTAAAAGAGCAGCCCCGAAAAATTAAAAATGGAAAGTTAAAAGAGAAGATGAATGAAAAATTATTATTATTATTATTATTTATTAGATTTCTATACCGCCCTTCTCCCAAAGGACTCAGGGCGGTGAACAGATTAAGATACATGTAAATATATTTCATAAACAGTAAATAATAAATTAAGTCAACTTGGTGTTGATGGATAATGATAAAAATGATGGATAAATAACTGTACATGTAAATAGGAGAAATAAAAATAAAAACTTTTTTGAAAAAAAGAAAAGAAAGGAAGTTACAACCAAGGGCGCAGGACCGTTTTTCACACTTACGACCGTTTCCAGCAGCCCGGTGGTCACATGATCAAAACTAGAAACCGGTTCATATTTATGACGGTTGCACTGTTCCCTTTTGCAACCAGGTTCACTTAACAACCGTATAACTAATTTAACTCCTGCAGTGGTTCACTTAACAAACGGTGGCAAGAAAAGCAAAACTCGCTTAACAAACGTCTCTCGCTTTGCAACTAAAAATTCCGGCCTCAACTGTGGTCATAAATCAAGGACTACCTGGCTCTATTTCTTACCTTCTTATGACTGTAACTTTGTCGCTTGTACATTAGGATTTGTAGTCATTGTTTCATTTAGTATGTAGGAGTAGTATGTTTTATTTAGTATAAATCCTAGTATGATTTATGTGGATGGCTTGTTTTTTTTTAATCCTACGCCTATCACGGAGCGCTGTATTTTAGGATCTATGATGATTGTATTTTATGATTATAATCATGCTTTAATCACTTTTTTTAAAATTTGATTTATATGCCTCCCTTCTCCGGAGACTCAGGGCGGCTTACAGTGCATTAAGCAATACTTTTCCTTCTTTCCTTCCTTCTTTCCTTCCCTCTCTCCTTCCTTCCTTCCTCCCTCCCCCTTCCTTCCTTCTATCCTTCCTTTCCTTCCCTCCCTCTCCCTCCCTCCCTTCCTTCCTCCCTTCTTTTCTTCTTACTCCCTTCCATCCTTCTTCCCTACTTCCTCACTCCCTTCCTTTCCACTTTCTCTCCTTCCTTCCATCCTTCTTTCTTTCCTTCCTTCCTACTTCCTTCCTTCCTTCTTTCCTCTCTTCCTTCCTTCTTTCCTCCCTCCCTTCTATTTTTCCCTTCATTTCCCTTTCTTTCTTTCTTTCTTTTTTTTAAAAATTAGATTTATATGCCGCCCTTCTCCGGAGACTCAGGGTGGCTTACACTGCATTAAGCAACAGCCTTCATACTTTTGTATATATTTATACAAAGTCAGCTTATTCCCCCCACAAACTGGGTCCTCATTTCACCTACCTTAGAAAGGATGGAAGGCTGAGTAGACCTTGAGCCTGGCTAGGATTGAACTCACAGAATTACAGGCAGCTGGATGTTAATTGCTGCCTTTAGTAGGAGGCATTAGCCCCCTACGCTACTCGGGCTCCTTGTAGGTACACTTGCTGCTTGGAGGTACACTGACGAGTTTCTGCACCGCAGAAACAAATTCCTTGTGGGTCCCATCACACTTAGCCAATAAAGAATATTCTATTCCCGTGATGGCGAATCTATGGCACGCGTGCCACAGGTGGTAAGCAAAGCCATATCTGTGGGCATGCGAGCACTGCCCTCGCTCAGCTCCAGCACGCGCCTTTCGTATCACTGTCCTATTCTATTTTTCTCCGGAAACAGAATCAAGAATTATATTTTTATTTTCTTTGAACATCTGGACCAGCCACCCGGGGAAGAGACAGGCGGAGCCGCGCATAATCCCGTTCCCGTTTGCGATCAGATGAGTTCAGAGATGATATTCAGCCGGTTCGTACCAGTTCGTTCGAACTGGTAGCGGCGACTGCAGATGAGCCTGCCCACCTGCTCCGACTCTGTGACGTCCTATTTAAGGGCACGTTTTCGAGACTGGGTGCATGCGCAGAAGGCGAAACAGCGGTAAGAATATTGGGAACCCACTGCTGGATGAGTCACAAGAAAACACCCGGGCAAATGCCAAAGGGGCTGGTTGGAGACTCCCCCCACCCAAGCAAGGGGAGTGGGCTTACGAAAACTGACATGGCCCCGAGGAGTGATCTCCACTGGTCAGACAGGTTTCTGTGTAAACCTCTGGATCGTATCTTCTGATTGCTCCCTGCAAATTGGCTTCCCAACCTCCTCCCTCCCATCCGAAACTAGCCAGGAATGTAAAGGCCGGGTGGCCCCTGGGTTGCAAATTTGGGCTAAGCCACCGATGGGGCTTGCTTAGGTTTGCAGGGAGGGTGAAATTCCCCGATCCAGTTTTGTCTCCCTCCAGCTGTGTCGAGACAGCAACTCCCATCCTCCCGCAAAGGTGTGCAACACGCTGGGAGAGGCGCTAAGCACTGGTCTACCTTATCTGGAGGGCGCTCAATCCTGTTTTGGTACCCTTTCCAGCTGCATTAAATCAGCACAGATTCTGCAAAATCCAGCAACAACAACAAAACGTTTTTGGACCAGCCCCAAATGGAAAGTCGTTAGCTTTCCACTGGTATAATATTGGGCGTGCAGCTAGACTGCTTTTGAACATGGAGGTTCCACTCAGGGTGCATCTCTTCCAGATAAAGAGATTGTTGGGAGAAAATTCCCTCCCTTCTTAGCAAGGAATGTGGACTTTTCCAGCCAGGTGAAACTCCATGGAAAATACAGCAGTCATCATCAGATAACATGACTGAATAGTCCGGTTGGCCTTTTATCTCCAAGGCTCCGAATTTTGCTTGAAGAGGAAAGTTTTAACCTGATAGACTTCAAAGGGGGAAGAGCTGTCGAGATTAGAAGAAGGAGAAGCTCCTGATTAAATCTTTAAAAGTATTTGATCAGGGAAAAATAAATCCGGCTGAATTGCAAGGCAGAGGCCAATCGACACAGGAATCAAAAAAGTTAAGAGGAATAATTCAGGTGATCCTGGTGTATGTACTTGCTTTCTTTTCAAATTTGGCCCCTTTGAAGATGGGTGGACTTCAACTCCCAGAATTCTCCACCCCGCCCCCAGCATTAATTTACTATGAAAAAGGCTGCTCTCATTATATTCATAATATTAACTGAGTTAAAATTAGTTTTACTACTTTCTATGACATATCCTATTATAATTTTCTCAGCTCTTGGCATGCTCGTTGGGGATTTATTTATTTAGCGTATGGCTGGTCACACACAGTATTAAAACACTTCATTTTTACAAGTTAAAGCATTTAAACAATTAAACAAAAAGGAGTAAGAAAACCAGGAAAACAGAAATAACATTTCAGAGTTGAATGTTTGCAGTTTGGAGATCCAGTCAGTAGCTGTCGTTGTTATGCAACTCATTGGGGAATTCTGGGAGTTGAAGTCCACCCATTTTAAAGCATGCCAACTAAGGGATTCTGGGAGTTGAAGTCCACCCCTCTTGAACCATCCTGGTTGGGGGATTCTGGGAGTGGAAGTCCATTCATCTCAAATTATCCTGGCTGGGGGATTCTGAGAGTTTGCAGATGCAGTCCACCCATTTGTGGAAAAAAACTGACTTACTGGATTGGGTGGACCCAAACCCTAAGGATTTTACATTATCTTTAAATTCAGCCTGGGCACACCACCTGGCCAACTGTAGCTTCTTCAACCAACTTTATAAGGTAAATCAACCGTCCTAAACAACACCAGCCAATGTCCTTTCACAACCGCAGATGCTACACATTTTCTAGGACAAACAGACACCCTTCACCTCCATCATCCTGACCCTTCTCTCTAATAACATTTGTGTGTGTGTGGTAGTTGGGGGGAATCCAGGGGTGAAATCCAGCAGGGTTTTTAAAAAAAATTTGATTTATATGCCGCCCTTCTGCGGAGACTCAGAGCGGCTTACAATGCGTTAAGCAATAGCCTTCATACTTTTGTATATACCTGCTTAGTAGGGCTTTCGGGCCCCCCCAAGCGGTGTTCTTTTTTATACAAAGTCAGCTTATGCCCCCCACAATCCGGGTCCTCATTTTACCTCCCTCCGAAGGATGGAAGGCTGAGTCAACCTTGAGCCTGGTGAGATTCGAACTCGCAGTAATTGCAGGTAGCTGTGGCTTAGTTAACAGCACTTTAGTCTGCTGCGCCACCAAGGCTCCTTCCTTCCTCTCTCCTTCCTCCCTCCCTCTCTCCTTTCTCTTCCTCCTCTCCCCTCCGTCCCTCCTTCCCCGATTCTGTCTTTCCTTCCCCCCTTTCCCATTCTTTCCTTCCTCCCTCCCTCCCCCATTCTATCCTTCCTTCCTTCCTTCTTTCCTTCTCTCTCTCCTTCCTTCCACCCTCCCTCCCTTTTTCTCCTTCATTCCTTCTTTCCTCCCTCCCTTCTTTCCTCCCTCCCTTCCTATTTCCCTTTCTACTTTTTTATTTATTTTATTTATTTATTGGTTTGATTTATATGCCGTCCTTCTCTGGAGACTCAGGACGGCTTACAATGCATTAAGCAACAGCCTTCATACTTTTGTATATACCTGCTTAGTAGGGCTTTCGGGCCCCCCCAAGCGGTGTTCTTTTTTATACAAAGTCAGCTTATTGCCCCCCCAGTCTGGGTCCTCATTTTATCCACCTCGAAAGGATGGAAGGCTGAGTCAACCTTGAGCCTGGTGAGATTCGAACTTGCCGTAATTGCAGGCAGCTGGTGTCACTTTAACACCACTTTAAGCTGCTGCGCCACGAGGCTCTTTTAGGTTCCGACAGGTTCTGCAGAACCGGTAGCGGAAATTTTGAGCAGTTCGGAGAACCTGCAAATACCACCTCGTGGCTGGCCCCCGAGTGGGGTGGGAATGGGGATTTTGCAGTATCCTTCCCCTGCCATGCCCACCAAGCCACACCACGCCCACAGAACCAGTAGTAAAAAAAAATTGGATTTCACCACTGGGGGGGGGGGGAATCCCAGAGTAATTCCTTATTCAAAGGAAGTTGCATCACCCAGACATATTCTCAGGTTACACACCATGTAGAGCAGTGGTGACATCTAAAATCTGTTACTACTGGTTCTGTGGGCGTGGCTTTGTGGCGGGAGGGGGGGTAATGTGACTGGGTAGGCATGGCCAATTTTTTTTTTACTTTTAAAACCATTTTTTCTACAAAAAATGCGAAGAGGTTGTTAAAAAATGCTGTCAAAAGCCTCTGCCGATCCCAGCTGAGTTGCCTGATCGGCAGAGGCTTTTTTTTTCTTTTAAATGCTTCTGACGATCAGGCAACTCAGCTGGGATCGTCAGAGGCTCTGAAGAGGTTGTAGAAAAATGCTTTCAAAAGCTTCTGACGATCCCAGCTGAGTTGCCTGATTGGCAGAGGCTTTTTCTCTTTTAAATGCCTCTGACGATCAGGCAATGCAGCTGGGATCATCAGAGGCTCTGAAGAGGTTGTAAAAAAAATGCTTTCAAAAGCCTCTGATGATCCCAGCTGAGTTGCCTGATTAGCAGAGGCTTTTTTTCTTTTAAATGCCTCTGACGATCAGGCAATGCAGCTGGGATCGTCAGAGGCTCTGAAGAGGTTGTAAAAAAAATGCTTTCAAAAGCCTCTGATGATCCCAGCTGAGTTGCCTGATTAGCAGAGGCTTTTTTTCTTTTAAAAGCCTCTGACGATCAGGCAACTCAGCTGGGATCATCAGAGGCTTTTGAAAGCATTTTTTTCTACAACCTCTTCAGAGCCTGATCGGCTTTTTTTCTTTTAAAAGCCTCTGACGATCAGGCAACTCAGCTGGGATCGTCAGAGGCTCTGAAGAGGTTGTAGAAAAAAATGCTTTCAAAAGCCTCTGACAATCCCAGCTGAGTTGCCTGATCGGCAGAGGCTTTTTTTTTCTTTTAAAAGCCCCTCCCCCCAAAGTCTATGTTGTAAACCACCCAGAATGATGGACAGCAAATAAATTCCATAAATAAGTAATACATAAAGGCTAGCAAATGCAGATAGTCCTTGATTTACAACAACTTGTTTAGTGACCGTTCAAAGTTAAAACGTCACCAAAAAAAGTGACTTACGACCATTTTCCACACTTACAACCACTGCAACATCTCCACGGTCACGGGATCAAAATTCGGACGCTTGGCAACTGGATCGAATTTATGACGGTTGCAGTGTTCTGGGGGATGGGTGTGTGGGGGGGTGTCACGCGAGATCCCCTTTTGTGACCTTCTGAGGAGCCAAATCAATGGAGATACCCGATTCGGTTAACAACTGCGGCAAGAAAGGTCGTAAAATGGGGCAAGATTCACTGAACGACTGTCTCGCGTAGCAACAGAAATTTTGGGCTCACTTGTGGCTGTGAACAGGTACTCCACAACTTACGACCAAAATGGAGCCCAACATTTATGTTGCTAAGTGAGACAGTCATTCAGTGAGTTTGGCTCCATTTTACGACTTTTCTTGCCAGGTTTGTTAAGTGAATCACTGCAGCTTTTTAGCGAGACACACAGTCGTTAAGTGAATACTATTTTTCCAATGATTTTGCCATAAGGCTTAAAAGAGAAACAAAGGCACTTGGGCCTTTTGCAGGAAAGCAAAGGGTGCTAACTCTGTTTCCAGTCGGCATCTCTTGTTTGTTTCTGAACTTTGTGGGGCTTTGCCAAGTAAGGCCTTTGGCAGGGTGTCAAAGAAGATAAAGGTTGGTGATCATCCCAAAGGACTTCTTCCGAAGGACTTGTTTTGCAACTAATTGGGACTCGGCTGGGAATGAACGTAATTCTCAGCTGTTACAATAAAATAGGTTTTTTGGGGGACTAATTGTGTATTGTAATGACTCAGTAAGCCTAGGTCACAACAGACACCGCATCCGTCATAAATGTGAGTCAGTTGCCAAGCCTCTGAATTTTAATCACATGACCCTGGGGATGCTGCAATGGTCGTAAGAGTGAAAAACAGTCAACAAACTGTTGTTGAGGGCTACCTTACCTGTATCAGACATCACTGATACAGACAACGGAAACCAAAAGGAGAATTGTTGTGAAAATTTGGAAAGGTGTGTGTCCTATTCCATTCCTGGAAGGCGACGTGGGAGATAGATCGGACTCGTTTCTTGGAAGGAAACTTTTACAGGACCCAACAAGACAAGAGGGTGATTTCACCCTCTGCAACTTTGCAAAAAAAAAAAAAAAGAAAAGAAAGAAAGAACGAAAAGATGGAAGCCACAGCTAGAGACGTTCGTCATCCATCAGGAAAGTCAGACAAACTCGTGCAACTCGGCAGGCGTGTTTTGCAACCTGGGAAACGGGGGTCGTGGAGGAACCCGGGAAAGGAGAACGGGACCCAGGCCAAAATGCTTAGAGCACTAGTGGACAATCACTTAAATAGGAGCCAGCCAGTGCCAAAAAAGCCAACACAGTTCTAGGCTGCATCAACAGAGGGATAGAATCAGGACCACCTGAAGTGTTAATACCCCTTTATAAGACCTTGGTAAGGCCACCCTTGGAATACGGCATCCAGTTTTGGTTGCCACGATGTCATCTGCACCTCTATAACTGTCTGGTTCGGCTCTGCAACCCAACAAGAGAGACGGAGACTTCAGAGGATCATTAGAATTGCAGAAAAATATCCATGGCTACCAACCTGCCTTCCATGGAGGACCTGTCTACTGCACGAGTCAAAAAGAGGGCTGGGAAAATATCTACAGACCCCTCGCATCCTGGACATAAACTGTTTCAACTCCTACCCACAAAACGAGGCTATAGAGCACTGCACACCAGAACAACTGACACAAGGACAGTTTTTTCCCCAACGCCATCACTCTGCTAAAACAAATAATTCCCTCAACACTGTCAAACTATTCACTAAGTCTGCACTACTATTAATCTTCTCATCGTTCCCACCACCCATCTCCTCCCACTTATGACTGTAACCCTGTTGCTGGTATCCTTAAGATTTATATTGACTGTTTCCTAATATGATTTGATTGCTTATTTGTTCCCTATGACTATCACTAAGTGTTGTACCTTATGATTCTTGACGAACGAATCTTTTATGTACACTGAGAGTGTAGGCACCATGACAAATTCCTTGTGTGTCCATCACACTTGGCCAATAAAGAATTCTATTCTATTCTATTCTATTCTATTCTATTCTATTCTATTCTATTCTATTCTATTCTATTCTATTCTATTCTATTCTATTCCATTCCATTCCATTCCATTCCATTCCATTCCATTCCATTCCATTCCATTCTATTTCTTGTAATTCTAATTCTAATTCTAATTCCATTCCATTCCATTCCTAATTATTCTATTCTATTCTATTCTATTCTATTCTATTCTATTCTATTCTATTCTATTCTATTCTATTCTACTCTACTCTACTCTACTCTACTCTACTCTACTCTACTCTACTCTACTCTACTCTACTCCATTCCATTCCATTCCATTTTTTGTAATTCTAATTCTAATTCTAATTCATTCCATTCCATTCCATTCCTAATTCTTCTCTTCTCTTCTCTTCTCTTCTCTTCTCTTCTCTTCTCTTCTCTTCTCTTCTCTTCTCTTCTCTTCTCTTCTCTTCTCCTCTCCTCTACTCTACTCTACTCTATTCTATTCCCATTCCATTCTATTCCCATTCCATTCTATTTCTTGTAATTCTAATTCTAATTCTAATTCTAATTCATTCCATTCCATTCCTAATTCTTCTCTTCTCTTCTCTTCTCTTCTCTTCTCTTCTCTTCTCTTCTCTTCTCTTCTCTTCTCTTCCCATTCCCATTCCCATTCCCATTCCCATTCCCATTCCCATTCCATTCTAAAAAAGATACTGAGACTCTAGAAAGAGTGCAGAGAAGAGCAACAGGGATGATCAGGAGATTATTGAAGGCTGAAAACACACGAAGAATGGTTGCAGGATTTGGGTATGTCTCGTTTAATAAAGAGAAGGACTAGAGAAGACATGATGGCAGTCTTCCAGTATTTGAAGGGCTGTCCCAGGGAAGAAGGGATCCACCTCTTCTCCAAAGCACCTGAAGGCTGGAGGAGAAGCAACGGATGGAAGCTAATGAAGGTGAGAAGCAACCTGAGACTAAGGAGGTATTTTCTAACAATGAGAACAATTAACCAGTGGGACAACTTGCCCCCAGAAGTTGTAGGAATGTAGGTGCTCCATCACCGGAAGCTTTTAAGAAGAGACTGGACAACCATTGCTCTGAAATTATATGGGGCCTCTTGCTTCAGCAAGGGGTTGGACTAGAAGACCTCCAAGGTCCCTTCTAACTCAGTTATTCTGTTATTTGAGCCCCGCAGGATCCTCAGAGGGTGGAGAGTACGACCAAATTCAAAGAATTTGCACGAAAACGAGATGCACTGGCCTAACCACGGTTTATTAAATAAGCTCCAATGTGACAGGCTGAGATGGGCAGCTGTCTCAGACATGTAGATACGGGTAGCCCTCATCCTTTAATAGAATAAGAATAATAATTCTTATTATAAGAATAAAGGAGCATAGCTATAAAGTTATCTGGAAATGGTACCTGATTATATAAAATGAATAAAAGTGCTAGCAAATTATGCTGGAGATGTAAAGTGGAGAATGGGACATATGAACACATGTGGCATGGATGTCGTAAAGTGAAGAATTTTTGGTTACGAATAGAAGAAGATTCTAGTCAAATAATTAAAAAGAAGGTAAAGTTGGGAGTCGATACCATCCTCATATTAAAGTTGAATGATAAGGTGTTAACAATTGATGAAAGAGAGCTTGTAAAGATATTGGTTATTATGGGACGAATTGAGATTGTAAGATACTGGGAATTGAATATTGAACACAAACTAAATGAATGGTTCAGAGAAGTTTGGAAAATTGCTCTTAATGATAAGTTAACACGGGATATAAAATTCAAAAAAGGACTATTGAAAGGAAAGATATTTTGGAGGATATGGCAACCCTTTGTAGACTATGCAATCGGGAACTTGGAAGAAATAATGCCAATGCCAACGCAAAGGGAATTTTGGAAGCCCTGAAGACGAAGGAAAAATTCCTCCGCTTCTCCCTATTTTGTATTATACACTGGGTGTGATTTTGTGTTTTGTCTTTAATTAAAAACTTAATAAAATATTTTTTTAAAAAAATCTTATAACAGTCCGTTTAGTGACCGTTCGAAGTTTCAACAGCACTGGAAAAATGGACTTATGACCGTTTTTCACACTTAACGACCACTGCGACATCCCCATAGTCACGTGATCAAAATCCAGCCGCTTGGCGAACGGACTCATATTTATGATGGTTGGGGGTCACGTGATCCCCCCGTTTGCGACCTTCCCCTTCCATGGGGGAAGCCAGGTTCGCTTAGCAACCCTGTGACTAACTTAACGACTGCAGCGATTCGCTTAACGACTGTGGCCCGGGAAGGTCGTAAAACGGGGCAAAAGCTCACCGAACGAGGGTCCTGCTTTGCAATAGAAACTTGGGTTGTAAGCCGAGGCCCGTCTGTATTTCAATTAAATTTTAAAAAAAAATTAAAATAAGAAGGAATGTTTTGAGAGTCACAGCAAAGGGGAGTCTTGCTAACTGCTAGGGGGACCCCCCGACTCTGCGGAGACCCTCGCTCAGGGCTGCTCTGCTTGAAAGAGGAAGGGGTTCCTGCGATCACAGCCCGGGATGGGTATTGCATGCCTGCCAAGCGAAAGGAAATTCCTCCCGGCTTTCGGCCTGGGCCTCCTGGCCAAGGGATTAATCATTACTCCGTCTATTCTCCCGAGGGGCCGATTCCAAATGGGGCAGCCATAACTACATTACAGAGGCAGAGAGAGAGAGACACACACAAATGCACACCCACAGAGACTGGCGCAGGCTACAGGAGCTGTGCAGGCACTCCGAAGAGCCACACGGTCCCAGGTTGGATTTGTTCAGCACACAAAGACCCTCTAACCACTAGGCAGACACCTCCCTGCCTCCCTTCTCCTTCTTTTTTCCCCTGTCCCATTTTTTCCTTTCTTCTTTTCCCTTCCCCTTCCTTCTTTCCCCTCATTTTCACTTCCTTTCTTCCTTCCTTCCCCTCATTTTCACTTTCTCTCCTTCCTTCCCCTCATTTTCAATTCCTTTCCTTTCTTCTTTTCCCTCATTTTCACTCTCTCCCTCCTTTCCCTCATTTTTAATTCCTTTCCTTCCTTCTTTTCCCTCATTTTCACTTTCTCTCCCTCCTTTCCCTCATTTTTAATTCCTTTCCTTCCTTCTTTTCCCTCATTTTCACTTTCTCTCCCTCCTTCCCCTCATTTTTAATTCCTTTCCTTCCTTCTTTTCCCTCATTTTCACTTTCTTTCCTTCCTTCATTTTCAATTCCTTTCCCTCCTTCTTTTCCCTCATTTTCACTTTCTCTCCCTTCTTCCCCTCATTTTTAATTCCTTTCCATCCTTCTTTTCACTCATTTTCATGTTCTCTCCCTCCTTCCCCTCATTTTTAATTCCTTTCCTTCCTTCTTTTCCCTCATTTTCACTTTCTCTCCCTCCTTCCCCTCATTTTCAATTCCTTTCCTTCCTTCTTTTCCCTCACTTTCTCTCCCTCCTTCCCTTCATTTTCAATTCCTTTCCTTCCTTCTTTTCACTCATTTTCACTTTCTCTCCCTCCTTCCCCTCATTTTCAATTCCTTTCCTCCCTTCTTTTCCCTCATTTTCACTTTCTTTCCTTCTTTCCCCTCATTTTCAATTCCTTTCCTTCCTTCTTTTCCCTCATTTTCACTTTCTCTCCCTCCTTCCCCTCATTTTCAATTCCTTTCCTCCCTTCTTTTCCCTCATTTTCACTTTCTTTCCTTCTTTCCCCTCATTTTCAATTCCTTTCCTTCCTTCTTTTCCTTCATTTTCACTTTCTCTCCCTCCTTCCCCTCATTTTCAATTCCTTTCCTTCCTTCTTTTCCCTCCTTTTCACTTTCTTTCCTTCCTTCCCTTCATTTTCAATTCCTTTTCTTCCTTCTTTTCCCTCATTTTCTCTCCCTCCTTCCCCTCATTTTCAATTCCTTTTCTTCCTTCTTTTCCCTCATTTTCACTTTCTCGCCTTCCTTCCCCTCATTTTTAATTCCTTTCTTTCCTTCTTTTCACTCATTTTCACTTTCTTTCTTTCCTTTCATTTTCACTTTCTTTCCTTCTTTCCCTTCATTTTCAATTCCTTTCCTTCCTTCTTTTCCCTCACTTTCACTTTCTCTTCCTTCCTTCCTTCCTTCCATCCATCTTTCTCCCTTTCCCATTTTTTCCCCTTCTTTTCTTGGATAAACTGGATTAAGATTCAGCCCATGGCTTAGTCCTCATCTTACAGCAATTTGCTTAGTGACTGTTCCAATTTACAATGGCACTAAAAAGACTGACTTATGGCCGTTTTTCACTCTTACGACCGTTGCAGCTCCCCCCATGATCAAATCATCAAAATTCGGACCCTTGGCTACTGACTCCTATTTACGACGGTTGCAGTATCCCAGGGTCACGTGGTATCCTTTTGCGACCTCTTGAGAGGCACAGTCAATGGGGAAAGCTGGATTCGCTTAACGACGGTGTTCCTAACTTAACAAATGCAGCCATTCACATAACAACACCGTGGCAAGGATGGTCGTACGAAGGGAGCCAAATTCACTTAATCAATGTCTCTCTTAGCGGCAGATATTTTGTGCTCCGTTGTGGACGTCATTCGAGGACTCCCTGCAGTGCGTGAGATTAAAAAGGGGTAGAAATTCTTCTCCTTTTGGGAAAATGGGGAAGCCAGCTCTGCAAAACGAAAAACCGGCCTGAAGCTGGTTTGTAAACCAGAGTTTTTAATAAGGAAGTGAGTTTGCAAGTCCTCCGTGGCTGGCCTGGGGCGGAGTGAGTCACACAGAGCAGAGAAGGTATTTCCTGCATGGAAAAATGCAAACGATTCAATAAACTGGGAACGGAGCCCGACCAACAGCTGCGGACTCTTACAAGGGCATACCTGAAAGGTAATTCTTCTCGGGTCACTCTAAAATAAATACGATACAGGTAGTCTTCAGTTTACGACCAAAATGGAGCCCAAAAGTTCAGTTGCTAAGGGAAACATCTGTTAGGTAAATTTGGGCTCATTTGACCACCGTTCTCACCACGGTTGTTAAGTGAATAATTGCAGTTGTTAAATTAGTCACACGGATGTTAAGTGAATCCGGCGTCCCCCCTTGACTTTGCTGGTCAGAAGATGGCCAAAGGGGGTGTGGGGTGTGTGTGTGTCACGTGACCCGAGGACAATGCAACCGTCGTAAATACGAGTCAGTTGCCCAGCGTCTGAATTTTGATCAGGGGACGCTGCGAAGGTCGTTAAGTGTGAAAAACGGTCGTAAGTCACTTTTTTGAGCGCCGTCGCAACTCTGGAAGAGTCACTAAATGAACCGTGGGTAGCTGTTTATATAAAAAAGAGAATTTATTCAGAATAAATTAAATTCAGGGTATCCTTCAACCAACCTGGCCTTCTGCCCAAATTTGATAAGAGCAGCCGGACTGAAGGTGGTTAAAATGACAAAATACATTCCACGCACCAAATATTGTACAGGTGCCAGTCAGGAAAACGGTTTGCCCAGGGCGGGGTACGAAAAACCTGAGACGATTAAAAGAATTAGCTTTTAATTAATCAGTCATCCTGTTACGTCTGTGTCATTGCTTTCCCTGCAATCTCTTCAGATTTTGGTGCCATGTTTAATGCAACATCTAGCGAAGGTTGTTGAGTGTGTGGTGGCGCATCAGCTCCCATTGGCCCTGGATGAAGTGGATTATCTAGATCCGTACCAATTGGGTTTCAGGCCCCGGTACAGCACGGAGACGGCATTGGTGGTGCTGGTGGATGATCTCTGGAGGGCCCGGGACAGAGGTTATTCCTCTGTTCTGGTCCTATTGGATCTTTTGGTGGCTTTCGATACTGTCGACCACGGTATCTTGCTGCGTCGCCTCGAGGGGTTGGGAGTGGGAGGCACCGTTTTACGGTGGTTCTCCTCCAATCTCTCGGCTCGAACGCAAGCGGTGTTGGCAGGGGGGCAGAGATCGGCCTTGAGGCCCCTCACTTGTGGGGTGCCCCAGGGGTCGGTTCTCTCGCCCCTTCTGTTCAACATCTATATGAAACCGCTGGGGGAGACCATCCGTGGTTTCGGGGTGAGGTACCATCAATACGCTGATGATACTCAAGCTTTTTATATCCACCCCGAACCAACCCAGTGAGGCCCTCGACGTGATGGCCCGGTGCCTGGAAGCAATACGGGTCTGGATGGGTAGAAACAGACTTCGACTCAACCCTGCCAAGACCGAATGGCTGTGAGTACCGGCATCTCGGTTCATAGGAGAAGTTCCATCATTGGCTATAGGGGGTGAAGTTTTGCCCCCTGTAGACGGGGCACGCAACTTGGATGTCCTCCTGGACACACGGTTGAGTCTAGAAGATCATATAATGACCGTGACCGGGGGGGGGCACATGCCCAGATCCATCTGGTGTGCCAGTTGCATCTCTACTTGGACTGAGATGCCCTACGCACAGTCACCTCCCGTATTGACTACAGTAACACTCTCTACATGGGGCTGCCCTTGAGGAACACTCGGAGGCTTCAGCTGTACAGAATGCGGCCGCGTGGGCTGTGATGGGAGAATTCCGATACTCCTACGCGACTTGCATTGATTGCCGGATGCCCTCCGGGTGGGATTCAAGGTGCAACCCTAACCCTAACCCTAACCCTACGTGGCTTAGGCCCAGGATATTTGACGGACCACCTGCAGCCAGCAATGACATCCCATTGCCCGGTTCGCGCCCACAGAGAGGGCCTGCTCAGGGTGCCATGGGCTAGACAGTGTCGGCTGGCGGCCGCCAGGGGTAGAGCCTTCTCTGTGGGTGCGCCCACCCTCTGGAATCGACTCCCCTTGGAGCTCCGGTTGGCTCCTGACCTCCGCACCTTCCGCCGCGAATTAAAAACTTGGTTATTCAAGTTCCCCAACCTGGATTGATGGGGCTTTAAGGGTTTTTAAATTTTATTTGGTTTAACTAGATTTTAATTCTGTACAATGGCTTTGTAGATTTTATTGTTGTAAGCCGCCCTGAGTCTGTTGGAGATAGGATGACATATAAGCTAAATAAAATAAAATAATAAAATAAAATAAAATAAAATAAAATAAAATAAAATAAAATAAAATAAAATAAAATAATAAATAAAATAAAATAAAATAAAATAATAAAATAAAATAATAAAATAAAATAAAATAAAATAAAATAATAAAATAAAATAAAATAATAAAATAAAATAAAATAAAATAAAATAAAATAAAATAAAATAAAATAAAATAATAAAATAAAATAAAATAAAATAAAATAAAATAAAATAAATAAAATAAAATAAAATAAAATAAAATAAAATAAAATAAAAATAAAATAAATAACGTTCCAGATCTTAGTGCAATATTTTTCCAATCTTGGCAACTTTTAAGATGGGGGGACTTCAATTCTGGGAGTTGAAGTCCACCCACATTAAAGGGTGATGGACAGGGAATTCTGGGAATTGAAGTCCATGTATTTTAAAGCATGATGAATGGAGAATTCTGTGAGTTGCAGTCCACCAACATTTTTTTTTTCCTAATTTGATTTATATGCCGCCCTTCTCCGAAGACTCAGGGCGGCTTACAATGTGTTAAGCAATAACACAATGTATTTAAGTGTGATGGAAGGGGAATTCTGGGAGTTGAAGTCCATCACCAATGCAAACCTAAATTGCATTAGCAGAGGGATACAATTAAGATCAAGGGAGGTACTAATACCACTCTGTAAAGCCTTAGTAAGGCCACACCTGGAGTACTGCATCCAGTTTTGTTCGTCACCACATTATAAAAAATATGTGGAGACTCTAGAAAGAGTGCAGAGAAGAGCAAGAAAGAGGATGAGGGGACTGGAGGCTCAAACAGACGATGGATGGTTGCAGGAACTGGGCCTGGCTGGTCTAGTGAAGAGAAGGACCAGGGGAGACAGGAGAGCATCTTCCAATATTTGAGGGGCTGCCCCAGAGAGGAGGAAGGGGGTCAAGCTATTCTCCAAAGCACCCGAAGGCCAGACAAGGAATAATGGATGGAAACTGAACAAGGAGAGATTCAATCTGGAAATAAGGAGGAATTTTCTGACAGTGAGAACAATCAACCCATGGAACAGAAGTTGTGGGAGCTTCATCCCTGGAGGCTTTCAAGAAGGGACTGGACTGCCCTCGGTCAGAAATGGTGTAGGGTCTGCTTGGGGCAGGGGGTTGGACTAGATGACCTACAAGATCCCTTCCAACTCTGTATTAATCTGTTAAAAAAAGCATTCCTGGCTGGGGGATTCTGGGAGTTGAAGTCCACCCTCTTAAAGCGTGGCTGGCTGGGGGATTCTGGGAGTGGAAGTCCACCCCTCTTAAAGCAGGCTGGCTGGGGGATTCTGGGAGTGGAAGTGCACCCCTCTTAAAGAAGGCTGGCTAGGGGATTCTGGGAGTGGAAGTCCTTCCCTCTTAAAGAAGGCTGGCTGGGGGATTCTGGGAGTGGAAGTCCACCCCTCTTAAAGCAGGCTGGCTGGGGGATTCTGGGAGTGGAAGTCCACCCCTCTTAAAGCAGGCTGGCTGGGGGATTCTGGGAGTGGAAGTCCACCCCTCTTAAAGCATGGCTGGCTGGGGGATTCTGGGAGTGGAAGTGCACCCCTCTTAAAGCATGGCTGGCTGGGGGATTCTGGGAGTTGGAGTCCATCCCTCTTAAAGAATGGCTGGCTGGGGGATTCTGGGAGTGGAAATCCACCGACCTTAAAATTGCCAAGTCTAAAAAAACCCCTGTTTTGGTGCATTATTCACCCTCAAATCCCGATTTCAGCCAGGCCAAGCCACCCTCCCTGATCTCGATAGCAAATGTTATTATGTCTGCAACGTGGAGGACAAACTCGCAACTCAGCGGATGGAGGTCACGGCAGCAACTCACCCAAGCCACAGAGGTGGGGCGTTTTGCTGTGTGTTTGTGTGAATTTTCTCCTGGGAAGGTCACCCAGATAACAAAGCAGCAACAACAACGGATGACAAGGGGGGGGGGGGGGACATTCTCTGCCCTGATAAAAACTGGCAACCAGAAACTTTCCTTGAAGTCTGAATGAATAAAAAGTGGGATTTGAGGGGAGGACGGAGAAGGGAGAACTTTAATTTTCCACAGAATAAAAACACACCAAAATGGCTTAAGATGGATGTTTCTAAAATCTTGACTTGCAAGTTAGACAGTGGTGGAGATTCAGCCGTTTCGGACAAACCGGTAGCAACCTGTGGGTGGGCCCATCTAACCGCCCTGGCGCCAGGCTGCCCTGTCCCGCGAGTGAAGCCAATCTCCACGTGCGCTCACATTTTCGGTTCTGGGCGAAACGGTTGTTAAATTAGGTGTAGCCCAGCTCTGCAGGTAGACTGCTCCTTGACATGGCTGAGCTTCTCCCTTGGTTCTAATATCAGCCAATCATTCCGCTCCGTGGGGTTACATCCTTGCAAAGCAAGGGACCAAACCGTTTTAACCACGGTCTGTTTGCTGAAGCTTAATTCTGATGTTTGAATGTTTAGGCCTCTGATACAGGTAGTCCTCGATTTACGACGGGAATTGAGCCCAAAATTTCTGTTGCTAAGCGAATAAGAGGGTTAATAAGAGGGTTTGGCCCCTTTGGACAACCTGCCTTACCATGGTTGTTAAGTGAATCACCGCCGTTAAGTGAATTCCCCATTGACTTTGCTTGTGCCGGAAGGTCACAAAACAGGATCGCGTGACGCCGGGAGACGCTGCCACCGTCATAAATACGAGTCAGTATGCCAAACGTCTGAATTTGGATCACGTGACCGTCGGGGATGGTGCAACGGTCGTTAAGTGTGAAAAACGGGTCAAAGGAGAAGGGCGGTATAGAAATTCAATCAATCAATCAATCGATCAATCAAAGCTAAAAATATCTTAAATATTTTTAACTTTTGTATGTTCTGTATTTTATTCTGGCTGTTCACCCGCCCTGAGTCCCTTCGGGGAGTAGGGCGGTATACAAATTCGATAAAATAAAATAAATAATAAAATAAAGCTACCCAGAGTTACCCCGTGGCAAGATGGACGGCCAATACATTTAGAAAATAAAATAAATAAAATAATAACAAGTGCTACCGAAAATATTGGAAAATCAGGAGCAGATCATTTGGTGAGCCCCTGAACCACCCGGCACAACTTAACGACTGGAATTCTGGCCTCCGTGACGGTCGTTAAGCCGAGGACTAACCGTGCAAATGTTTTAAAATAAATAAAACGAATATTAAATAAGGCTTGGCGCCAGGCTGGCATTCCCTGGCCACTTTCCAAGGGCAGGTGAGGCCAGGAGAAAGAGGTGGGTAGAGTGAGGGCCGAAGGTCAATTCGATCCGACTTAATTTTAATTGCCTTCCGACTTTAAAGCGAAGACACCGAGAATTAAGAATTTCCTTCGTCCGTTTCCTCTGAAGTTAGCGACGGGGTGGCAATTTCACCCGGGGCTGCCTTGGGGCACGGAACTTTTCCCCCCCATCAGCTCTCGCTCTTAACCTTGAACTTGGCACCGCCTGGATGCGAAGCTGACGTCCACACCCGTAAACACACGCCCGAAGGTAGAGCTGAGCTCAGGAAAAAGAGTTTTGCTTTCGAGCTCAGATTTTTCTTTGGAAGATCCAAAGTCTCCAAACTTACGGCCAAGTGCAGTAGGGAAAAAAAAAATGATTTTTTTTAAAGATTTAGATGGCTTGGATTATTTAAAATAAGATTTTGGGAAGAGGGAAAGGAGGTGATTTATCGGCCAGAGCCCCTAATAATTCTCAATCTTAGCAACTTGAAGATGGGTGGACTTCAGTTCCCAGGATTCACCAGTCAACAGATGCATCCGTCTTAAAGCATGGTTGGCTGGGGGATTCTGGGAGTTGAAGTCCATGCATTTTAAAGCATGCTGGCTGGGGAATTCTGGGAGTGGAAGTCCTCCCCTCTTAAAGCAGGCTGGCTGAGGGATTCTGGGAGTTGAAGTCCATGCATTTTAAAGCATGCTGGCTGGGGAATTCTGGGAGTTGAAGTCCTCCCCTCTTAAAGCAGGCTGGCTGAGGGATTCTGGGAGTTGAAGTCCATGCATTTTAAAGCATGCTGGCTGGGGAATTCTGGGAGTTGAAGTCCTCCCCTCTTAAAGCAGGCTGGCTGAGGGATTCTGGGAGTTGAAGTCCATGCATTTTAAAGCATGCTGGCTGGGGAATTCTGGGAGTGGAAGTCCTCCCCTCTTAAAGCAGGCTGGCTGAGGGATTCTGGGAGTGGAAGTCCACCCCTCTTAAAGCATGGCTGGCTGGGGAATTCTGGGAGTTGAAGTCCACCCATCTTAAAACATGCTGGCTGGGGAATTCTGGGAGTTGAAGTCCACCCCTCTTAAAATGGCTAAGATTCGGAAACACTGCCCTAATATGCAAGACTCTGAGTAAGCAGCAAATACTAGTAGTCCTTGACTTCCAACCACAATTGAGCCCAAGGTTTCTGTTGCTAAGCAAAGTATGCGTTAAGTGAGTTTTGTCCCGTTCTACGACTTTTCTTGCTACAGCTGTTAAGCGAATCAGCACAGCCTGATTCTGTGGCTTCCCCATGGATTTTGCTGGTTAGAAAAGGGGATCAGGTGATCCAAATGAAATTTTATCCCGCACAGCTCCCAAAGAGGAAACCTCTGATTTCAATAAAATGGCCGCAGGGTGAGGTCCTTCTGCCACCTTACCCGTCGGGCACACAAGAACCCCGAGAGGGATGGACTTTGGGAGCGGTGAGAATAGTTGCAGATAGTTCCATTGGTTACCAAACTTGCAACCTTGGGAATGGCAGTTCCCGGGCCCCCTTCGCTATCTGGGAGATTAGAGGAAGAGTGGGAAAAGCTGGCAGAGAAGAACAAAGACGCCACACTTCGTGGGTCGCTTTCTGTCCAGCTCCTCCAACACCCTCGCAGACCGAGGACCCATTCCCACGATTCCCAAGGATCGGATCTGAGGGTGGAGGGGACGAGATGTGCTGTGCAAAAAAAGAAAAAGCAGGCCTTGGGAATCCTTGCCTTGAAAGTCTCCCTCTGCAATTCCAGATTTCTGGAACCCAGGCTCACAATAAACAAAATAAACAGAGATGGGGGGGAACCTTAGAGGTCATCTAGCTGAACCCGCTGCTCAAGCTGGAGACCCAGACAAATGGTTGTCCGGTCTCTCCTTGAAAACCTCCAACGATGAAGCATTCACAACATCTGGGAGGTTATAAGCTTCATTTCCACAAGGATGGCAGCTGTGGGAGGGAAGATCCTGGCTGAGGGTAGATTTGAACCCGGGTCCCTCAGGGGCTGCTCCAGGCCCCATAATGTCTCATTCGACCTTTTCTGCCTGTCATTCTTCTAGTGCCTGTCTGTTGTCTCCCCGCTTCCAAAAAAAGTGACTTACGACCGTGATTCATGCTTACGACCGTTGCACCATCCCCATGGTCACCTGATCACAATTCAGACACACTCGGCAACTGGCATGTACTTATGACTGTTTCATTGTTCCCGGGATCACGTGACCTTCAGATGAGCAAAGTCAATGGGAAAGCCGGATCCACTTAGTGACCATGTGACTGACTTAACAACTGCAGCGATTCCCTTAACATCTGCGTCCGGAAAGGTCGTAAAATGGGAGCAAAACACATGTAACAACTGTCTCCCTTCGCTTCAGGTAGTCCTTGACTTACGACCATGGAGCCCAAAATTTCTGTTGTTAAGTGAGGCATTTGTGAAGCAGGTTTTGCCCCATTTTACGACCTTTGCGGTCGTTAAGAGAATCACCGCAGCTGATGCGTTAGTAACCCGGTTCTTAAGCGAATCTGATTTCCCCACTGACTTGGCTTTGCTATTTATGACGGTCGCGGGGTGACGCAATCCCCTCGCGGGGCGACCTTCTGACCCGCTTCGCTTAACGACCGTCCTAACTAATTTAAGGATTGGAGCGATTCCCTTTAACAAACGTGTCATAGAGGAAAGTCACACAACGGGGAGCAAAATGACCTGTAATAAACCAATAACAAATAAAGAGGAAGAAATAATAATAAGGAATAAATCTGTAAATAAATAAATAGTAAAAGGAATAAGAAATAAGAAGAAGAAATAAATCTGTAAATAAGAAATAAACCTCTTATTAATAAATTAATAAAACTCTCAGACGTCCTTAAGGTGACTAAGTGTCTGCATTTCCCAGGTGTCTTGCCAGCTTTACCTGGGGCTACTCCGCCCCACCTGGGTAGTCAATTGAGGGGAGGGGGTGTCGCAGGGAGAGAGATAACCTTCCTTTTTTGTGCACGCAGCTTGGCTTGCTTGCCCGAGCGGCCGCAGCTCTACGGCAAGGCTGAGCAAAAAGGCTATTGGCATGCCGGGAGAGGGAGGAATCGTGACTCTGCCCCAAACCTTTTGGGTGGTCTGACTTGGCCCTTTCCTTCCCGGCGTGGGCACAATCAAGCTTCACTTACCTCACTGGGACTTTTAATCTAATTTTAATTCCTCCCGCCCCGAATCTGGAAAGCGTTTGAATATTTGAGAGGTTAAATCAAGTTGAGCTCGTTTTCTGAGACATGTCCGTGCAGGGTTCTTAGCTAGGAGGTGGGGGGGGGGGGGGGTTTGGAATCTACATTTCCCTTCTTCTGGGGTGGTTTTTTTTTAGTTTCCCAATCTAATGTGCGACTTTGGGATCTCTTGGTGGTCTCCTATCCAAATGTTAACATATGCAATAATGACTATACAGAAGACAATGCAGATATTCCTTGCCTGACAACAGTTGGTTTACTGACCGTTTGAAGGTAAATAGGACTGAACAAAGTGACTTATGACCATTTTTCACACTTATGACCTTTCTAGCATCCCTATGGCATAATCAAAGTCCACCCCTCTTAAAGCATGGCTGGCTGGGGAATTCTGGGAGTTGAAGTCCGTCCCTCTTAAAGCATGGCTGGCTGGGGGATTCTGGAAGTGGAAGTCCGCCCCTCTTAAAGCATAGTGGCTGGGGAATTCTGGGAGTGGAAGTCCGCCCCTCTTAAAGCATAGTGGCTGGGGAATTCTGGGAGTGGAAGTCCATCCCTCTTAAAGCATGGCTGGCTGGGGAATTCTGGGAGTTGAAGTCCGTCCCTCTTAAAGCATGGCTGGCTGGGGGATTCTGGAAGTGGAAGTCCGCCCCTCTTAAAGCATAGTGGCTGGGGAATTCTGGGAGTTGAAGTCCGCCCCTCTTAAAGCATAGTGGCTGGGGAATTCTGGGAGTGGAAGTCCGCCCCTCTTAAAGCATAGTGGCTGGGGAATTCTGGGAGTGGAAGTCCATCCCTCTTAAAGCATGGCTGGCTGGGGGATTCTGGGAGTTGAAGTCCGTCCCTCTTAAAGCATGGCTGGCTGGGGGATTCTGGAAGTGGAAGTCCGCCCCTCTTAAAGCATAGTGGCTGGGGAATTCTGGGAGTGGAAGTCCGCCCCTCTTAAAGCATAGTGGCTGGGGAATTCTGGGAGTGGAAGTCCATCCCTCTTAAAGCATGGCTGGCTGGGGGATTCTGGAAGTGGAAGTCCGCCCCTCTTAAAGCATAGTGGCTGGGGAATTCTGGGAGTGGAAGTCCGCCCCTCTTAAAGCATAGTGGCTGGGGAATTCTGGGAGTGGAAGTCCATCCCTCTTAAAGCATGGCTGGCTGGGGAATTCTGGGAGTTGAAGTCCGTCCCTCTTAAAGCATGGCTGGCTGGGGGATTCTGGAAGTGGAAGTCCGCCCCTCTTAAAGCATAGTGGCTGGGGAATTCTGGGAGTTGAAGTCCGCCCCTCTTAAAGCATAGTGGCTGGGGAATTCTGGGAGTGGAAGTCCGCCCCTCTTAAAGCATAGTGGCTGGGGAATTCTGGGAGTGGAAGTCCATCCCTCTTAAAGCATGGCTGGCTGGGGGATTCTGGGAGTTGAAGTCCGTCCCTCTTAAAGCATGGCTGGCTGGGGGATTCTGGAAGTGGAAGTCCGCCCCTCTTAAAGCATGATGGCTGGGGGATTCTGGGAGTTGAAGTCCGCCCCTCTTAAAGCATGGCTGGCTGGGGGATTCTGGAAGTGGAAGTCCGCCCCTCTTAAAGCATAGTGGTTGGGGGATTCTGGAAGTGGAAGTCCGCCCCTCTTAAAGCATAGTGGCTGGGGGATTCTGGGAGTTGAAGTCCGCCCCTCTTAAAGCATAGTGGCTGGGGAATTCTGGGAGTGGAAGTCCATCCCTCTTAAAGCATGGCTGGCTGGGGAATTCTGGGAGTGGAAGTCCGCCCCTCTTAAAGCATAGTGGCTGGGGAATTCTGGGAGTGGAAGTCCATCCCTCTTAAAGCATGGCTGGCTGGGGGATTCTGGGAGTTGAGCATAGTGGCTGGGGGATTCTGGGAGTTGAAGTCCGCCCCTCTTAAAGCATGGCTGGCTGGGGGATTCTGGAAGTGGAAGTCCGCCCCTCTTAAAGCATGGCTGGCTGGGGGATTCTGGGAGTTGAAGTCCGTCCCTCTTAAAGCATGGCTGGCTGGGGGATTCTGGAAGTGGAAGTCCGCCCCTCTTAAAGCATAGCTGGCTGGGGAATTCTGGGAGTGGAAGTCCGCCCCTCTTAAAGCATGGCTGGCTGGGGAATTCTGGGAGTTGAAGTCCACCCATTTTAAGGCCGGCTGGCTGGGGGATTCTGGGAGTGGAAGTCCACCCCTCTTAAAGCATGGCTGGTTGGGGGATTCTGGGAGTTGAAGTCCGTCCCTCTTAAAGCATGGCTGGCTGGGGGATTCTGGAAGTGGAAGTCCGCCCCTCTTAAAGCATAGTGGCTGGGGGATTCTGGGAGTTGAAGTCCGCCCCTCTTAAAGCATAGCTGGCTGGGGAATTCTGGGAGTGGAAGTCCGCCCCTCTTAAAGCATGGCTGGCTGGGGAATTCTGGGAGTTGAAGTCCGCCCCTCTTAAAGCATAGCTGGCTGGGGAATTCTGGGAGTGGAAGTCCGCCCCTCTTAAAGCATAGTGGCTGGGGAATTCTGGGAGTTGAAGTCCACCCCTCTTAAAGCATAGTGGCTGGGGAATTCTGGGAGTGGAAGTCCACCCCTCTTCAACTGGCCAAGGTTGAAAAAGACTGGTCTAATTTATCTCCAACTATTCCTGTGAGATTAAAATGCCCCGTGCCCAGCTCTGGAACTAGACATTATAGGAGGAGGGTTGCGTTCTGATCCAACAATCAGAAGATGTTGGTAATGATCTTAATTAAAATCTTCTGCTTCTTAAGGCACTTTCGGGGTAA